>JAMXBD010000135.1:1200000-1767752 GCA_024138025.1 Combretum micranthum
GACACTTGCATACGATGATTTCTATTGCTTCGAGTATATGACAAGTAATGTTGATGAAGCATACAATTCCAGATTGGTTGGTGCTAGGGGTTTACCTATAACTACACCGTGTAAAAAAAATTTCTACAACTGTGTTATGAATTGGGAGAGCAAGCATGCTCAAGCCATGGCGAGTATTCAAAAGAAAGAAATAGTCACTACACATGCTTGAAAATGCTAAACAAATGGAGTGGCAGGGCTAGTGGACATCAAGTAACAAGCTTCAATCGTAATAAAGGGCTACTTGAAATCTACACAGGAAGCCAATGTCTTGCATATAGTCTAAAAGGAGGTGGACGGACACAAAAGGTTGACATTGTCGTGATTGCAACAAGTGGCGGATATATCGGATCCCTTGCTCACGTGCTATAGCTGCGAGTGCTCATGTAAGGGTAGACGGTAACTCATTTATTAGGCATTGATATACGTGGTCCAATCAGTTACAGGTTTATAATACTCATTTCCTTCCTCTTGGTGATGAACTTAACTGGCTTACTCCACAAACTTCCTAATTTTAGTACCTGATCGAAATGCTACACGTGGAAAGGGTAAGCCAAGGAGAAAGCAATACAAGATGGAAATAGATAGTTGTGGTTGACTAGATACACTCAATTGCAGTTTGTGTAGGGAAGAGGGTCATAGTCGTAGGATATGCCCACGTAGAAATTTACAAGACTAGATATCTGGGATTACGAAGTATATCAAGAAAAAAAAGTGTTTTACTATTAATATTATGTTTGTCAGAACAACTTCAATATTCTTATACTTAATTTTATTGTATTTTTCATTGAAGTTGATTGTTGTTTGATTAAGTAATTATTGAATGGGTAGAAATTTGTTACTGATATAATGTCTTCGCTATTGTAAAAAATATAGAATCAAGGATGCAGTAGGAGAGGATGTATGAGTTGCAAAGAGGGTGCATGTGCCACATGCACTCTCTTCAGATAACACATGCGCCCTCTTTGGTTTCCCAATTTCGCTTAAAGGTGCATGTTCCATATGCATCTTTGACCTTTATATTTGGAATATTTTTCAACCTTACCATATTCGTAATTATTTTGAAAAAAAAATGCCTTATTTCCATATAAAAGCTGGAGAGTTGAGGAGCGCTATTTACTATTTAGCACTGCATAAGCAAGGAAGGATGAGTAGTAAAAAAAAAAAGGAAATATAGATAAAAAAATTGTAAAAAATGATGAAAATATAAATTACAAAAAATTAATATTATATTATGAATGCAAAAATCGCAAGTCAAGTAGAAATCACATTTATAATTTGTGTTGGTTTCAGAATGAGAAAAACACATAAATCATAGCTAACAAATGCATTTGCAAAAGCACAATTGCAAAATGTGTGTATTATTCCTAGATCCTATTTTAAACATGTGGCTTTTATTGCAGTGGTGTTCATGTCACTATTTTTATATGATAGGTTTTTGCATAAAAAATTTTATAGCAAATTCGTAAAAAGATAAATATCTCACAAGTCTTATTTGGCTTGCCCAAAGTCGATTTGATGTGCTAGCTGGTCAGGGTTAAGTAGGTCGAAGTAGGATTAAATTGAGTCATTCTTAGGTATGGATCCAATTTAATCAATTGAGCCAAGCGATTGATCTAGATTTGACAATACTGCTTTTTTATAGCATGTTTGTGTCATTCTTATTCTTTTTTCAAAGATTTTATAACATATCATTAATAACTTTAGAGTCTAATAGCATTACCTTTATGGCTCGTTTACTCATTGTAAAGAATCTCATTGTCTTTATTATAAAAAGATAATAATTATACATGTGATATTTCAAGATAGGTGTATTTATAGAAAAATTGAACATAAATCACTAAATGAAAATTTATGTGTGTGTGGACATGAATTTTTATTAGTTATTTTATGTAATAACAATTCATTATAAACAGTCATACTCATTAAGTGAATATTGTAATAATAGCTCGATAAAGGAATGAATAGTTACTCGATTCAAGGGAATGGGTTGCTATTTTATTAAATGGAAGTATATGGAAGGGATGATAATTAAAATAAAAACAACAATACTAGCCATTTCCCATAGATGATTCTAAATCTCGTTCGATTTAAATTAGTAAGGGCTTTTAGTAATTAGGTTCGATTAGGCATTTGTGGAATAGTACCTACAAAACAAGACACGATTAGAAGGCACTGGAGGGTATTTGATGTGATCATGCAGCCATTCCAACACTTAAGTTAATGTTTGTCTAGATAAGAGATAAGAGGCAGAAAGTAGAGGAATTACCAAGTTGGCATAGTGACAACTATGTATTACCTTGTTAGACTTGTCTTCTAATGCTCTCAAAGTGGTATTTGTGGAGGAAAGGCTCCTATGTTATAGAGAGTGTTGATAGGCAAGTAGTGGTTGTTAAAGGTGACTACTGGGGTTATGAGCATTAAGCCATAGACCACATCCGAATTCCTCATAAGTGGAAAGTGGAAATTATGAGAGCATTTGCAGAGTGACCAGGGTGAGCTATACCAAATGAGTAGTTCAGTAGATTAGTTGCCGAAGTTTGGGCATTTCTCCTGGGTTAGACTGGGCTTGTGGAGTCCCTTGACATATACATATTTATCACAATAAAATAAAAAATAAAAAAAAGTTTTAACATAATTATCACTCATGTTATATAATTTTTATTAATATATATAGACATATATTTAGAAAACATGTGGATGTGGTATATGATATTAATAAATGGTTTAAAGTTATTAATAAGGAGAAAACGGTATTATCTTGTTATTCTAGATTTACCCCAATAAATGCAAAAATCCTAGACATGTTTGGAAGAGTAATACATTGATTCAATCATTCAATGAGTAACATAGTCATTCATACTTTCTTATGCAAATAATATGTAGATAGACCATATACAAAACTAGTGTTATATTATTTGAAGGAGGCTAAAATAAATAATAACTATTTATATATTATTTTATTTTGTGATTGGAAGTGTTTTTAAAATAAATGTTATATTTTATGAAGAATAAAAATGGTCAAAGAAAATAATAGTCGATCAATATATAATTTATTACAAATCAAAGAAAGAAGTAATTATTGAACATTAATAAAGTTAGAGTGATAATTTTATTACAAGAGGCTCTAGATTTTAATCCATGTCTCCATTGTATTCACAGGAGAAAAAGAAAAAGGTGAAGGTCCAAACTTCAAACCAAAAGTAGGCCTTTTGTATAATGTGCTATAAGATATTCTATTTCAAAATATTTGTTAACAATTTATCTGATTTTTTTTTTATGACGTTTTTAATTTTTATCACGGTTGACTTTCGGAATTCATATTTAATCCAGGTATCGTAGCCATAGGAAATGCTTTCTCCCTTGGCATGGCCGACCATTGCTTGATGCAAAGTTTCGTTTTTTCAGCATGTATGAAGCTTTATCTTGTAGACATTGATCAAGTAATTTGAAATTAAAATTTACGTATTGAAATTCAATCTTATGCGAATTTGCATTGTCTAATGGTATTAAGTCTTTGAATAAGATGTATCGGATTTTAATCTTTCTTGTCCCGTTGTAATAATAAAAAAAAAAAAGTCTAATCTCACCATCTGCATTTTGGGGATAATATCAAAAACACAATCTACATTATATATGTTTTTTTTTTAATTTCATACTTAAAATTAAAAAAATACCGAATATTACATCTAATCAAACTTTTACTCATCAAAATCATCTTATCTCCATGAGTTTGTACTTATATCCTTAAACCAAGGAGAGTTTGTCTCATCACCAATTTAAACAAGATAGAGATAGAATATTTAAGAAGTAAAAATTTAATTAGGTAAGCCACCAATGCTTTATAGTTTGGTAGCATCTTTTCATAGTCCTCATCCTTAAAGTATCAAGTACAATTTTTGTGTGTTGTAATGGTCATGTTCTTATAACCATCGAGAAAGAATTTAATTGGTATGATATTTAACAATTTCTAATTTAAGGTGATTGGAAAAAAATTAGCTTATAAATTTCCCATGGAAAATTTCAGTTAGGTTATATTCAGCCATTCTAAATTTGAAATGTTAAACTAAAAAAGGAAAGGGAAACCTTCTAAAATTTAGATAATGGTTTTGCAACATCATTGAGGCGCCTTCATATAAAGGGAGCAGATTAGGCATCCATTCATTTATATCATATTAATTGGTGTGTAGAAGTAAGTTGACTTTATCATGTCTTTAGCAGATTGATTATCTTAGGAAATACTTGTTTGGATTTCAACTATAAATAATTGGCAACAAATAATTCTTTTAAGTGTTTAGCATATTTGAAAGTAATGGATAGTATATTTCTATATGTTAAAATCAGACTGCATTGTATAAAATCTAGCAGTGATGATAAATTTGATACTTGAATTTTGATGAAAAAGGTCAATTAGGTACCCAAATTAAAAAAAAAAATAAAAATCTAATTTTCATGATCTCTTAAACTATTTATGCCCCTAAATACTACCCCACTTAATGGCAAAAAAAAAAAAAAAAAACCTACCTCATTTACACATCGTTAAATCATTGTCTGACATGTATCCGTTACTCCAAAAGATAATAACATAGTAGGATAGTATTTAGAAGTACAAAAAATTCAATTAAGTATGAAATTAGACTTTATAAAGTTCAGATACTTAATTCATCTTTTCATCAAAATTTATATATCAAATTAGACATTTTCAATTATACTGATTTTACTCTTATAAGCATTTTTATTCTCCACGTCCTTGACATAGGACTCAAGGTAAAATAATTCTTTGGACTCTTTCGGATTGCAACGGACCCTTATACAACAACTAGACCTCGAGAAAAAGGGAATAAATATTGATATATAGAAAAAAAAAAAGACGAATAATCTCATAAACTTTGACCAAGATAGGAATAAACCTTCTCAACTTTGAAATGTTGTAAATTATTTTATAAACTTTAATGAGTAGACAAATGACCTCTAAAAATTAAAAATAACCTCTTAAATTTTGATTATGATGCAAAAATACTTACTGAATTTATCAAAATATGCTTTAATATCCCTTGAGCTTTGATTTTAGTATGTTTCTATTAAACCAAAAAAAAAAAACAAAAATCAAGTATCTTTCAATTTAGAGGAAAAAATCAAATGTTTTTTATATCTTGTCGATTTATCAAAGTTAAGAGGATTATCAACACCTATATTAGAATTTAGTGAGATTATTTGTAATTGAAAAAAAAAAAACCAAAAATATGATACTTTTGAAAATAATGCTAGCATTAGAAATCATGTCTTAGACACATAATTTTAAAATGCATTGAAATCGTTTGTTCAAGTCCTGCATTTAATGGGAGGAATATGGATTAAGTCGTATGGTAATATGATTACTACCTAAAATATTATAGCAGCTATAGAAATAATACACAAATAAAAGTTAATATTCTTCCACTATAAATAGGAAAATATATATTTTATTCTATGAATATGTATATATTATTTTATTCTCTATCATCTTGAAGTAATTGATGGGGGTTATTTAATAAGTTCAAGTCCAACATCTTTAGTTATGTTAAGAAGCATATCTCATTATCAGTTGCTCTCAATGCATTTGCCATTTACATGTCAGGTAATACCCTAGAAATAGGGAGATGAGCTGTATGATAATGTCAGTTTCCAGAACAGGCACGTATAGTTATATTAACGCTAATGGTCTTGTAGCTTAATGATATTTTTTCTGATTTCTCATTTAAATAGACCCAAGTTCGAATCTCTTCTTCTATTGTAATTGAAAAGGAAAAAAGAGAAGAAAAGAATAGCTATGGTGACACTAGAATAACCATTCCACTATTGAATGGGCTACATCTTTTGACCAAATTAAATGCAAGTATTTTGCAAGTTGGGGGAAGATAAACACTCAATATATAGCTGGAAATAATATTGCGTGTATCTATCATTGGCCTAAAAATGACGAGTGTCGCATAAGAAATAACTATATATACCATTATATATTTATTGCTATTTTAACAACAAATTATTTGTTGTGCATAGGGTTTATTTGGATTCATCTTTTCCTCGTATCTTTTCGATATCTTACATATTTTTATTTTATATCTTCTCTGTATCTCTAGAATCTGACTGTTGGGAAAACCATTTATCTTGTTTTATCTGTTTATGCTTTATAACTAAGAATATGAAGATTGGAGTCTAATACGTGTCTACCGTTTCTAGACAGAAAAATTATCAATACACAAGTTGAATAAAATTAATTATCAATATATAGTTTGTTAAATCGTATTTAAAAAATAAGATAAAAAAATTATATACAAATTATAGTTGTTAATCGTGATATCAAGTTTTAATACCATACCTATATCACATTTATAAAAGGCAAAATATTATGTTCATAAATATATTGCTTTTTACTACTATGATATACTTGCGGTAGCTAGACAATAGACATATTTACGAAAACATTTCCATTTGTTTCTAACTTCATGAAAACTAAAACTACTTTTTCTATCTCTCACTCTCTCCTCTCCTTCTTTCCTTTTCGTTTTTCACTTTTTCCTCTCCCTTTCTCTCATCTTATTTTCCTATTAGAATATTGCGTCTTATAATTGCAATATACGATGTATCACGATTATAAAACACAATATATATGATGTTGATATTTATCTTCATATTTTGTTAATAAAATGCAATTTTAATACTATGTATCAGTAATTATTTTCAATTTGATCTTATTTGAATAATTATTTTTAATAAGTGCCTTAAACTAAAAATTATTTCCTGAAGATTGTAATGAACAATATATATATGTGTGTGTATCTAGATTGGCATGTAAAAATTTATACAAGAAACTCTTTTATTTTTCCTTATTTGAATTAATAGCATTATTCGGCAACAAAAAAAAAAAAGAATTAAGAGTAGTTAGACTTATTTATTTATTTGTTTTTCTTTCTCCCTATAAAATATATCCAATTCCTACTCTAAGGATTTAAGTTGGATCTAAAACTTATAATTAAAAAAAATTAATTTTTTAATAGAAAAAATAAATTATCCTCTTGAAATTTTCATGTGTAGCAATTTATGCTCCAAACTTTTAAAGTGAATAACTTTTTTAACATATTTGAGTTTTATATTGTGTGGTGGGGTTACTGCAGCTAGCCGATCACGTGTGACGGATGTGGCGGTCGACCTGAGAGAAGTCATGAACTTATTACATGTGTAAGATGTCACAGAGAAAGGCCTGGGAGGAGGAACAGACAAACCCAATTTCTCAAGTGCGTAAGTGTGACAGAAGATCAAATGAGATAAATTAATCGTTCTTGACTAGTTTTCATAAAATGAGTGCCTTAATCTTTCTTGAAGATATTTCGACAGAGTTTCTACGTTACTCTTGATCGTAGTAATACGTAGAATCTCCCTAAATAAGAGGAGAAACCTCTTATTTATAGATGTTAGAGACCGATTGTGACTGTTCGATGACTTCTAAATGAATGGTTGGGATCAAGTGTTGCTAGTGACCATTAGCTCATTTTATAATGATCCAACGACTGATATTGAAGCCTTCTTTCCTTGTAGTAGTGGGCTGGGCTAGAAATGGGCTTAATGACTTTTATTATATAAAAAGCCCATTTTTAATATAAAAAAGACGAAGGTTTATTTTAATCCACATAAGCCTTATTTTTATCAAACAAAACTCAAATTAACTCAAGACGATATTTTTGCTTTTCACGCACGAGAAATCCGAATAAGGCTGAGAGCGAAATAAACTAGTCTAACGATCCCTATTTCGAGTTTATCTAGCCAAATCTTTTTATAATATTTCTTATTGGACTTGATCTTCTAAGTCCTGTCACTAGTCCGGATGATCGGCCAGTGGCATTAAATTGGGCTAAAAGCTCAATTACCGAAATAACTCTCTACATATATTAAAGATACAAAACTCATTACTATCATCATGCAACAAAGGTCTATAATCTTGCATTAGTATATGTATAACACAGCTCTTAAGCTAAGAATATAGACAATTAATTGACTAGACAAATGGTTTTGGGAAAAATATATAATATATATGTGAAGAGTAATTATTAATTATATTTTAATATATAAAAGGGGTCATCAATAATTTTTAAAGTCTAAAAAAAAGAGATCGTTTTTAAAGTAATTATGCCCGTACAACCACGTTTTAGGAGCCATTGATCACCACGTGTGAAGTCTTTCTAAGTGTTTTGACTTCCATTTATTCCTGTATATTTGTTGAATCAAGAATCTAGGACGACTCAAGACATCTCTGAAGTCAGATGAGAACAAGATAGGAACTCAAAAACTATAACATCCTCTCTCTTTGCCCTAATTTCTTCCTCCAACGTGTTTGTTTGTTTTATTATATTTTTATTATTTTTAAATGGATATTTGTAAAAAAAGATATACCAATAAAAAACTAAAATTTTTATTTATAAATTGATCAAACTAATGTAATATATTTATGATATATAAAAGTTACAAACATAGACATCATATAAATATAATACTAATAAAAATATGAAAATCCAAACGGGCCATATAAATCTTTTGAGTCCCAATCCCATTATACTGAGTATTAAACCGAGACTGATTTTCATTTAAAATGAAGGTGTGCCAACATGCATTTACACATAATAGAGGTTCAACTAAGTTAATTAAAGAAGGTGAAGCGAATAATTATATTTGTAGAAACTTTGATAATAATAAGCAATTTCTAATTTTACCAAAAAAAATTATCTGAGAAGGTATAAGCTTCTAACATGTGTATTATGAAGTGCTTTATATATTTTAGAAATTGTTTTATTTTTTAAATTTATTTGACATATATCAAATATTTATTCATGAAAATAATTAACTCCTTTTCAAGTAAATTTAGATAATAACTCTATATTTTGTTTTACAATATGCCTTTCTTTTTTATTTTTTAATAGGTTTCCTTTTTTAACATATAGGACATGCATTTTATATTAAAAATAAATGCTTTACATTAATCTTGGTGCGAAACAATTGAGTTGGTTTAATTATCCGCTATACTGGCGAACTAACATGGCTATACTGACGGGTTAGGGAAAAAAAAAAAAAAAACCTTTACGATTTAGTTACGTATTTATTTTATTAGCATGTAATTAATTATAGGACCTACATGTTTATATACAACCTTGGTTGATTTTTTATCAAAACTCATCAATAGGCTTCATATGGGTGCATTTAGCAAAATTGCGCGGAATAACGATGTTGTTGGGTATGTATAAATCTTGTTAATATTTTTGTTAACATGGTATGAAAATTATACCTAATTATATATATATATATATATATATATCCATATCTACTTGAAGGCATTGTCAATTTTTTGTGGTGATTGATGCTTCGTTGATGGTGATTTATGTTATAATGCTTCTTGTTGAACGTTACCGTGATGTATCCCTTCTTACTTTCTTCTTTTTTTTTTTTTTTAAATTTTCTAACTAGCTTTTAACTATATTTAAACATTTGTATTTAAATCTTTGTCACCTTTTTCAAGCAGAAAACAAGATCAAGAAGCAAGATTGAAAATTTGCCAAGATTTAAATTTCGCGCAGTCAAGAAAAACGAGATTATTTCTACAGTTGACATAGAGGACCTTTCTGCTTCTGGAGGAGTTTTGGTTCCATGTCCCACCGTGGTACTTCCATTGATCATTTTCTACCTGGAAACAGATACCGCACTTCTGGCCAAAAAAAAAAAGAAAAAAAGAAAAAGATACCGTGCTTATTCTAACATTTCGATAACTTTTGTTTCATTTTCTAAAATGATGAACGACATAATGCTCGGCTTTGACTTTAATAATAAAATTTGTGTTTGATAATGGCGGAAATTTTGCATCTGCTTGGACACTTACGAAGATTTGGATGAGTTGATACTTGATAGAACTCCCTTGTAGGCATTATCATCATTCCAACTGCATCATTAAATGGTTAAATAAGAAGACTTCTTGTCCGCTATGCAACCATGGTATATTTGGAGACTCGAATGATTTAGATATTGTATAATTTATAATATTTATATGAATTATTTAGATATGGTAGGAATTCGTAGTGCAAACATCCACTTCATTCTATATCATACTTGTTGCCACCTTAAATTTATATTAATGATTTATTACCACAATCTTGATTTTGGTTTTAGTTACTTGAGTAGTTATTGAGTTTGAATTTGAGATTTAAAATACTTCCTTCGAGTAGTTCACGATCATATTCATGCTTTTTATCCTTCTTATAAATATATATATATATATATATATATATTACTTGTGTTTTTCCATTTTTAAAGCCTATTTTCGTATTTTGGTTTCCTTCATATCTAATCATTTGCGTCTATTTATATTTTAATATAAAATCAACTAAAAACCCTAGTCTATTCTTAAATCCCAACTTGTTTTTTTAGTTGAATTAATTTTTATAAAAATAATCTAGTTTAATTAAGTTAAGTTTAAGCTTATTATATTAAGCATTAATTCAAATCGAATTTAAAATTAAAATTCCTAACAATAATCATATTTACATTTACAACCTTTATAACAAGTTGTAAAGTGCGGTTAGAGAACCAACGTATAAATTGAACAAATTTCAGTGGGGATTAAAGCGACCAAGCGATACTCTCCCTTAGTGTATTAAGGTATGCCTAATGATCACAACATTACGCCATCCCCTTAGTGAGGCTTAGGCTATTATTTCTAGTCTCGAATCACTACCCATCCAGATCACAAATTTGCCTCAATACTGGATTTAATATAGTAATTAAGCTATTACTATACAAGTTTCTCTCTCTATATATTTATATGTATACATGTATATTATTTTGTTAATCAGGACCTACTGGGTGCTATATCTTTCTCATTCCCTAAGTTACCAAGTCTTCTCTTTCTTACTTTGTCTATTTCTTTCAGGCATCCCAATTGCTCACTTAATTTGTCGAACAATATATTCAAAATGTAACTTATTAGTCCTTTCCAAGTCGTCCACAATCGTTAATTAATCAAACAAGTTTCACACTTAGTAATACTTTATAGTTTCATATAGTAATACTATATGAATTCATTTAAACCCTTAATTAATCTATTATTTCCACATACATTGAATACATTACGTAGAGAAAGTTTGTCATACTGACCTTCGACCCTTGATTCTGGTTGCTTAATTAATTTGTTGGGTCCGAACTTGTGGAGATCTCTTCTTCCTCGTTACCGAGAAGAAAGAGGTAACAAATGGAGGTTTGTCTCTATATGTTTTTTTTTTTTTTTTTTTCCATTAATGAATATGAATGATTCAAACCTAATATCTTTCACTTGAAAAAACAAGGAAGATACCACTAGAATATAAGCTATTGGTGAGGTTAGTGTGTTTCAATGTCAAAATATTTACTTTACAATCATCAAACATAAATTCCATTCTCGACACTGGTCAATAAAAACAAAGTTGCCACCTCTTGATATATAGTCAAAATTTATAACTCCTGAGCTAAACTAACAATATTTTACTCAAATCACAATATAAACAGAGTAACATACCTTAATTTCTACGGATAAAGTTATGAGCATTGAGAAAAATGGCCAAATTTAGTAGAGAAAGAGAGAGAGAAATAAAAAATATAACACTATGGGATCATTGAACACCCTTGAAGTTTTATAGCTCCTTAATCTACACACACAAAAAAAAATAATAATAAATAATCAAACACAATAATTAGTGTCTTGAGATTATCCTACGTGACAAAGCTCAATGCTGCATAGTCATAATCCCAAAGCTTCGATATGCATAATATAACTTAACTAGAACCACCTTAACTTCTAAAATAAGATCCCAACATTATTACAAGAAACCTAGTTTCAACTAAAAACTATGCTTTAAATTTCACTAATCCTAGAGAATAAAATAAATGCTTCATTAAATTACTTAGAACCTCTTGATGGCAATAATATGGGTGTCTTTTATAAGTTTGCAAAACTAATAAAAAGAAAAAATCCAATGAAAAAACAGCAAATATAAAGAAAAATATCGAGCAACATCTTCTTATCTTAAAAATGCCATTGGCCCCAAATAAGTTAGACTTCCCTAACTTCACTTGAAATCGCGCCAGCAAGCCTAGGTTTGACTACTGCACATCATTCATGTATTTTATGTTCATGTTATCCCTCTTTTCACCTTTAAATTATGCAGGTATGACATCATTTAAAAATAAGTGCCGATCTCGTATGAAATAGAATTTGTAGCTTCGGCTTCACTGTTTCGTGAGACAACATACATGAAGACATTTTTTGGCATTAGTTCATGCAACTATCATAATCATCGCTTTAATCCAACTACTCACATGTTATTTCTTACAACATGTGATAGGCTAAAACCTAAATTAATCAATATAAAAGAATTAGAATCCAATAATGTTGAACATATATCTTAAATCTTTGAACCTATCTACATACTATGAGCAGCTAGGTCAATTTTTACACTAGATTTACATTCTGCATGCTTGTAACTTTAAAAGCGTAAATCATATTAGAGGTGAGCAAGTGGGTCATGGCCCGCGGCTTGGCCTATCTAACCCACATTAAAAACAGGTTATGACAAATTTTTTCATTCCGTTTAAAAGTGGACCAATTTTACCTAACTTATTTAACTCACGAGCCAAAGTGGATTGGTCTGCGGGTCAAGTAGGTTGGCTCACTAACTCACTTATATAAAAAAAAATAAAAAAGTGGGGAAAATAACTATTAATCTAGTATTGTTTTTTGGTCTTTCATACTTGAGCCTAAACTTACGTATTAATTGTAACAAAGAATGACAAATTGATGTATATGCATTATAACATTTTTTTAAGTATATCTTTATTGTTTCAAACGAAATATGATATCTAACAAAATTATTTTAAAATATTTATTTTAATATATAAATAATTATAATAATAATGAAATTAATCATTTATATATTTAAAACCATGCAAAATTTAATTTTTTTATTATATACATTTTATTCAATTAGTATAAATGTGTTAAATGGGTCAATTTGACCTGTTTAATCTATAAAGATATACAAGTGGGTTAAATTGATCAACAAGTGGGCTGACCCGTTTAACCCATGAACCAAAGTGGGTTGGGTTAAGGTTAAGAAATTTTGGCTGGTTTTTAAAGCGACTAAATTTTTTTGCCCATTTAACTCGGGGCTAAAGTAGGCTAGGCCGGGTAGGCCTATTTAACTCATTTGACCACCTCATTCATATATAATGGCTTCGTTATAATATCAAATTTTTTTCATATATAAAAAATCTAGAATATTTAATAAGAATATGAGATTATCAAGAAGCTTGATAGCAATAGCGCTAAAAATAGCTAGGTAGTTGGTCTCTTCGACTCATACTAGATTTAGTTCTAGTTTAGCGGAATTGAGAAAAACATCGAAATGAATTTGACTTTATTTTTTATTATTTTATCTTTGAAGTAACTCGCATCAAATAATGTTTTTCTATTGGCATGTAACCATCTACTTTAGGAGTAATTCATCTCATTAGTAAGTTCTAAAATAATGGAGTCCTTTTTTTAATCTCCAGTAGATATCTACATACATATAGATACATTGAATGCACATTTAAGACACTCACCGATATTCATATGTATTTGAAACTATTTATAAGTCATTCATTCATCTATTTATGTGTACTATTTATGTTCAATGGAAACTGAATTTTGTATCATGTTTTATTAAAGAGATATTCTCAAGTGTTCAAAAAAAGTCTTCAAGTTTGCTTAGAAATGTAACTTGCAAGGTAAAAATAAAAATTATTGTGCAATTTGTAAAAGCTTTATAAATAACAAACTAAGTTGATTTACCATTATCAACACTGTGCAGATATGAAAACTACATAACACATCCAATTGTTATACAATAATATTGTATCAGTTGATTTACTAATTTTAGTTCAAAAGTGTTTGGGAATATGCATTTGAAACAACAAAACTCTAGCAGTTTCAAGTAACCCCATTTTGAAACGTTGTGTTGACACAAAAAGTTTGGTGACCAGGGTCTATCTGGATTATCTTATTTTTGTCTATATCTTATCTATATTTGATCTACATATGTATCTTACGTGTATCCAATTTGTTTCATCTATTTATGGACAAAAATGTTTGTTTTTCATCTGTATCTGTTTCTTAACAAATATCTGTTTGAAAACAACAAAAATAAGATATCAAAATGACAAATAAAAAAGATAAAACAAATAGAGCCTAACATTATTCTTAGCCGTGTAATATTGAAAAGATTAAGATAAGTATTTTTTGGCATTATCATCTCACAACATTTTGGTTGAAACATTAAATTGGGTTTTGACTTTAACACAAAAAGATTAAATAAAAAAAAAAAAGAGAACAACTCTTCATTAAATACAACCAAGTCATACTAAGTAATCATCTACAAAAGTGACAAAATACTTATATCTAGTTTTAGATGTCACTAGACAAGGATCCCATAAATCTAACTAAAACTAACTAAATAGGAGAATTCACTCATTTGTTGACTCAATGACTCAAACTAATGCAATGATGGAAAAGTAGGCGCTAGACTAAAGGGTTAATGTCGCAGATGGTACTTGAATTTTGGCAAAATATGTAACCAGATACTTAAGCTTTCAAATTAATCAATTAACTACCTTAAAGAATATTTTTGCATGCTAATGGTACCTCCATCAAATCAGCTAGCACTGTCATTCGATGGGACTTTTTTAACCAATATAACAAATGTACTTGTCATACTCTGAATTGGTTTAAGATGCATCCAATCTGTCATGTATAATTCTTAGACAATATACACTAAGGTTAACATAATCTATAGTTTATCATGATCATTGCTAACAAATTTTAGATTCTGAAATCATTAAGTTAATTTCTGGAAATAATTGGACTTGTAACGAAAAATAAATTTCACAAAACAATTTTTTCTAATAAGCTACTTTTGAGAGTACACCATTATATACAGATAAGTACCATCCATAAGTTATTTCAAAATAAAGAGTTTCAAATATCTCAAAATACAAACCATGGGCTCACAGATAGTCCTTCATTAAACTATAAGTTTAATAGTAAAGTTTTATAATATAGAATAAAGATGATAATCTAGTGAGTTCTATTCACTCCACTCATCGAGAAACTCCTCGAAGTCCGTACCATACCCCATGCAGTCATAGGTATCATCATCATAATCATCAACAGCTGAAAAAGAAAGGAATAAGCCAAAGCCTAGTACGATAGCAACACAAGCACATACGAGATGAGCATACATGAATGTTCTAAATGCAATGGAACAATCAACAGTTTATTTCTTTAAATTAAAGTATAGCAAAATAACAATGGAGCACCTATACTTCGAAAACACGCTACAAACCTGATTAGAAGCAATTGCCTAGGTGGTGGAGATAGGCAATCCGAATACCTATATCTCCTATCTTTACAAGTAATAGTCTCATCTAGGAGTTAGAACCGTAACGTATTTTTACCCATCACAGTTCATAATATAGTCTAGCTCAACCTATCCCATACACATGAACCACACTATATTACTTCTTTTCGATTCAGGTAGACGTTATTCCGCCACCGTTTCCCCCATCAACTACCCGCCCAGCCACCCATAAGGGCCTAGGTGCCTAACTACCTTGTTGGCACCACCTAGAAAGGTTGCCATCCCTTAACTAAGTCTCAAAACAGCCATGCACAAACAACAAGCAATTATTAAGATTATCTTTAAGTAGTAATTCATTCATGATATCTATCCTAACAAACAACATATAAATCACTATGTACCTTATACAAAATTTGTATTTTAAAACAAATAGATGATAGACTAGAAGATAGAGTAGGAGACAGATTCTTAATAGATATCTGCTCAAGAATTGATTCATGCAAGCATTTAAATCAATTATTGACTTATGTAAAACCCATATGAAATACTCATTTTTTTAGTAAATATTCATTTGAGACAACATATTCCTCTTATTATTCATAACAATGTACTTCTCTTATTATTCATAGTCGATCATATTATATCATATCTAAGCCAATACTAGTTAATAAATCTATATTAAATTAACTTAAACAAACTAGATATAATTTAATTAATAAAGTTTATTTTGAATCCATGTTAAATTTAATTAGTTATTAAGTCTGTTAATACACTATATAATTCAAAATACAGTTAGTATAAGTATAAACCTGACTTATTCCTAATCATACAAGTACCAATATATTTATTATTATTTTTTCTATAGAGATTCTAGTCTAGGTAACGCTCATGATCTAGGTCGTGTTCAAATTGATATGAAAATAATTTAACTCTGAAGAGATTATGTCCTCGGCCACGGCCGTGATATAGCCATAACAGCTGCAATCATGCTGTGATTAGCCATTTTTATACCTATTTAATTGAGTAAATTCTTAAAATCAAAATGATTAATTATTTATCTTAAAATTCATATTTTAACATGAAAAAACATTATTTACATTTATTTCTTAGATTTAATTTGCCTTTAATTCCAATATTTCATTGTCTATAGAAAACTAATGTACATCATAACTTTAATCAATCAATTCACTATCTAAAACATGAGTTATTGAGCTCAAATTTTTATATAAACTATTTAACACATATATTAATATGTTCATAAGTCCAATTAACCTAAATTAATCAGTTAATTAGGGTTTTAAATTCAATTACATCTAATCTGGTTAGAATAGGGTACAACATTAACAACTGATCGGTTCGATCAAAATTGACCTTTAATCTGACTGATTCTTGGGCGGTTCTTTTTACCATATGAAAGTAGACTTCTTAAGATTTCAAAATGTTGTAATTACACCCAGAAAGGAGAAGAAAAAGTTACCAATTCAGCCTTATATATTCACGCCACTACTGCTGGCTGAAACACTACTTTACTATTTTGTAATTTAATTTTTAAAAGTAGTAAATGTATTTTGAGAATCACGAAAATTTCCAGATTATACATAGACATGTTAAACTACAATTTCTATATATTTCATCCAAAAATAAATTGATTTAATATTTGACTTAAATTTAATAACTTAAATTGTCCATATAACTAACACACACACACACATATTGATTTTCCAACATATTTAAATCATCTAAAACATGTTTATTCTATGTCACCTTATCTAGTATATACATATATTTATATTTTACAATTAAAATCATAAAACATGACTCAAATAATCATCATCTATACTAATTTCATCAAATTCCAGCATATACCAAAACAAACATGCATATATGCTTATGACAGAATTTATATTTAATATATACATGTATTTCTATGATGATTTCATTTCAATAAAACATATTAATTCAACATAATTATACATATATATATTTCGGTACACACATACACACAGACACACACACACACACACATATATATATACTTACAATAATTTCACTAAATTAACAACTATTATAACATATATACACACACACACATGCTCATTTTGGTTTTCATGCATACATATACATATATTAATTAATATTTAAATCTAAGTTATCATTTAGTAATTTACATGAATTTATACGTCTCATAATTAAGTATATTAATTACATTTACTTACCTATTTGAGACTTGTCTTGAAGGGAAATTGTTGTAGTATTTTTGAGGATTTTTGGTGTGTTTGAGAGAGGTTTTCTTGAGAAATTTAGGGGTTGGGGCTGCTGAAAATAAGGAGGAAATTAAGGTTTTCTAAGGGACATATTTGTAGCATTTTATGTCCTGAAATTTCCTTTAGGTTTAAGAGCATTTAGTCTTTTTACCTAACTAGATTAGGAGCATTATTGTCCATTCACATGGGTAGAATTCTCTAGAATTGGGAGATGTTTTCTTGTGTTCATATTAGGTAGAATTCTCTAGAAATTGGGATTTTATAATATATGTGATGGAGAATGTTAGTTGCATTGTCTTATAGGCCTTAGTTAATGGGTTTATGGGCCTTCTTGACTATGGGGTTAGACTTAGGTTAATGGACTTAGACTTTTATGGCATGAGTTAGACTTTTAGGTTATGGGTTTTGAGTATTTCAAATTGGACTTAAGAAGTAACAAAAGAAAGTTGACTAATTGCATTAGAAATTGAATCTAGAAAATCTAATTAAAGAAAAATTACTATCTCACTTGAATTTAGAGTTTTAGGAGTTTAGGAATTCATATTTGAAAGCAAATTTTTAGTTTTAAATTTCTAGGGTTTAAGGAGTTGGAATTTAGGCTAAAATGATTAAATTGAATGTTTAAGGGTTTAAGTGATTAAACTTGATGAATCGAGTTCAAGTTTTAAGGTTGTTGAAGGGAACAAAAGATGGAAATAACCAGCATGCTAGCATGATGCTTACTAGGGTAAAGATTCTTTTTTTTTTTTTTTTTTTTGCCCATTGCAAAGATTCAATTAGCAAAGAGTATTCTTGGATTGTTGATATAGGTGTACCTGATCATATTTATCCCTTTAAACATTTGTTCATACACCTTTATATACTTTCTAGACCTAAACTTCCTAATGAGTAAAAACTTTCTTTTTACTGCTGGAGACATTCCTTTAAATGCAAAAGTTACCTTACATGATGTACTTTATGTATCAGAATTTTGCTATAACCTATTATCAATGAGCATGTTTCTTTCACAAACTAAGCTAGGCATCATGGTTACTCCTAACTTTTGTCAATTCCAGGACTTGATGAGTAAAGAAGAAATCTTAATAGTGGACCATTAAAGTGGGCTATATATACTACATGTCAAGCCAAAGTTTGTCATTTCTTCTAGCACTTCTTTAACAAATGAGTCTTCTTAATGTATTCTTTATAGTATAAATAAACAGTCCTTACATATGTTTCATGATAGACTGCAACATTTGTCTATCTCAAATACTTGTTCAATTGTAATAACATGAATCTTTCGAATTTCTGGTGTAATACTTGTTTAAATGTAAAGTTTCATCATTTGTCTTTTCTTTACATCATTTAGTTCGTTCTGCCTCTTAATTTGATTCATGTAGCTATTTGGGGTCCTTATCACACATCTTTTATTTTTTGGTACAAATTGTTTCCTTACAATAGTAGATGACATGTCAAGGTGTACTTATACTTTCTTATGATACATAAATCAAACACAAAATAAATCCTAACACATTTCTTTTCCTATCTTAAAACTCACCATAATACATCACTTAAATACATTAGTACCGACAATGGTCCTGAATTTTTTTCAAAGGATTATCAAGATCTTTTTGCCTCTTATAGAACTTTGTATCAAAGAGCTTGTATTTATACTCCTCAACAAAATGGATTGTTAAAAGAAAACACCATCATCTGTTAGATACAGCTCGAGCACTTTGCATACATACTAATCTTCCAAAGAAATTTTGGGAAGAATATATTTTGATAGCTACATACCTTACCTTATCAATAGAATGCCTATGCAACTTCTTCAATGGAAATCACCATATGAAACTCTTCATAAAAAACCACCCTCTTATGATAACCTTAGAGTCTTTAGATACTTTTGTTATGTTGCTATTAATCTAAAGCTAAAGAATAAGTTTGATACGAGAAGTTGAAAATGTGTGTTTGTTAGTTATCCCACATCTCAAAAGGGATATAAACTATATGATTTAGATACTTCTCAATTGTTTGTAAGTCGAGATATGTTCTTTATTGAACATAATTTTCCTTTTCAAGGTGTTGCTACCTCTGTTCCTCAGATTGTTGATACACGATTGTTTACTCATGACATGACATACTGTCATGATATGTCTGTTCCTATTTTGAGACCTGCAGTGCGTTCTTCCCCTGTAGTTAAGTGTTTTGATAAGTTGGATTCTATCATAGAGCCTTCTTTTTCTCATTCCATTCCCATTTCTACAT
Organism: Combretum micranthum; assembly: GCA_024138025.1. NCBI lineage: Eukaryota > Viridiplantae > Streptophyta > Magnoliopsida > Myrtales > Combretaceae > Combretum > Combretum micranthum. The sequence continues at coordinate 1,219,997 of JAMXBD010000135.1, forward strand.
TTGAGCCTCTTGCTTTTCACAAATCTTGTCAAGATAGACATACTCCCTATTAGCTTGTTAATTTTGCACATCATGTTCACTTTATTTCTAAGACTATTAACACTTCTTTTGATATACACAAATATTCTAGCCCTTATTCTCTTTTAAACTCTAATTCCTTCTCTCATTTGCTAAATGAGTTTGTGGTCTCTCTTGCTAATGCTCTAACAATCAAAGAGCTTTTGGCTCTTGAATCCAATAATACTTAGGTTATTAGTTCTTTGCCTCCAAGGAAGAATGTTGTTGATTCTAAATGGGTTTATAAAATTAAATATAAACCTAATGGCACTATCAAGAATTATAAAACTCATTTAGTTACTAAAAGATTTACACAAATGTAAGGAGTAAACTATACGTATACTTTTTCACCAGTAGCCAAACTCACTTCTGTTTGACTTGTGTTAGCTGTAGCAGCCATAAAAGCTTGGCATGTTCATCAATTGGAGGTAAACAATGCTTTCTTACGTGAGTTTCTTGATGAAGATATCTATATGAAGCCTCTTGCTAGCTATTCTTTAGCTAACTCCAAGCCGGTTTTTAGGTTGGTAAAATCCTTATATGGATTAAAATAAGCTTCAAGACAATAAAATCATGAATTCACATAATTCATCATGTCTTTTGGTTTTACTCAATCAAAAGCAAATTATTCTTTGGTTACTAGGAATAGTGCTACTGGTTTTATGGTCTTGCTGGTTTATGTTGATGATTATTTAGTGGTTCGTGATTATTTGGATGGAATTGTTACTGTAAATAAGCTATTTATTATGCTTTTTCCATTAAAGACCTTGGTGAGGTCCATTTCTTCCTTGGACTAGAAGTTTGTAGGCTATCTGATGGCTTTCTTCTTAGAAAACCTAAGTATGCTCTTGATATTATATCTGATTCTAGATTCACTAGTTGCAAACCTGCTTGTTTGCCTTTTCTACTTAGTTTGAAACTTGATACTCAATTTGGTTATGCATTGTTGATCCCTCATTGTATAGACACATTGTTGGTCATTTGTTGTATCTTACAATGACTAGACCTAATTTATCATTTATAGTACAACAGTTGAGCCAATTTGTCTCTCACCCATGATCTACATACTTTATAGGTCTTATGTTATGTCAAAGGCACTCTTGATACATGGTTTTTATTTTTATTTTTTTCCTTCATCCAGTTCTTGTTCCCTTTATGGTTATAGTGATGTAGATTGAGGTTCAAATATTGTTTATCAGAAGTGATTATCAAGTTTTCATGTGTTTCTTGGTCATTCACTGATTTCATGGAAAACTAAGAAACAATTGATGGTTTCTACATCATCTGCCGAGGTCGAATATTGTAGCATGGCTTTTCTTGCTAAAGAACTTTTGTGGGTTTTCTTTCTCTTACATGATCTTGATCTTTGTGTCGACTTGCTAGTTCACTTGCATATTGATAGTAAATCTGCTAAGTTGGTCTCTGAAAATCCTTGCCTTCATAGGCATACCAAACACATAGATCTTCATGTTTATTTTGTTCGTGATCATGTTTCCTTCAGTTTCCTACAAGTGGTTCATGTTTCTTCTATTGGTCAAGTTGTTGACATGATGACTAAAGCCATTCGTGAACCATTATTACTTGATAGTTTCTCTAAGTTGGGCTTGTAGATGTGGCCAACTTAAGGGGCGAGGGGTTTGAATATATTAGTTAGTTTATTTTATTCCACGTGTCTTTTAGATTGTACTTACACGTGTCATACCCACATGGTTAGAGCATATATATTTATTGCTTGTATAGAGTCTTGTAACAGATTAAAAGAGTCTTAATTAGATCATTCAAGTTCTTCTCTCTATTTCTCTCTTTTCTCTATTTCATCTATGAAGTCTTGTTTTCTAGACATATAGATTTTGATATATCAATATTGTACCACAAATTTGGTCTTGCTATCTATGAATAATCCAGAAGTTGTTTTTCCATGAAAAGGTGTAACTGTAGCTCTAAATTTCAATAATAATTAATTCAACTCCAACCCAATCTTATATTATTTTCAACTTATCTAATTAAATATATTTAAGAAAATTTTATCATTAAATTAATTATTGTAGTTGACCTCTAGGATTAACAACCATTGATAGATGAAAGACGAGTACATAAAGCAACCAAAATGAAGATAAAAATATGCAGAGTGATAAAGGATGAGCACCCACACATATAAACAAGATATCAAAAGATAGGTGAATTGACCCTTTCAAATGTAATTTAAATATATATATATATATATTTATGGGATTTTATCCTTATATTAAGTTCATAAGGTTAAAGAATATTTATTTTGAATTTTCTAAAATGAGAATGATTTAATATTAAAACCCATTAATGTGCTTAAAAATTAATTACAAAAATCCAAATATTCAATAAAACTAGAGTTAATGTAATCAGACTATAAAAGCAATGACTATCATTATTTGTTGTGATTACAATAATAATTAACAAGAAAGAAATGGTCTATGTTAAGGGTGGATGTTGTGCGGTTTAGTTCGATTGCCTTTGAGTAGAACTATATATTACGGTTTGGTTTTTCTTTTAAATTCAAAGCTAACCATGTAATTTAGCTCGAAATTTTTCAAAAAAAAAAAAAAAACCATAGATCTGCAATTTTCTTTTATTAATATTATGCAAAATAAAAATATATTAGCATTTATAGTTTTACACTGAATGAATCCTAAAAGGAAAATGACAAATTTAGTGCCTGAACTTTGCATAAATATTTAATTTAGTACCTAAGTTTTGAAATTGTCAATTTAATATAATTAAACTTTTGGGGCTATTGTTACTACATCTCTAACATCATTTGCTCTGTTTGTAGATATGAAAGAGACATCTTATTGTTTGATTTTTATGGCCTCTCTTAACGTCGTCTAGTATTAGTAGGCTATCTCTTCCATCTTAGCAAACAAATCATATAAGTAAGTTATGAAAAGTTCAATTGGATATTAAATTGACTATATAAAAATTTAAATATCAAATTAAATATTTGTGGAAAATTGTTGTACCAAATTTTACATGTTTACATAAAAAATTGTAAATGGATAGCACAAGCATGAAAATCAAACAAATGTACCTAAAGGGGGGAAAAAACCAACTTAAATGCCAAATAGTTAACTATTTAGGTACATGAAGGCATGGAGACAAACACCCAAACACAATAACTTGTTATTGTCCCAATATTTTTTTTTTGTTTATTTATTTCATACTTTATAAACTCATAAAATTCATGCAAATGCATTGTGAATTAATAAATAACGAGTATTGAATGTATTATTTATGGCATGAAAAACATAACTATGGTAAAATATTTTTCTCAACAAACCAATTGAAGCACAATATGTGTTGGGTCTATGCAATTGGTTAATCACATATAACAAGCAAGCTGATCGACTTAGAGGAGTCTTATAATGACTAGTTTATGGATATTGTAGGAAGAAGCTTGAAAAAAAAAGAAAAAGCAAACTCAATTTCTTAAGCGTGGTTGCTTGGAGGATCAAATTTAGTAGACTCACTCATTCTTGAATTGTTCTTTTTTAAATAAACACTTGATCTTTTATGGAGATACTAAGTTTCCATGTTACTCTCAATTTTAGTAATATACCTGGCAACAATGAGGTTGTTCTTAAAGATCTAATGATTATTCATCCTTACTCTTTTCTTACATGAGCATGAGCTTTACACATTGAACTAGATAAGCCCAAAGGCTCTTGAAACATAAAAGAAGTCTCAATCTCATTGCATAGGACCTTATCTTCAATACAAAAAAAGAGTTAAAGACTTTATTTTAGTCCATAAGCCTAAGGACATTTTTCAAATCGGCTTTTCACAAATAAAATCAATTTAGAGATCTTCCACTTGGATCTCCCTAAGGCATCCTTGATTAAACTTGATATTCTTAACACTAGTGCTAACCTAAAAGATCGTTCATCTAAGGCATTGGATTGGATCAAGGGCCTAAGTATCAGATTAACCTCTACACCATCATTAACCAAAAGCAACTGTTATTGGGTCATAACAAATCTTCATTATAGTTGTGTTATAATCAAATGACCGGCGAACCCTATAATTTTGCTAGTTCTTAAAATGGAGATAAGAGGCTAAATGGTAGCCTTGTGTAGCATTTTCTTTTATAAAAATGATTCGACATACCTTAAATATTTTTTTAATAAAAAAAAGGAGACTACTAAATTAAGTAATCTTAATAAGCAACAATTTTAGAGAGGCAGTAAAAACTCAAACTTCATTTTATTTATATGAAAAAAAAAAAGTTTCATATTACTTTATAGTACAAACATTTAGACACACACATTACATCCAACATAGTGGATTTGCGTTTTCACCTGACATAGTAGGACCATTGAACTTATATGGTTATAAGCAAACATTGTTGGGAGTAAACTAATTTAAACACCCAATGTAGAGGTTGTTGATAAGACTTGCGAGATCATCTTCATTGTTGGTCTTAGTTGAGGGTTACCATCTAAACAAGCCACAGTAACTTTAATGATGGCCACTAATTCATCCTCAATATCAGATGCCGGAGGTTGGAGACGACGGTCCAATAAATCTGTTAAATTCAACGATTTCTTAGCCATAGAGGAAGAAAAGGTTGAAATGACATCATCCGGATGGTCCCCTTTAATCACTTCTAAATTCAAAATTCCAAAGCTATACACATCACATTTCTCGGTAACCTTCATTGTGTAAGCAAGTTCTAGACAACACAAATACACCCAAAGAAAAAGAGGAGGAAAAAAAGAAGAAGAAATAAAAAATAAGTTTGTTAATCAATTTGTCATATTGGTAAGCAAAACAAAACATTGGTCAAAGACTTACCTGGCGCGATGTATCCATATGTGCCTGCAATTGTTGTCCAACTTGATGTATCTCTTTTCAAGAGTTTAGCTGTACCAAAGTCTGACACATGTGCTTCGTATTCAGAATCCAACAAAATGTTGCTACTTGAAATGTCTCGATGAACTATTGGAGGAACACAATCATGGTGCATGTAAGAAAGGGCATGAGAAACTCCTTTTATAATGTTTATCCTCTTATCCCAATCTAAGTTTTTGGCACTGTCATCATCTCTTAGGATAGAAAATAAGCTTCCATTTTGCAAGTACTCATACACCAAGAAAGAATGATGTCCATGAGAACAAAAGCCATGAAGTTTGACAATGTTACGATGTCGAACTTCAGTCAATGCCTTAATCTCATTCAGGAACTCCTTGGGATATGTTTGTACACTGTCTAAAATAGGGTAGAGCTTCTTCACAGCGACGTTGATATCTGAGGTCAATTTTGCTATGAAAACACTTCCGTATCCACCCCTGCCAATGCAATACGATTCATTGAAGTCCTCTGTGGCTTTTATGATATTTCTATACAATGCTTTTCCATCCCAAGTTGATATCGAAAGTATTTGATTGGGTTGTTCTACCTTTTTTACTTGTGGACTACCTTCCCGCCTTTTCAAAATGATGAATACAACAATGATAGAAACTAGTAGAAGAACCAATCCTACTGACGGAAAAACAATGAGAAACACTTTATGTTCATCCTTTGATGCATTTGAATTTCTAGAGGAAGATAATGGACACGGTTGAAGTCCACTGGCATTGCCACATAATCCATCATTTCCTTGTAATGCATTAATGGAAGCATTAACAAATGCACTAGTGTTGGGAATAGGACCGGAAAACTTGTTGAATGATATGTCAACTTCCTCTAGACCAAACATTTCCTGAAAAATGTTGTTAATGGAGCCTGCGAGATGATTGCGTGAGAGATTAAGCTTCATTAAGCTCTTCAAATTGCTGAATTCAGGCGGTATACTACCGGTAAGCAAGTTACCACCCAAGTATAACTCTGACAGATGCGTCAATTTTGATATCTCCCCCGGAAGCTCTCCACTCAAATTGTTGTTGCTTAAATCCAACCAGAACAACTTCATCAGGCTCCCAATACTGGATGGTATTGTCATGCTCAACTTATTCATCGAGAGATCTATCGTCTCTACTTCAACTAGCGACGATATTTCGAGAGGTATGGCATTGGAAAGATGGTTTCTACTCAAGTTTAGATTCAACAATGAAGTTAGTTTTCCTAATTCTTTTGGAATCTCACCAACCAAGGCATTAGAAGAAAGATCGAGTGCCTGTAGTTTAGGAGCATTCCCAATTTCTGGCGGTATGGAACCAGCAATGTTGTTTCCTATTATCCTTAGATCGCTTAATTGTGTGTAATCTGCCCAGTTAAGTGAGATTTCACCATAAAACTTGTTAAAACTCAGATCCATGAATTGCAAGTTTGGATAGATACCAAATACTCCAGTTATATTTCCTTCTAATTGATTATGTCTCATACTTAACTGAATTAAGCTGGTGCAATTTGTAAGGCCTTTAGGAATTGTTCCCACAAAATTGTTATAATGAACTGATAACCTTTGTAGTGTTTTAGCTTTGCATAAATTTGCTGGTAGGGAACCATTAAGCATGTTCCTATCTACATAAAGCTCTATCAAATTCGTTAAACCTCCCAATGATTCTGGTATGTTACCAAAAAGGCCATTTTCTCGTAGACTCAAAAACGTCAAGTTAACCAACTTGCCTAAAGAAGAAGGCATTGGACCAGTGAGGCTGTTATTACTCAAGTCTAGGTTGAGCATGGAAGTAAGGTTTCCAAATTCATCTGGAATTGGGCCATCGAGTTGGTTTCCATAAAGATAAAGTAGAGTAAGGTTCCTCAAATGGCCTAAAGACGGTGGAATAGTACCTGTGAGGTTATTACGGTATAGGCCTATCCGTCTGAGATTAGTTAACTTCCCTAGTTGGGGAGGAATCTGACCTACAAGGCTATTGTTGAATAAGTGCAACTCTTTCAAAATTTTCAAGTTTCCTAGTGAGTGCGGAATATTTCCTGACAGATGATTATTTTCCATATAAAGATCTTCTAAGCTAGATAAATTTCCAATTTCTGCAGGAATGGAACCAGAAAGGAAGTTCCCAAAGATGAGTAGACTCACCAAATTGCTCAAATTACCCAATGATTTAGGAATTGGACCATCAAGAGAGTTGTTAAATAAGGCAAGATCTGTTAACTTATACAACTGCCCTATTGCTTGAGGAATAGGGCCATCTAACTGATTTCTCTCAACATGCAGAACTTGAAGATTTGAAAGTTGGCATATTTCAGTGGGCATGCTCTTAGAGAAGCTATTGAGGGACAAGTCAAGGTAAGTGAGTTTTGTAAGGTTACTGATCTTAGCTGGAATAGTTCCAAATAGACCATTGACAGAAACATCCAAGTAAGTAAGATTATGGAGAAGGGAAAATGGAAATTCATCTAGTGTACCTTTCAAGTGTGATTCAGTCAAATTAATGTTGGTTATAGTCCCCCTTTGGCATTGGATACCTTTCCAAGTGCAGTGATTGAAGAAACTACTTGCATTTTGAGATAGGACCCATGAAGATAGAGAAGTTTGGTTTTGTAAACTAGCTTTCCAATTAAGTAGGCCATTAACTTCCTCTGTTGTGGAAGCAAATGTAGGATCTAGGTTTGTGGTGAAAAGAAGTAAAACAAGAAGAGAATGGAAAAGCCATGCGTGACGTAGGTATGATAAACCCATGGGTTCGATTTTTTTTTCGTGATATAATAAGTTGGAGTAGTGGCCTATCGTTTTATAGAGGAACTCCTCAGACAATGTCAAGGAAGTAGCTTGACTGGCATTATCATAGACTTTGGATTATCAACTTGTTCTGAGAAGTCTTTAAATGATAGCTGGAAATTCCAGTCACAGGGGCTCCAGATACGATGAATTTGTGAAGCCTTAGATTCCACTTATTGCGAGAATCAATTGCACCATGGTATTAGTATCTCCTGGTAATAATACGAGGAAGAATTGAATATTCTATTGACATTTTTTATTTATTTGTGTTTCCTACTGACAATTTTTTTTTTCAAGATTAATAAAAACAAGTACGATGGAACCAGATCCCGATGAAAAGTAATAAGATTATACAATATTAACTGATGGAGAAATTTCCTATAAAGTTTTGAGATAAATTTTTTCTTCTGGTCAATAGCTCTTACAAGATTTTGGACCCTATTTTAGACGATCCTGTGAAAGTACGGGGCCAGATTTTTAATTTTTATTGTATAAAATCTATCCCAGATGGCCGAACGCGACGCGAACCTCCGTTTGACAAGAATATGGTGTTCTCATCAAATTGAAAAGATGCTATCACACACAACCGTGTGAACACATGCCTTAGTTTCTTGGTCATATCTTTCTATGTGGAAGCCTGACTTCTTTTTTCCACAAAATTTATCGCCAATCCATTCATCAACGCCGTTTCTGGTAATCCATTTTGTGAGTCGAGATTGTCAATTGAAGCATTTATCACCAATCGAAATTTCAACCACTATTATTAATTCTTACTTGGTGGCTGACAGTCCATTTTTCGGACTTCTGACTTGAGAAATCAAAGCTATTAAGTTTCTCAAGTAAGGTCAAAGTTACTAAGTTTCTTATGAGAGATCATGTTAGGTTTGAATAATTATATTTTGAATTAACTTAAAATTAAGGTAACATATTGAAGATAATAAACTAAATTACAATCGAGAATCGGTAATTACCTTTATTGGATATAATTCTCATGTATGTATTAGTTTGAACTTTGAAATATAACTAGTCGAAATAAGAAGGATTTCAATTGTAATTCAATACTAATGTAATAAAATCATAATAGCTTGTACAAAAAAAAAATCATTATAGCAATTATTATATTATCTAATGGACATAAGGTAAAATAAAAAAATTATATTAGAATAATACTAAAATGTTTATTTTGTTTCTATTATAATAGCAAAGTATTTTAACATTTATGACTAGCAGTACGAGTTTAAATAGTGGTAGTGTTTCCAAAGTAAGGTAATTTGTCATAAGATAGTGAATCTATTTCATGCTATAAATCGGGAGGAAGGGATGCGAATTTCTATTTTCATTGTTTTGGGTAATTCAATTCATAAGGAATTACTAGTGGATGCTTTCATCTAGGGATAGACATTATAAACCCCAGAATTTTCGATTGCCAAACCAAGAACTTGACCTGATTGAAAATTCAACTATGGACACTAAACTTAAATTAGTCGAATTAAGACCCTAATTATCGATACAAAATCTAAGTTGACATCACAAAATCAAACAGTATCATGAAAAGATCTTAGAAATAAATTAGAAAATTTCAAATGAACTATGAAACGGATATAGCCTAGGCTATATTTGATAACTTAAAAAATAAGAATGATTGGACCTTACTCCATCACCTAATTGAGACGACTTGAATAAAACTTTAAACCTTTAACTTGATGCCACCTTTAGTTAATTCATCCTATTTCTTCCTTTCTTTCCCATTTCTTTTATCTTTTGTTCTCTTATATTCCACAGATTACACTCGTAAACTTTGAACATTAACCGATCCTATTTCTTCCTTTCTCTCATATTTAAATTCACTTCACTTAAACTATCAAATGGTATTCAAGTAATCTCTTCCAAATAAATTTTGTCCCACTAATGACTTCATATTGCATGGACTATTCCAAATGCACTTCAAAAACTATCAAGTGAGTTTCAAAAGTGCACTTAGACCCACGTGAAAACCAAACCCTCCGCTTGACACCAACATAGACCCATGATTTCATCCCCTTCCCCTCTAGCTAACCTGTCTCCCCTCTTTTCCTTCTTTTACTCTTTGTCTACAATTTCAGTTGGCTACTACTGCTTATTTTTCTCCCGTCGTGGCAGCACACCACAATCCACACACTCACATCTATCACCACTGCCCACCGCCCTCTTTTCTTTTAAATTCCACTGATCAAGCTGCCATGCTAGCTTCTTCCACCAAGTAAATTGCCAACACAACACTGATAAAGTCATATTTCATACACTTTTCATAGAACAAATGATGATTAATTGTTATTGATTTTATAGAAATATAAGAAAATGGTACTTAATTGTACTTTATTTTAATATTTCAGGACAAGAAGGACTTAGATTGCTAAAAATACAAAAATTGAAGGAGTTTTGAGAAATTTTGGAGAAAACATGAATGTACACCAACTCCTAAAGCAAGTACACCGCCAACCTTTAATTTGAGACAAGCCAGCTTCATTAAAGGAACAATAGCACCAGTGTTTAAAGCAAAATTTCATCAGTGTATGAAAATTCAACGAACACCGGTATTTTTTGGTTCAACATCGCCGACATTGAGCCGACTTTGCTCAATAAATGCAAATTTTTAAGGTTGGCATCTACATTACCAGTGTACAAGTGGAATCCATCGGCCTTCACAATTTTGACCCTATGCCTACAATATGAAACCCTACACCGCCAGTGTACAACTGATGCTAAGCATCCACAGTTTGCAAAACATTAAGGCCGACACTAAGCTGCCCATGTTCAATCGGTGTAGAAGCCTATGCCGCCAATGTTGAAAGTGTAACTACCGGTATACTTTGCAACTTTTGAAATTTCGTAATTTTTGCCTATAAATTTCTAGGGTTTCCTTCATTTGAGACATACGAAATTCATAGCAGACATCCTCCATATCTAGATTAGATTAGATATCCTAGATTAGAATTGTTAGATAGTTGTTTTGGATCCAATTCTATTATCGATTGAAGCTTTGTAATCAATTGAAGATTGGATTGAAGACTTTGTTTGAAGTTTTGCAACAAGATCTTTGTGATTGAATTTGGTGATTTCTGACCTCTTCTTCTTTATGCAAATTCAATTGTTGTTTGTGATTATGAATTACTTTGTTGCGAATACTTTGTTTTGTGTTTGCTTGAATCAGTCTATGGAATTCTAAGTTTCTATTGTGGAAATGTGATGAAACCCTATGATAGCTAAAATGATGATTGTAATTGTGTTATATAATTATTAGATTCGTGGAATATTCATGTTGTAATTCCAACTATAAATTGTGTTTCTTGTTAAACTAGGTTTATAGGAATCTTGATAATCGGAAGGGAAATTAGGACTCAATAGTAATTCTTAATTTTGGGTTAAATTACAATTGCGGAAGCGGTGTGATTTAGTCTGATTTAGAATTATTCTCTTGAGATTAATGTAATGTTTTAAATTAGTTTCTCACTAAGGAATTAAGAGAAATTAGTTTAGGGCATTAGACAATTATAGAATTGGAAGATTCATAATTGTACTTTCAATTCCACTGTTAATTTATGTAACGGAAGCTAATGGATTGATTGGTGGTGTTAAAAGGTTTTAAGATCTTTAATAATTTCACATGAATATCCACAATGCTTATTGCTATATAATAGGATGGAAATTTGATTAGTAAACTAAGATGGATTCTATTCTTTCAATATTCAATCGATATATTTCTCTTAAAAATACTCTCTGCTCTCATTGTTACATATAATCTAGGTTTAGTTGTAGTTAATTAGTTAAATGTTTCAAGATCAATTGCCTAAATAATAGTAGAATCCAATACCCGTTTAATAGTTAAGTAATCCTCGTGGTATCGATACTTTGCTCATCATTGTATTACTTGATCTGATTGAGTATACTTACCGGTAGAATTCACTTGATTTTTATATATGCGTTGGCAGCGGATCAAACATAAACAAACAAAACACACCACACGAACACACATAACACTGACAAGCGCACACTCGCGCTCACATAACACACATAGGAGCTACTTGTTGCTGCCGCCTCTCCCATATTTTTTTGTCTCTCCACCGAACAGCCAAAGACTCGCGTACACCCTCTGCTGCCACCGCTTGATGATGTGTGCCTTGCCGCCACCTTATTTTTTCTCCCATGAACTACACAAATAGGACACGATACAACACACATACCCCTGCAGCAGCTGCTTGTTCTCCTTAACTCGGATGCCACGTGCTTCTGCTTCCTTTCTTTTTTCCCTTGCCGCCACCTCATACTTCTTCTTTCCCTTAGCTTGTCTTGTTGAACAATTGGATGTTGACTTGTTCTTCTTCGTTACTATTTCTTTTGAATTCTGCACGACGCTATGAGTTATTCGGCTGCTGCTATTGCTACTTTCTCTCCTAGTTTCACCAAACAGAAACTGCACGAGAACACTTCATGGTTTTACCACCGACCAGCTCTAATCTAGAAGACATTACAACTACTGGAAATGTTATTTGCTGCCATGGCACACCAAGGGATGAGTATTTGACAAGTGGATAACCATGGCAATTGAATAGAAAAAATTACGTATGCACTTCCATAATCAGCCGCCTGTCATCAATATACTCATTGAGATTACCATCCCCCTCATGATTTAGACAAATACCACATGATATATTGTGTGGTTGCCACGTTAAAAGCTAGAAAACAAGAAGAGTAGCATGTGGCAAAACAAGCTGGAAGCTCATGACCACGCAATCAACACATAATCCACCGTTCTTTAGTCCCCTTGTTAACTTTTCCTAGCTGGAAAATTGTAGCACTGCCAACTCCTACAACTTTTTTAGCAAAATGGTTTCTTCATGCTCTGTAGCAACCGCCACATCAATTTAAAATGAGAGAAAGGACATGTGTGTTCTTAAGGAAGTTGAAGGGCAACTAAGCTCATGCACGACACAAGTCGCCTTGCAATCCATGAAGCTCCTTTGCCTCTTGCAACCATTGGAGAAATAACTTCTTATGAATATTGTGCCCCTACCACGTTAATTTGAGAAGAAGGGGAAAGGAAAGATAATGAGTGGCTATTAGGTGCCATTCAGGGAAAAGATACTCATCCAAAGGACCGATATCATAAACTATTTTCATTCTTAGACTGCCATTTCTCTTCTCGTCTCCTCTCAACTTTCTAAGTTATCTCCTACGTAAAGACCGTAATGCCCTAAATTTAATTAAGGTATTATCGCCATGTATAATATTATGTATTACACATACATGCTTTTTTGAATGATATGTTTATTTTAAACATTGCTAACTGGTTTTAGATTATTGGAATCATTTGATTAGATTTCAAAATAACTAGATTTGACAGCAGTAAAATAAAATTTTATAAAAATATTTTATAATCTACTCTCATGCGTAGATCAATATTTACAAACATGTAGGCACCACTAGACCTTTTGAAAAGAAAATACAAATTCAAAAGATAAATCGAGCCCTTTACAATAAAACATAGATATAACAAATATATTCTCGGTCCTAATCACTTCACTTCTCATCTCAAATCTCTAGGATAGCTCATACCCGAGTCAATTATCTTCAACAACATAAACATCATCCTCATCAGCTCATCATCATCACCAGCATTATTGTCATCAGTCATTTATCCTCATCAATTCAATGAAATACCTGCAAAAAGAGCAACAACAACAATAATGAGCCAAAGCCCAGTCTACAGTAACATAGACACATACAGAATGGCATACATGCCTAGCTAAATATCATGCACAAATAACAAGTTATTATCTTTAGTTTAAAGTAAGCAAATCAACACTGGATCACTCACACTCCAGAACAATCCAAGGGAATCTGAGGGTCTTGAGTAACAGTAGCTACTTAGGGGTTGATATAGAAAGTCCGATTACCTATATCTCTTCTACTTATCCGAAAAAAGAGAAAATTGCCTTATCTATGATTCACAATCGTTACACACACTCTACTCATCTCGGTCCATAACATAGTTAGTTCAACCGGTCCCATAAACGTGAACTAAAATATGTTACTTCATTCTGAGCCTAAATAGATGTTACGCTGATATCATTTGCCCTATCAGCTACCTACTGAGTCACATATAAAGCAACCATTGTATCATGTCATAGCATTACATCATGGTATTTGTCATTGCATCATGACATCTTAGCGCCTAACTACCATGTCATTATATCATGACAAGGTTGTCGTTCCCCGGACCGGATTCAATCGCACAAGTACAATCATCACTTATCAATTATTAAGCCGCGTTTAAGTTTTAGTTTGTTTTAGGGTGCTTATCTTAGCAATCATCACATAAATTACTGCGTACCTTTCATATTTGAAGTCCAATAAGAAATAGAAGGCGGTCTAGGGCTATATCAAAAGATAAATCAGACATCCATATCTATTCATGAATTAAACTCATATAAGAAATTGAATTAATTATCCATTTATCTCAAACTTTTATTAAAATCCTATCTGATCAGATAGTAAATAGAAACCTCGCTATGGCTATGAATATTGCCCCACCAAATTATGGACAGTTCTCATTTGCCTGTCAAAGCATTTGTTTTCACTTTGATTATAGTATTTTATTAAAAAAGCATCAACAAAGCATCGATATTTAAAAACATTTATTTCCTAAGCACACATACATTTGAAACAACATATTTCTCATATTATATTAAGGTTTATCCTAATTCATTGTCCAAAGATAATTATTGTTTATTAAGCCTGTATTACCGTAACTTAGCCAAATTGATTAGAAACCCTCATTTAATTCAATTAGTCATTGAAGTGTATTTAGTTAAGTTGAACTTAAGTTTATTAATTAAGTTCATTTTATCCTTAGAAACTATCTTAACCCAAGTTAATTATTAATCCTATTAATTCATTTCTAATTATGTGAACACTAGCATGTCATTTTATCTATCATTAATCTATTTTTTTTTTTTATCTTTCTTCCTTTTTCTTTCTTCTTAATGAACAGTACCAAGACGGATGACGCCCGTTATGGGGGCTGTGATCATCATCACTATCTTCATCACACCCGTTATGGGGTCTGTGATCTCCATCGCTTATCTCATCACCACTGTTATGGGGGCCGTGATGGTTGATACGAGCTTGTCACGCTTGTAATTAAGGGAAAAAAAACATGATTAGAGGATATCACGCCCCTCATCACGACTGTAATCATGCCATTGTCTTAAAAAATGATTTACTACAAAGAGATCACTGGCCGTGCAACGGCCGTGATGAACAGGAGATCCTTGTTACGAATTCTTTTGTTTGTTCTTCAAATTTTATCAACTTGTTTTCAACATACATCAACAAAAACATCATATTATTAGCATATATGTTTATAAACATGACTGATAACACTCCTTTAATTCATTTTATCAAACACCTAATCTACTCAAATATACATGTTTTAGGTTTTTAAGAACATGTTCATATATCCTTAATCTATCCATATTATCATAAGCTCTACATATATCTAGTTCTATCGCAACATTTACATGCATAGACAAGAACTAAAACAAAGAAAATAACAAAACTTATCTTTTTAAGCAAAACCCAACTTCTTAATTCTTTTACTCCCACTTCTACTACGTTCTTGGAGTTACTTCTAGCATGATCTTCATCCTCTATCTTATTTTCTATCTTTAATTTCCTCTATAAACTTGTTGAATTTGAGATTTGCGGCTTAGCTTTTGAGAAATGGGAGAAGGAGAAAGAGAAAGAGAAAGAGAAAGAAAAAGAAAGGAAGGAAAGGAGAGGACAAGGCAGCATAATGGAAAAGGTAAAGAAAAAAAAAAGGATTATATATATATATGGAAAATTATGAAATATTTTAAGGTAAAAGTATTAGGTTTAAAAATTTCAAATTGATATCTTTAACTCTGAAAGTATTTAGAAGATAATTTTAGAATCCATGGGTTAGAAATAAATAACATAAGATAGGAATTTATTTTAGGAGTTTGGTTTATATCAAATTGACATTGGACTTCAACTTAGGCTTAAATATGATTTTTCTAAGAAAGCATGTGAATCCAAAATTTACAAAGGTAAAGAATATGGAATGTTGGGCTAAAGTTTCTGGATTTGGAAATCTACTAAAAATTTAAACAATATATTTAGGGGTATAAGGATTTAAAATCTCAATTTAACTTTATTTACTAAATTAATTTCAATAATTTATCTACTCATAATTTTTTATTTATTTCATTTACATCATTTAATCTATCTAAATCCAATTTCTAACTTAGATGTTGGTTTAGGGAATTTCAAAGATAATACATAGTAACTATTGCCAACCACCTTCTTCTTACCTACTCTTCTTAATCCCTCTTGGTGCTACCATGTGCCACATTCATCATCTTAAATGAATGCAAGAATGGATTATGGAACTTCCGTTAACACCACACACCACTTCAAGTAAGTACTCTTCACTTTTCACCATAACAATCACGAGTCCTTTAATATACGTAGGAGTGGTGATACAAAAAAATTGCCATAGTAAATGAGAAAGCCAAAAGCCTAAAAAAAAATAAAAAAGGAAAATGAGAAAGCCAACATTAATAATGAATTCCATGTTGAACCTTTGATGTGACTAAGCCACATACAATATATAGACGGAAGGCATCAATAATTCAGTTTAGTGGTTGACCATTGAAGGGAGTAAAAATGATTTCGCTTAAATAGCTAGATATTGAGAATATCTAAGTGTGTCAGCAAAATAATTAAGTTTGTAAGCTGACCTGGTTGTTGCAATATGATGCATCCCTCTTTTGGGAAAACTAATCACATCACTAAAACATACTCGAGACATTATATGGAGTTGACTGTTTGCTCATTAAAATCAAAGTTAAAACAAAAAAGTTTTTGGTGATTAAAGTTTAAACTTGAAAACTGTAGAAGCTCTCTTGTAGTATAGTTACCCATTAGCCTGTTTAGCTATATTTGAAATACCACAAACTTCTTACTTAATTAATTAGATAATGTTGGTTAATCAGTATAGAAAATTTATTGCGTTTGGCTTAAATGGTAGAAATGTGAAAATAGTAGTGAATGATTTAGTAGTTAAGCTTAATGAGCTTGTAGAATGAATTAATTGAAAATAGAGATTATATAATCCAATTGTTTCAAACTGTCCACTTATTTAGTTCACTTTTAAATTCTCATATAAACTTAGGTTTTTAAATTCGAGAGAATTTCCATCGCAATTTATTTTAAGAACATTTTTTTTAAATATGTCCTTATTTCAAATTGACTAAACCTTGTATCAAATTTATTTCCTTGATAGATGAATCATAAAAGCCCAAATATGTAGTGTAAGTCCAAGCCTTGTTATTTCATAAAGCTCATCTTTAATATAAGCCCAAAGCTCAAGGCTTTTTTGTTTTATAATGCATTAATAATTTCCTTAATATTAGATAAATATTTTGGGTAGACAAAGTCAAAAATACTTTATCTCCACTGAAGGATAATTATCCCAAAGAAAACTTTGCAAAAGAATTTTTTCCTTTTAGACCCTAAAATAGGTGCCACCTTTGAGAGGAAGAACTCTTCATTATCACCAAATTTCACTTTCAAAGTTCATCAAACTCCCTCAAGTTTTCTAATCTCAAGTCAAGTTTAATTAAGGTAAAGTATTACTTACTACTTTGACTCATTAACTTGTTTAATTATTTCATTAGATCCTTCTCTATTTCAATGAGTTTTTAATGAATTTGAAGATAGAATTTAGAAATAGGTTGAGTTTAGGCTTGGGTAACCTTCTATAGCTCATGAGATAAGAGTAATAAAGTTTAACTTGTTGTTTTAGTAGATAAATGAGTTTACATGATATATATGTTGAACTAGGGTTGAAAGTAAGGTTATTGGCGCTGTTAGTGATGAATAGTAAAGTTTAAGTAATGAAATTGATAATTTAGAACTTAAAAACATGCATGATAAACTTATGTTTGCAAGATGGAATTAATGTTATGTATATGCATGTGTAGTGCAAATATGTATGTATGTTGAGTTTGTGATGTAAAACAAGTAGTTAAATAAGTTAAATTTTGAAGAATTTAAGAAGGAAAGTCGCAGAGGTTCAAACAACCCGTTTAGAGCAGTGTTTGGATTTCAAAGTAGAGTTCTGGGTTGAAATAGCCTGTTTGGTTTTCTGTTTCTCATCCTAAAACCAAACAGTCCTTCATACAGTCTTATTTAAGGGGGTGTTTGGTTTATTGATTTCTCTGCAAAATTGATACGGTCCTCTATACAACCTCATTTGGTTCCCTCACTAATAATAATAATAATAATATGAAGTAATATATATAAGATATACGTAGATATGTAAATACCAAGAAGAGTATTTATGTAAGATATTACCTAAGTTAAATAACTAAATATGAATTTAACATATATTTATTAATCTTGTTCTTATATAAGTTGTTACTTTGGAACAGATCTTTCCACTTGGTTGAACCCATCATTTGATTTACTTTAAGATATTACAAATCAATCAGGTACACAATAACATGTGTGATGTGTACTATGATAGACACTATAAATGAACTAATACTTAAATACAACCTAATAATTGTTCAATGTTTGTGCTTAGTCATTTAATCTGGTCCAAGGATAGACAACCTTACTTAACAATGTCGGCAGGGTAGTTAGGCACTTAGGCCATCCCTACCCATGCACGGTATATTGAGGTGGCTTAGCAGGTAACTGATATGATAAATGGTATCGATATAACATTTACTTAGATCGATGAGAAGTAATATAATATGGCTCATGACTTAATGGGCCAATTGAACCTTATTATATTATAAACTGAGATAGGCAGAGATATGTAATAGCTATAAACCCTAGATGAAGCTATTAATTTAGATGGTTATATAGAAGATATAAGTACTTAGGCTACCTATATCAACCCCTTGAGCAATTACTACTACTTGGGACCCCCAAATTCCTAGTAGCTTGATATCGGAGTGTGAGTGCTCCAATGTTGTTTTGTTATACCTTTAATTATAGATAAAATTAAATGAATGTTGCATTACATTAGATTAGGAATGTGTGTACATATTGTATATGATTGTCTTATTATCATACTTGGCTCCAGCTCACTTTTGTTCCTTCTTTAGGTGTTGATGATCATGATGATGATGCTTATAATTATATGGGTTATGAAATGGACTTTGAAGAGTTTTTAGACGAATGGGATGATTAGAACCCTTGGACATATGATTTTTTTTTATTTAAGACTTTGTTTTGTTTATTAAACTTGTAATCTTGGTTAAGGGCCCATGTGCAACCCTTGGTTTGTAATTTAATATTCTAATCTAATTTTATATTTTGAGAAACTAAATACTAAATATTTTGAAGTACCATTGGTTGGTACTAAGTTGTATATATATGTGTGAAGATATGCTCTTAAGAGTAGCTTTTGAAAAATGTTTGTAAAAATACAATTCCACTGTTTACCCAATCGTTTTCTAAATCTAATTATATGATTTTAAAATTCAAATTGAATAGCAAATGATCATAATAAATGATTTCTTTTTTGATAGCCTTGCGATAATGGTTAAGTATTATTCATGGTTAGGCTAGCTACGTCTGACATCATTTCAGGGCATGACAATATTCCTATACAATTTTCGTAATGGTGAATTCAACTCCAAATTAGATCTAGCAATATCCTACTACTATCCTTGACCAATATGGCAAAGCAAGTATACTCTCATGGTCTCATATCTATTTGTGGTTGCAATACAAAGCACTTATATAGAACAATTATTATAATAAATTGGATTGGTACGTAAGGTTATGTGATATGCATGCGATTGCATCATGATTAATATTGAAGTGTTAAATTACTATAATATATTGGAACATCTATTATGTGGTTAAATAATTAGTATAGCTATCTTGTGTGAGTATATAATAAACTGATTGGTCATTGAAATATAATTGAACATAATATATATATATATATGAATCAAGGAATAAATTATAATCATTACATGATTGCATAACTGAAGGCTGTCATCACTACGTAATGAACTGGGTGGGTTGAAAACATGGAGTCCCTTCATGTACCATAGGCTCTGCTTTAACAATAGGAACTAAGTCGTATTTAGAGGTATGGCCTATTATCTAGAGTCGCACTAGTATCATTGCTTATGGAGGGTTCTAGGGAGCTTATGGAAGTAGATTTTTCCTTAATTCCTGTCACAAAGAGCATAAATTTATTCTATATATAGTTACGAGTTGACTATATATATGCATTTGCTCATTTGCTTGTCTATGTTGCATATGCTAATTTAATAGCTTGCTTGTTATAGCTTGATCATTATAGAGTGGAGATATACTTTACTTAGCTGAATGTAGCTGACTTCTCAACAATTTCTTTCTACAGGCTAGTTGAAAACTAGGAATGGGATAGGATTTAAGTGCGAGCATGCCAAAGATCATGTTTCTTGAGATAAGTAAGAGGATTATTAACTTAATATGCTAAACCTTATCGAAGAGATGAAATTTGAAACTAATTAAACCTATGATATTTCTCTTAAACCTAGGTTTATCTTATCTTGTTGTTTGGTAAGGTATATGATTTTTTGCGATTCTCATATGTGGTTCTTATACTACGAGTGCACAGTGAGATGATGACTTTAGGATAATCCTACTTAGGGCTGCAAACGAGCCGAGCTATTCACGAGCTACTCGAGCTCGACTCGTTTCAGGCCCAGCTCGGCTCGGTTCGTTTAGCTAAACGAGTCGAGCTTGAGCTTGTCCTCAAGCTCGCGAGCCGGCTCGCAAACAGGCTAGTTATGGGCTCGTGAACAGGCTCGTTAAGAGCTCGCGAGCCAAGTCGTGAACGGGCTTGTTTAACATATATAATATCGATATTATATTATTAATATATATTAATGTAATATTATATATAATTATTTATATTAATTTAATATTATAAATATAATTAAAAAAAATTATATAAGCTAAACGAGCCGAGCTCAAGCTCGTTTAACGAAACGAGCCTAAGCTCGAGCTTGGCTCGTTTAGCTAAACGAGCCTAAATGAGCCGAGCTCGAACTTGAAAAAGCTTAACGAGCTCGGGCTCGAGCCTATATATTCCAGGCTCGTTAAAAGCCAGGCTCGCCTCGAGCCCGTTAAAAAATAAACGAGCCGAGCCTGAGCTTGCAAAAGCCTGACTTGGACCGGCTCGTTTGCACTCCTAAATTCCTACTAGGTCCCTTTTAGAGTCATGACAAAAGTGGTATCAAGAATTAAATTATTAGAGATAGGATAGACTTACCAAATGGTGAGAAAGGGTAGGACTTAGGTAGAAGGAATTAGATAGTAATCGAAACTCTTAGATTCTAGAAATAGATATGTCTAGCTATTTATCACATTTGGTACTATTTACTACAGTTAGCTCTCATGTTCTTACAAGAAAGGAACATATTACAAGGCACATTACAAAAGAATACAACATTCGAATGGGCACAATTAAGATTTGAGAGTGGTACTTCTCTTAAGGAAGGCTTACGAGGAAACCTTAGCGACTAACACAATAAGAAAGCAAAATTCTAGTTTCTTGGAGAAGATAGTAAATGTTTTGGTAAGGCACCAAGGGAATAGGCCAAGATCGAGTGGGAAGGAACCTCTGTATTGTACCATATCTACTAGAAGTCTCTTGTCATAAGGAAACTATAAGAAGAACATTCTCTGAGGAGTGTCTCGGTAAGAAAGAAGCAGGAGAGAGGATTTAATGGTTTCTGGGATTTAAAGAAAAAGAAGCAGCATCATATTGGGATTTTAGGATTTTTATTTTTGATTTTGGGGTATTGTGAAGGAGAAGCAAGAGGAGGAGAAGCGCAAGAGAGAGAGGAGAAAGGAAAAAAAAGGAAGAAGAAAAAAAGCCAACCAGGATAAAGAAAATAATTGTTTAATCGAATTTCATTTCTATGTTAGTGAATCGTTTGAGAAATGGTCAGATTCTAGCTAAAGTACCATGCATAAACAATTTAAAAATTTTGAGTATGTCGTGGTATGAATTCTTTTTAGGTATAATTCTGTTACAAATGAAAAAATTTAGGTACCGCTAATGAAACTTTCTCAGATATTTGATTGCTTCTATACTATCACACCTCACAATTATTTATTTTTCAATCCTATATGTCCTATGCTAATTGATAAATGATATATATACCATATATTAATATAGATAGACAAATGTATAGGAGAGATGAAAAAGTCAACCCTTTTTTTAGATTTTCAAAATTTATTTTAAATTTTATTATTTAAAAAATTCATATACATAATTATAATATGTATAAATAAATTTATTAATATTTTTAACATAGCAATGACTTGGCAATAACACGTCAATATGTAAGTCGCCTTAGAGTTGATATTGATAAAATCATTGGGTATTTGTTTTTTGGCCATTACAACCAAAAAAAAAAAAGAAAAAAAAGAAACTTGACTCATCCCACTTGAGATACCAATGGCAGTACTAGTATATTTATTTTATTTTCAAAAGCAGTGTTTTTAATAAAGCTTTTAAGGATGATTAATATAATTTACTTTTTATTTTATTTTTTCCAAAAATTCCTTTGGAATTTAAAAATAAGAAAATAACTCTTATTTGATTCATAATGTTACACCATAAGTCTATTTCATACAATAAAAATCCTATAATAAAAATAGTGCAATGCCTTGAAGCAAAGATAAGAAATTTAGCTGCCTCCTTTGAAAAAAACTATAAGAACATGAGATCGTTTTGATAAAAATCTAGATTAGGAATCCACATTGAGGAATTTAGAGGTCCATTGTCCTTTTGTAGCAAAAAGGTACTCAAAAGTTTTAAAAATAAGTCTATTTTTTTTTTAAACTTCCTTTGGCATTTAAAAATAAGAAAATAACTCTTATTTGATTCATAATGCTACACCATAAGTCTATTTTATACAATAAAATTTCTATAACAAAAATAGTGATAACGTCCTGAAGCAAAAATAAGAAATTTGGCTACCTCCTTTGAAAAAAGCTATAAGAACATGGGAGATCGTTTTCATAAAAATCTAGATTAGGAATCCACGTCTAGGAATTTGGAGGTCCATTGCCCTTTTATGGCATCCTTGAAAGATACTCAAAAGTTTTATGGAATTTTTTATGGGTTTTGAAAACAATATAAATAAATATTAATACTAATTTTTAACAATTTTAAGGATAAGATAAAGATTTGTATAAGAGGAAGAGTTGTTTAACATATTGACATAACACTCTAACAAATGAAAAGTTTTAAATGATCCCAACAAATCAAATGGATTGAGTTGATAATTATAAAAACCTATAAAATTTTAATACATGAGTAATTTTTTAAAATATATTCACTTTCACATTATATGTAAAAAAAATATTAGTCTTTGCTCAATATTCATTGCCTATTGGTACCAATTGAACATTTTTTATCACGTCTGTACCACTACAGGCACACTGCAGTGTGGGGGTGTCCTTGGATTCGCAAACTATCCTGGGTAGGAAGCCGTAATGCTAGGTACATTGGCCCCCAGTGCACCCACAGGTGACACCGAGCACAAGCAAGTATTGTTACGCTTAGGTGAATTGACCCTCCAGCTGTAGCTTGCAAGGATCGAGCCTAATACCTAAGCCTTTTGTTTGCTTTAAGGCAACGCCTTTCATAATAGAGGGTTAATCCTTGCAAGCAAACAAAAGGTTTAGTTCTTAGGTTTGATCCTTGCAAGTTGCAGCTAGAGGTCAATTCACTTGGGCGTAACAATGCCTACTTGTGCTCGATGTCATTTATAGGTGCATTGGGGGCTAGTGTACCTGGCGTCACGGCTGCTTGCCCAGGGTGGTTTGTGGACTTAAGGGCGCCCCCACACTGCGATGTGCCTGGGGTAGTATAGATGTGACATAAAAAGGTACCTTTTATGCTACGCCCCACCCTCAAGCAGTGAACGTGATGGTCAACATCTCCCCTTAGCTGCCACAAGCCTTGCCCTTACGAGGTACAACCCCTTCTCAAACACACTCAAAGGTATTGTTATACATAGTCCAGGCATTCAATTGAGCAAGTTGCAGTCGAACCCTAGACCTATAGAATGCCTTTGCTAATTGAGCTGCAGATCAATTGTTGAAGACATTCTCCCTTAGGAGGAACAAAAGGCATAAGTTTGGGGTTCAACTCTTGGCGACAGTAGCGGCTCAATCGAATGCTTGAACTATGTATAACAATACCTTTCAATATGCTTGAGAAGGGGTGTACCCTATAAAGGCAGAGCCTATGACAACCAAGGGATTTGCTGGCCATCACGTTCGCCGCTTGAGCGTGGGCGTGACATTTTTCCTTGAGGAACTCTTTCAGGATTCATTCATTGATTCACTACAGTGGAATTTTCCATAAAGATCACTTTTTTTTCACTCATACTTTACAAAAAGCTAATTGATCATTAATTTGCCATGCATCAAATTTTTTGTTTTGTGCAAATGACTTGTAGTCTAATGACATTATTTTTAAAATGATTCAGATTCGAATATCTCCTCTCAAGCTATCACACCCGAAATATGATCAAGACATATTTTGCTTTGCCACATATGATATTTACTTGTTATACACTACAGTTATCCTAAACCATTCATTTATCGTGACTGTTTGCTAAGTAAGTTTATTTTTTGAAATAATTAATATTTTGAAAACATTTGATCAAGATATGAGAAATTAAACTTTATAAAGATTTGAAAACTTTTGCTAAGTAATCTCACGTTCCTAGTCACTCCACTCGTCAATAAGCTTGTATCAATTTTCCCATACCTAAGACATGCATAAGCATCGAAGTCGAAATCACTAACAGATGAAAAAGGAGGAATGAGCTGAAGCCTAGTATACAGCAACGTAATCACACACGATACGGCAAATGTACCTAAACTACATGCAATACAACAACCAACAGTTTAAGGTTATCGTTTAAGACAATTCAAACAACACAGGAGCACTCACACTGCGAACAATAAGCCATGAGATTCTGGGGGTCCTGAGTAGCAGCAACTGCTCAGGAGATTGATATAGACAGTTCGAATACTTATATCTCCCATATGAATACTCGAAAAAGAATGCAGCTTCTTCTAGGATTCACAACCGTTATGCATATCCATTTATTTTAGTATATAATTATATGCAGTTCAATCAACGCCTACAATCGTGAACTACATATACTATTCTCTCCAAATCTAAATAGGTATTTTCTCGATATCATTTGTACTATCAACTACCTACCGAGCCATCAATGATAGCCTAAGCGCCTAACTATCGTATTAGCACTGCCTAGCAAAGTTGTCGCTCCTCGAATCAAGTTAAATAATGAAAGCATACTCGAATAGTATGAAAGATAGTAGATCGATGATATATTTGTTCAGAGAAGATTAATTTGTATGAGAACTAGGTATACAAATCAATGATTCATATCATATTAATTTATTAATTAACGCAAGGTCTTATGTAATATAAGGCATTTGCGTGATAATTGATTTGAATCTATTTAGGGTAATTGGGCTTAAGCAATTTGGACTAAGCCCATTGAATTTAGAAATTGAATTTATTATTTTAGTATATTGGGCCTTTAGGAATCCTAGGTTAGGCTTAATAAGAAATTCTCTAAGTATTTAACTTTTTAGGATCATGGGCTTTAGGATTTAGGAATTGAGCCTAGCTAGTAAGGGATATAAATGTTAAATTAGGATCTAGTTGGATGGTTTATTTTTCATCTGTATTTGTATCTTTTTCAAAATAATATGTGTAAATATGTCTCATCTACATTTATATTTTATTTATATTCAATCCATTTGATTTTTTAATGAGAATTGCCAATTTTTATTTTTATCTATGTCTAATTCTTTACAAATAATTTGTTAGAAAAAAGTTTGAAAAAAATGTCTGTAATCTGCTAACAAACAAACAAACCCTTAGATGGAATTGGGCTTTATTTTGAATTTAGGTCAAATTAGAATAACATTGGTTATTGGACCCAAAAATTATATTTAAGCCAAATTAGAATTTAATTTAGACCCTAATTAAGCTATTAGACCTTTTAATATTCTATATAGACCCACTAGAGATATTTTATGGATTTTGGGCCCATAGAAAGAATTTGAGCCCAAATAGGAATATGTAAGTGTATTGGACCCATATTATGAAATTTAAACCTATAAAATGTAAAGTTATGTATTATCTATATTTTAAATGTTTTGACCCTAGATGATTAGAGAATACTCGATAGGATTTAGTTTAGACCTATTTAGTGAAAATAGACCTAGTTACCTATAAATCATGTTATTGGAATTAAGGTTGTGTTACTAGACTAATTTTATTTAATTAAACATATTTATAGTCATGTCAAACTGGATCCTATTTTAGTATTTAAGTCCATAATCAATTATTAAAATCTAAAATTATTAATATTAGTCAAGTGAGATCTAAATTAATTTCTACGTCTACTTTAGGTTATTTAGGTTAAGTTGGCCCTATTCTTACTATCCTGGCCTATTTTATATTATTTACGTCAAATGAATCATATTCCTAGTAATTATGAACATTTGAATTATTTCAGCCCACTTAAATATAAAATAATTACCAATTCCATGTTATAATCCTTTTAAGCCTAAGTTTATAAAACCCCATCTATTTACTAAATATCCAATTTAAACTCCTTTATATGGCTAGAGTTCATTTAATTTAATCGAGTTATGGATTGTCAACTAAGTCCATTTAGCATGTCGAGGCACACAAGAATTCCTTTTATTTTATTTAAACCCATACTATGTCTATTTATTTAATTTTATAAATAAAAGTTCTATTATGCCCACATTATCACATTTGACTCGTGTATTTATTTCTATCAATTTTAACTTTGAAAAAGTCCTAATAATTATACATTAATCAAGCTGGTTTAAAAATTAAATAAATTTTTTAAGCTGAAACATGCAATTTTTCATTGTAAAATTGGGCTAGAATATTGTCAAACGAATTTAAACTATTTTTTAAAAATAGTAAATAAATTTAAAAATTACAAAAAATTTCATTTTGAAGGTATAAGTATTGAAACATCATTTCCCAAAGTTTCTTTCAGAAATAAGTTAATTTGATATTTTGTTTAAATTTCACAACTTAGGCCATTATATATTGTCAGCCGAAAATTGAAATAATTTAAAAAATAGTAAATAACTTTCAAAAATCACCAAAATTTTTAGTTTGAATATAGATATAAGATAATATCATTCCTATAGATTTTGATCTTAAATAAATTCATTTGATATTTTATTTATATTTAAAAACTCATATTACTATAAATAGGAGTGAGTAGGTAACTCTATCGTATATGGTATCTACTCGAACCCTGCTAGACTGAGTAGGATCCGGTGGCTATAAAGGCTACAGGGTAGGGTCCAGGTATGGATTTTACGAAACTGCTTTCACAGGATAGGGTACGGGTATGAGGTTTTCATACCTTGTACTAGTACATATTTTAGGGTGTATTATATCTACCTTGTTAAATATTATAAAGCAATGTTAATATACACAAAATAAATAACAATACTCCTTTTTTATTTGACAACCATTTTTTATGTAAGATTATTATTTTGCAAATTATCTTCCAAAAATTTTTATTATAAAAGAATTTGTACTATTTTATTTTAGAAACACTTGGTATTTTTTATTTGTACTATTTTATTTTAGAACACCTATAATTGTATGTATATGCCTGAGCTTCCAAATTATATAGATATGCTATTTATTTCTAAGACCAGTTAATATGAAAATTGCTCCAAAGTTTTTTATTTTTGAATCTGCTACAATTTCCACAATTTTGTTTAATATCATATAAATGCGTTCAATAGATTTTTGTTATAAGTTTCAGTTTCCTCACATAAATAGATTCTATATATTGTAGAACTTGTGATATTAATAAATTACTTTTAAAATACCTTTCCACATGCTATTTATAGTGAATGTATGAAATTAAGGTAATTAAATATACTACAGGATATAAAATACTATAAACCTAAAATTTATGAAAATATGAAAAAAAAATAGATATTTCGTAATTAAATCAACAAGTTCCATAGGATACCTTATACCTATAGTTTTTATAGGATAGATGATATAATGTGGGTAAAAGATAGCACAGGGTAGGTTCCGGGTAACAAATCTAATACCCTATAGCATACAAGATAGGGTACGAGTAGCACTTCATACTCTACCCACCATGTACCCACTTACTCCTAACTACAAACCATCTTGTGAAGATAAATTAATTTTTTAAAAATAGTTAATGATATTGAAAAATCATGAAACTTTGCAAGTTACACTAGACATATAATCCATCAGTCGTAAAAATTTTGTACAAAAATAAGTTCATTTGATATTTTATTAATTTTTCTTATTTATCACACCTATTAGCCTTTAAAAATAGTAAACCAAGTTGAAAAATTATCAAATTTTACAATTTACATCCTAAAACAATAAAATACTGTTTTCCCAAATTTCACTCAAAAATAAATTCTTTTAATACATTAACTAATATCACAAAGCTTGTTTTTTAGGCGATTAGTTTCTATCTAGCAATATAACATTCTTATTTAATTAGTTTCATCATGAAAAATCATTAGAAAAATAATATAAATACGTTAAAATAGAATATACGTAATGATGAGCCACTTTAATCATATTTATCTCACAAATCCACTAAATCGCACATAAACAATGTTAATATCAAGATATTTTCATTAAACTAATTAACACATGATATTTCACCTACATCATGTATTTTATATTCTATATTTTTAGTAAAATAACATATTATTTACTAACACATTTCACTAACCACATAAATTAACTAAAACACTTACTTGAAGTAGCAAAATAAAGCTTAAACCATTATTACCCTACTTCTAGGAATTTAATGAAGCTCCTTTTATCTCTAAACCAAAATCTCTCTTGATAACACCTAATTTCAAAAATAAAAAAAATAGAAATTAATAGGAGTTTTAGATGGCTTAAAGAAGATATAAAATATAGAAGACTTAGTACCTATTAGGGCTTTGATAAGAGAAATGAGTTTGTGTGTTTTAGAATTTATTTTGATAGAAGAATGGAGAGAAATTTTCTGCTAGAATGGGAGGTAAAGTAGTGGCTACTTTAGGGTGCATTAGGGTTTGATTTTATAAAAACAGAGTAGGACAAAACTAAGGACATTAGTTAACAATATAAAGAATGTTCTAGAGTTTATAGGTTGACAAAAGGATAATTTCAAATGAAATTTTTTTTACTGAAAATGAAGACTATGTGAGTGCCAAATTAAGGTTTCTTTAAGGGTTTTTTCCAAAATAAAGGTTGGGTAGTAGGAAGTATAAAAGGTGGCTCTTTTAAGGAACATTCTAAAGCATTTTAGGAGGTTAAATTGGATAAATACAATGAAAAATTCTACTAAAAAATTAAATGGATAAACATAGTGATATGTTAGTCTCTAGAAGATCTTTAGAAGGGTTTAAAGTTAAGACGGTTCATGGGTTGGGTTAGCAATTTAGTTAAGGTCTTAAAATGTAATTAAAGGTTAGATGAGCTTAGGAATTAGGTATATTAATTTAGGAATTTTGATTTAGAAAATTTGAAGATTGTGAAATAAATTTTAGCTAATTAGGTGATTGAAATAGATATTTGGTTATAATTTAGGATGTTGAGAAATTTAGGTATTGAATTTAGAAAATTTTGTCGAAAATTGGGAAATTGTATTTTAGGCGGATGACCATATTGATAGTTTAGTTTGGTTTAATTTATTTGATAGGATGAAGTAGAGAATTAATGTGGTTTAATCTCTATTTTCATTTAAAATTAATTGCTAGTTTAAATTTGTTAATTTATCTAATTATACTATATAATTTGCTTAGCTAAATTATCTACCTCATTTCTAGTTTAGGTTCTAATTTGGTTCAAATTTTTCCGTATTTTATATGATCTAATTCATTTTTTTTCTAATTAACCTAGTAAAATTTGGGACATTTCAAATACAATCAACAAGCAATTTAGTTAATAAGCTCATTTAATAAGCAAAAACAATTGGCTAAACTTCACTACCCTAATCCAAGTATTTGTTGAAGCTTCTTATACTAGATCCCCAACTTGAATCTTGACTTAGTCTTCAAAAACACCTAGGAATCAAAAATAGAGATTAGATTGGGTATTGAAATGGATATTTGAATAGAAGAAATATTAGGTAATACTTTATCTCATTAAAGGTTGCATTGGAGATGGGCTTTTAGTGTATTTTTAAAGCAATTCTTGAGAGGATTTTTGGGTTCTTTATAGCTGTGCTTAGGCATGTGAAATGAGAGTTTTTGCTGCAATTTTTTGGTAGAACACAAAAAAAAAAAAAAAGGAGTAGGGAATATTTGGTGTTGATTTTAGAATATTACAGGTGGGTGAGGTGTTATATTATATATGATCAAGTGGAAAAGTAGGTTTGTTTGGAGCTATATGGTTAGGATTGGATGGAATGGTAATTAGAGTATGATTATGTCAATCTTAAAGATAATTATGTGTGTTGGGAACTTACGGTATAATATAGGCTCAAAAGACATGGGCTAAGCTTTTTAAATGAGCTACGCATTTTAGATGGGTTGGGTTTTTTATTTAGGGGCTTTAGAAATTATATTTGGTAGTTGGATATAGAGTAGGAATTTAGTGAAATTAAATTAGGAATTTGATTTACCTAATTGATTTATTGGATTTGGCATTTAGCTCAAATTGGTGAACTAAGAATTTGGACATTGAATTTAGGATAATGGACTATATTGAGAAAATTGATTATTGAATTTAGAGGAATTTAGCTACGTTGATATTTGGATATGACTTAAGTAATTTGGTAATTTGGAAGGAGAATTTGTTATTGTTGAATATCTAATTTCAATTTAATTCAATTACTAGTTTAATTATTTCAAGGTACCTAATTATATATTACATTTTACTTAATATAATTATCTAAGTTCAATTATTAAATCAATTTTTAATTTAAGGTTCATAGTTATCTATATTTTTTATTTTTTTAGGTATTACATTTTTAATATAGATTGGGATACATTTGGATATTTCGCATGCAAATTAGGGTTTTAGTGGTTTTTTTTTTAAATTATATTTTGGATAAATCATAAATCGGGTGTGTCTCTTGAAATCAAATGGGTACAACAAACTAAAGTTTTCCTATGGAGTAAAAAAAAAAAAAAAGGAACGCTGTGATATTTCGATTAGTGAACACATAAAAAACTACGGGTAGCCCAAAAAAAAGTCGCCAAAAAAAATTCTTTTCTTAGATTTTTAGGTTGTCGTAAAATTATACAATTGTTATTCTTTAGTTATATATTTCTGTGTATTTAATTTATGCTAGTCTAGTCAAATTTCTTAAGAAAATAAATAGCACCTTTTGTTTGTTTAAAATATCTTATGGGTAAGTAGGTAACCGCCTCCTTAAGGAATGACGAAAAAAAAAAAAAAGTGTTCCTAGACCTAGAAATCTCTGGCTTGGAAAATTACGTTCGAAAAAAGCTTTTTATTTTTTATTTTTATTGCAGGCAAGTAATTTGGTTAATTAGAGTTTTTTCAACCCGTTAACATTGACTTACGTTTAGTGGTGCAAAATTTTCATTTTTCTTTTTCAAAATGTTTTGTTTTAATATAATTCCCTTTTTTATTGGGCATTTTACATCAAATGAACTGGAATTAGCGTAAATTTGCTGGAGACAAAAAAAAAGGTATAAATTAATAATTAAAAAATGAAGTGAACTTTCACACTCGTATAATAATATAATAAGATTATGCATGTCCATGATCTTATGATTTAATAGTATTTTTCTTATTTTTTATATAAGTAGTTTCAGGTTTGATTCTCCCATCTATTTTTATGATAATGAAAAAAAAAAAATCATACGTAACAAGATCTATTGAAGTGATCCATCAGTTTTACTGTTCACGAAATTTAAAGCAATAAAGACTTAAAATATTGGAAAGAAATTTATAATGAACTGCAAAACACAAGTTTCGTATATAACTTAGCATATAAAAGATACAATTACAATATATAAATGGATATAACTTTAATGCAAACCAGTTAATTATTATCGAGCAACTTTATGTATTTATTTTCGCACCGATTCGATTTTGGATGCCACACGTGCCAAGACAAATTATGGGCCCCTACTTTCATCGTGTCATAAGCATATATTTAATCTGGTCCAGCCAGCGGGGATGGCGCATTAGGACTGGCGATTGGGGGACGTACAGAAAAAATAGGATTGCTGGGGCCAGGTGCAGGATCATCTGGTGGAGGCCGTCCGGCTGACAGCAACGTAAGCCTTCCGAAAATGAATAAAAGTTTATGAGCAAATGTTCCAAATTGACAAAATCCATACCTAATTTTTTTTTTTCTCAAATTGATATAAAATTTACGAATGATATTATAACTTAGTAATATTTTTCGGGGCTTTTATCGTAATATCAATTTATTATAACCTTATTTTCAATAAAGAGCTATTATGGAATAAAGATTTCTATAAAATCACTAGTATAAAAAATATTAAATAATAATTAATTCCTCAAACTTATGAATAATAATATAATATTAGAATTAAACTTTTTTTAAAATTTTCTATTTATCTTACCCATTCAGCAAAGTGAATATGCATTAAAATTTAAAGTTAATAAATTTCACATCAAATACAATTCACATATTCCACATTTTAAGAAAGATGATGTGGTAAAAGATTATTGGACAACAATTAGAGTTAAGGTAGTAAATAACGAGCAAAAGTGTAATTACAAGCTTATTTGTTTCCTTTTCTATTTTTTTCACATCTGTTTAGCATTATATTGTCATGTCATCTACTTGAATATTGTGTTTGACAAAAATAAAATAGAAAGGTTTATTTGGGAAGAAATAGTTCGGATATAGATTAGATACATATCAGATACATGTGCCTAATAGATGATAAATAGACAATTTAACTCATAAAAAGATCAAACAGACTAGATACAAATCATATACGGATGACAAATAGATACAAATATAGATACAAATAAAAAACCGATCATCCAAATTGACATACTCCATTATAAAATTAATTAACTAAAAAACCTTTATAAAATAATTTGACAGGTTTCAATTCTCATATCTCAACCACCACATTCATCACAATTATTCAACAGAAACAAATAAGATAAATATCAAACAATTATCCAAACGTCAAATACCGTACAGATACAAATTATATACAACATATGTATAAACTAAATATACATAAGATGCAGAAAAAAGATACTATGAAAGTTAACAATATCAAAATTTAGATGAAAAGTAAAACGAGAAAAACACCAAACATTCGAGTAGTTATTTTGGCACTACTGCCTCTGTTAAGAAGAAGCTTAGATGTTGGTTGGATAAGATAAGACTTACGACCTAAGCAGAGGACGAGCAGATGATTGTGGTGCTGATAATGGCGCCGCCGCCACCACCATAGATGAGGAAGCTAAAAGAACGATGACGAGAGTGATGATGGATGGCTTGTGAACCATGTTTATTTGTTGCAATTGCTAATGCAAGAGTGTATGTATTTATACCGTCCTATACGTTATTTAAGCGAAGCACGAAATCAAAGCATCCTGCCTAGTATTTATAGGGAGCAAGCTCAGGTTATTGGGACCCTTTTACACGATTAACTACAACATGTCACATCGCGTAAATTCTCATTTACCCTAAGACTAAATCGGCCACGTCGTAAAAAGTATTATATTTCATGTAAGTCAACCATGCAATTTATAATTTTACTCAAATTCGTGACTTCAACACCGTTGCTCCTATACTCTTATTTTAAATATAGTAGAAGTATTTAAATTGATAAACCCTTTAAATTATTTATAAACTACCCTACACAAATGCAATCTAATTCATTATCTCCAATATATCCATATCCAAAATAGGAAATGGATGAAGTCCATTTATCTTATCCTAATTTTCGCCAATTTACTTAGATAATAAATGGTTCGGATTATTAAAAAAAAAATTATGTCATAAAATGTTATTAGTCATCCACCATTTTGTATTGTGATGACCTAAAGCAAAGATAAGAAAACCAGCTGTTTCTTTAAGAAAATAATATGTCACACTTTGAATAGGGTTAAGATCTATTTTGTTTTGCCATATATAACTCTTAAGCGTTATATGCAAAAGCTACCCTATGATTGGTTTATCATAATTGTTTGCTAACTAATTTTAAATTCTAAAATCGTTTAATTAAGTTTTGAAAACATTTGATTAGCAATAGAAAAGTAAACTCTACAAAAGACTTCTCAAAAGGACACTCTTGTGAGTAAGCCAAACACACACACACACACACATAGATATATATAAGTACCATATGAAAACTATAGTAAGTAGCAGGTATCTCAAAAGATCACAGTAGCTAAGACTGAAAAAAAAGTAAGTGAAAATTATTGCAATCGTTAGGCTCATAGAAAGACTGATAAAATAAATAAAAATTTGAAAAGTATCATAGAAACCTTAGCTAAAAACAAGAAAAACTCTACGATCATAGTTGCTAAACTCATCAAGCAACTCCTCAAAATCCATGTCATACCTATATAATCATATGCATCATCATTAGATCCATTGTCACCTGAAAAAAAGATAAAAGTAAGCGAATCCCAGTATAATTTCACATCTTTCCATTTCCACATTAGCACTATCGAAAGAAAGCTCCTTGCTCTTCTGATCTCACTGTCAGTAGTGATCATCTAGATATGACATGAAAACTCTATCTATGAAATATCGAAGGGCTCTTTTCATGCATGCTGGTGTTCGTGGTCTCTTACCTTTTTGTTCTTGTGGGGGAAGGAGAGATTAGCGCATCTACAGCAACACAAACATGAACGATATGATCATGCACATGTATTTTGAATGTAATGTAGTAACCAAGAGTTTATATCTTTAATTTAAGTTTGAGAAAACAACAGTAGAGCACTCATGCTTTGGTAATACGTTGAGAACCTAAGGGTCCTAAGTAACAGCAACTGCTTAGGGGATTGATAAAGACAAATGTAATACATTTATTTCCTATCTCCATAAGTAATAGCCTCATTTAAGGGTTATAACCATTACACATAATGCGACTCAATCAGTCTTATAAATGTGAGCCATAATATATTATTTTTCACCAAACATAAATAGACATTATCGCTACCATTTCCTTTATTAGCTACCCATCGGGCCATCCTTGATGGCTTAAGCACTAAATTACTAAAATATCCCTATTATATGTCAACTAATTAGACCTATGATAGTTAAATTTTATGAAAATATGGGTAATTGAACCTTAATTTAAACTCATATCAATAATTGAACTTAGATTATATAGCAAAACATATTAAATAAACTACATAGTATAGTTTAGGACATTGACATAATTAGCTTATCAATCGAGTTTAATTGAGATTAGAGATTACAAATACCTCGATTACCCATCTCGACATATTAAATTACTTTAGTTACCTAATTCAACTTATCAAATTACTTAAATTACTCCAATTATCAATATGAATTCAAATTCTCAAATTGAATCATCTAAAATTATTAAAAATCTAAATTTAATCTTTTAAATTCAAATACAATACCTAGACCCCTAAATTCCTAAAGTCTGGATAAATACCAATTTTAGCAAATTATATTTCCAAGCTAAATTATAAAAGAATTTATCTAAATTGTAATTTAAATGTCATCTACCAAATTCTAAATTATTCCATCTAAATTCTAAAGCCCCTAAAATAATTATCTAACCGATATAAATATCCAATCCACATTGTATGCTCAATCCACTGAAATAAAATGCCTAAAACACGTCTTTTTAACATGAGCTTACAAGACATAACCTACACCTAATTACACATATTAGCTACCTAAATATCTAAATCCTCTCCACCCTTAGTGTGACACATATCACGTAAAATATTCCTTCTAATTCTAATTGTATTATTACAAATAAACCTATTTTCCACCTCAACAAAATACACAAGGGATACCTCACAGATTCTAGATAATTCCATTTGATAAAACAATCAAAAAGTCCCTAAAACCACCCCATTTCTCATGCCATTTTCTACTACATTTGCTCTCCAAAACAATCTCAAAAGCTTCTTCAAGAACCCATCTAAAGTTCATCTTATTCAAGGCTTCAATTATGTAAATCAATGCCTAATTATTCTATCAACAATTTCCTATTTCTATACCAATCAAATCACTAATTTCAACTACATTTCTAGGTGATATTTGAAGATCAAACACAAGATTGAAGTTGGGTTAAGCTTGAAGATGCTACAACAAAATCAAAGGAGTAGGATAGTGAAGACTTATTATTATAATTTTATTAAAGGCTAATATCATGAATGGTACCTAAACATTTAAATTAATCAATTCAGTACTTAAACTTTGAAATTTATCAATTTGGTACTTGAAAGAACTTTTCCTGCATACTAATAATACCTCCATTAAGTTCTTTGAGGAACTAAATTGATCAATTTCAAAGTTTTTTAGATAATATCATTGCATTGAAATAGAGAACACAAACAGTTATTGTCGAGAATTATCTATAGCTTATATCCTCCAATTTTCATATGATTAGGTTTGCTTGATTTTTGGGTGAGAACATGGTGGTTATTAATAAATGATGAGAATTATGTGATGAGATAGACATATATTTTAGATGATGACCTTTTTCTTTTCTCGGTAATGACAATGGGGGGATGTGATAGAAATAATTTTTCGTTACGGCATCCACATCCGATATCGTTAACACGGGGTTCCTAGATGAAGGAGGTCCTTCTGAATATGGAGAGTTCTTTCAATTTTTTGAGGTCTTTTGTAAAAGACCTCAAAAAGTAAGTTCCTTCAAAATGTATTATTATTATTATTATTATTATTAACCATGAATTATATGGGGAATATGTTGTTTCAAATACATGCTTGCTTGAAAAATGAGTCTTTTTGAATATGAATGATATGATAACGTTTTTGTAATAAATGACTATAAACAAAGAGCAAAGAAATAATTTGACAAACAATGAAGAACTGTCCATATTTGGCAAGGAAATCTTTGTAGCCATAGCGAGGTTCCTAAATAGTGTTTAATCAAATAAGATTATAAAATAAGTTTGATATAAATAATAATTAAATTAAATGCTCATATGAGTTTATTTCATGAACAGGTATATGGATACATGATTTATCTTCTAAGATGGATTCTGAAATACCCTTTGTCCGTGTTTGGATTTCAAATATGAAAGATACGCAGTAACTTGCGTGTTGGATACTAGGATAAGCATTTTAAAACGGATTAAAAACTTAAAGACGACCTAAGTGATGAGTGTTGTTTTGTGCATGTGCCATTGAATTCGGTCTGAGGAGCGGAAACCTTTTCCTAAAGGGGTACAATAGTTTAGGCACTTAGGCAACCTCGTCATGATGCAATGACATTTATAAGCGGCTTAGGGGGTAGATTATAGGCAAATAGTATCAGTGTAACGTCTATCTTAATCGGCGAGAAGTAATATATCGGAGCTCACATTTATGGGACCGATTAACCCCTTTTATATTATGTACTAAGTTTGGTAGAGTGTATGCAACGACTGTAACCCCTAAATGAAGCTATTTTTCTCTTTCTCAATTAGATATCGGGGATAGAGGTACTAGGGCTGCCTATATCAACCTTCTGAGTAGCTGTTATTACTCAAGACCTCTAGGTTCTCAGGATTATTCTAGAGTGTAAGTACTCTATTGTTGATTTGTTTACTTTAAAGGAAAGATAATAACTTGTTATCTAATGCATTGCATTTGGATTAAGCATTTATGACATCTCGTGCATGCTTGTGTTACCGTGTATGGCTAATTATTGCTGTTGTTCTTTTTCCAGGTTTTGTTTCCTTGATGATGGTGATTTATTGATGACGATGAAGTTGATGATGGTGGTGTTGATGATAAGGTTTGTTTTAGGAGTATGAGATGTCGGGGAGGAATTGTTGGAGTGAAGTGAGTTATGATTGAAGAATGTATTTAATTTGTTTTTATTTTAAGAACTGGATTTATATTTTTTTTTCAAAAGGTTGTAATATTCTTTTAATGGGCCTGGTAGAGCCCAAGTTTTGTAAATGAAGTCTTTTAAGCTTTGTTTACCATCATAAAAGGTATTGGAGATACCTGATAGTATGGTTTTGTTTGTGAGAAAAATTATCTACTCATGAGAGCAGTTTATGATATGTTTTTGTAAAGTTCATTTTACAATTGTAAATCTAATTGTTTTGATAATCTAATTACAAGATTTCACAATTTAAAATGTAGCTAGCAAATATTTGCGATAAACATTCCATTTTAAGGAAGTCTGTGCGTGTAATATTTAATGTATTATACGTGGCATTACAAAAGGTTCGGTCATTTTGTCAGATCTGTCATTATTTCCAAAGAATATTTGTTTGAGAAGGGGTAGAATATAGACTCATGAAGACATTTCCCCACACAACAAAAAATTCTATCACTACTATACCTTGTTGTGGTATTCTATATCACTTAGAGATATTTTTGTTCACAAATTCTCATAGTCCATAGAAAGAGTAGGCAAATGGAACCTACATTGCAATATTTTAGTTGTCATACTTCTTTCCTTATATGATAATAGGTAAAAATATCCCAAAACTCTAGTTTTGGAACACATCGCCTGGTTATTTGGTCTACATAGTTTTTGACGAGGTTTGATTCACTATACAAATAATTTTATGAATTTTTCAAAAGATTTTTTTTTTCTTCAGGTGATAATCTAGGCCAAAAGCTACAGCTTCACTAACCGAGTAACTAGCTATATAAGCATACCAAGGCACTTTAAAGGAGTAGATGAATATAGCTGGTCATCTAAAAAAGTTTGGTTAATCAATTGTATGTACCTTTCATCAACAATCCAAGACAAATGATTTAGTAACACATTTTCAATCCCCTTTTGTGTCTTTAATCTCTAACTTAATTTCTTAAGTACAGAATCCATCTAATTAATCTTAGCTTTGCATTTGTCTTCATAAGTAAGTATTTAAGAGTCACATGATTGGTATAAACTAAGACTTTTGAATTAGTGTGATACCAGATTTAAATTAGTTACAAGCAAATACTACACCAAGACATTCTTTCTTTGTTGTTGCATAGTTTCTTTATGTCTCATTAAGCATCTCACTTGCGCTAGAAAATTATGTGCAAAATTAAAATTCTGTTTGTCTCAATACTGCCTCAACTACCTTGCCACTAGCATCCCACATTAACTCAAAAGGCAATGTCTAGTAGTGAATAATTATCTTTCTTTTTTTTTTTTTCTTTTAACTGAATGTTGACTATGCAATTAAGGCCCATCAAAATATTTAGAGGAAAACGACAGTAGCCATTATAGGTTTTAATAGGAGAGTCATCAAATTCAAATATTTAGTTTCTTTTTTTTTTCTTTTTAGAAAAATCACATATCAATGGCTTTTTTTTCCCAAACTTCATATTAATGGCAACTCTAGTCATTTTAATATATATATATATATATATTGTGTGTGTGTGTGTGTGTGTGTGTGTGTGTGTGTGTAGTAAAAACTTTACTTGATTTGATCAGATAATTTGTACTGAGTGGTTAGGTTCAATGCAAATTAAATTAAGAAAATGGAAAGACTAAAAATCGAGTTTGGCACTTATATATAATGAGGGAAAGGTATTTAAAGTAGAGGGATTTATATATGGAAGTATCATCCATTAAAACTACTCCAATACATCTTATTTAAAAATTTTTCCACAGTATTTCATCCTATAATGATCAAAAACTCTAAATATCAAGGTGTTGTCTGTTTTGGTTTGATACACAAATGTCTTCAATGTTAGTTGCTTTCTAGGTAGTCAACCATCCTAAGAGAGCTCTCATTTGGAGTTATAATGAAATTCAAGCCATTACAAAGCTCTGCCATTAACCACTTGAGGAGTGTCAAAATTAACTTATTTGTCCTCATTAGTTTTGTTATAATGGATTATGACCATACGAATCAAGAAGACTCCATAAGTGCTCCCTATAAGCTCAAAATATGCTTTTAGATTGTAATTGTTTGTCGTGCATGACAATGAGCTCCCCCACTTTCACATGGTGCGTTGTTTTAATTCCACCATTAACAATTAGGAACTTTGCATATCAATGTATTTTCCACTTTGTCATGATACAAGGTAAGGTTTTGTCATTGGTGTTAAATTGCTTCCTATAGGGTTACCCATCATGCTAGTGCTCATGACTAGACATACTGGAGTTTTAAAAAATTTCAAATCATTACATTAAAAGGTGCCTTACATTTTATTTTAAGGGTATCATAATCATATTGCCATTGGGGTTGTATCTATGTATCCATCGTGTAATCTTTAAAATTATTTTTATCATGTCTTATAGTTGTAGAGGGAAATAAGTTTCTTCAGTTGTTGATAAAAGCTAAGGCTTTAAACTATAATTTCTCAAATAAATATTTGATGACGAGCTTCTTGAATCTTCTTTTGAAAGTTTAGAGATTAGCATGTTATCAAAAAAAGTGAGAAATATAGCGATTTGACAACAATATTGTTTTTATTTATTTATTTATTTTTGGCTATTGGATGTAAGGTTAGATGTAACACAATAAAATATATGCATTCAAATTGTTAGCGTAGCAAGAAAGAAAGTTCAACAGCCCTGACTTAAGACTATCTAGTCAATAATCTTACCATTAGATTATATAAGTTAATATAAAAAGTATTTTAATAGTTTGATCATAGTTGTCACATAGGTCTTAGTCATTCAATAATTTATGGACCAATCCTGAAAGTTAAAAAGGACCATAGAATTTCTTACTAAGAAGTGCTTGACTTATTTATCTGGTATATGCATCCACCTCCTCATCCAAAAAAGAAAAGGGTTTAATTAGTTTTTTTTTTATTTATGTTTTTTCATTATTTTTATTTTCTTTTCACTTGTATACTTTTTTTCTACCTAATTTTAATTTTCTTTTATTAATATTATGCAAAATAAAAATATATTAGCACTTATAGTTTTACATTCTAAAAAAAAAAAAAAAAGAAAGCATATCGTGAATGAATCCCAATAGGGTAAATAACAAATTCAGTACCTGAATTTTAAAATAGCTAATTTGTTCTAATCAAACTTTTTATGACTAGTATTACTACCTCCTTAATACTGTTTACTTTGTTTGTAAATATGAAGGAGTCAACTTATTATTGTATTTTTAATATTTCCCATAACATCGTCCAATATAAATAGGCTACCTCTTCCGTATCAATAAACTAAGAAAAATTCTTTGGTTCCATTATTAATTTTGACAGGATCGATCTTGTTGACTATTGAACGACTCATATCATACTTAACTGTAATCGAACTATTAAAATATTTAATATTCTAAATACTATATTTATTTTAATGATTAGATAATTGACTGGACGATCCCGTTGATGGAACTGTAGAAGCTTCCGGTGATTTATTGACATAATAAGAATAGTTACGAAAAGTTCAATTGGGTATTAAATTGATTATTTCAAAATGGGTAAATTGTACAAACACACTTGAAAATTTTTGAAATTACACAGACGCTCTACTTTTTGAAAAGTTAGCACATACACCTTTTGAAAGAGATGTAGGGCTCACTTCTTTAATGAGTTGGCTAATGTCTCTTTTATCTATACAATAAAATATAAAAAACTGCTACGTCATATTTTATTGTTGAGGATAAATAAATAAATAAATTAACTTAACCAAATATGTAAAACATTATTTAACCAAAAAAAGCCCATTATATAAACACAAATTTAAACAAAATTAACACATATAGTATCACTCACCTCAAAAGGTATAATTGAATACTGAAAACATAAAAGAAAATAATATCGGCAAAACAAAATACCGAAAATTAACAACATTAAAGTTTATATAATTAATTATAAATATGCATTTTTCTCTAAACTATTTCATTTTCATTATTTTTTTTTGCCAAATTCATTTTCATAACTTTAATATCTGTACAAGATCTAGTTGTTCGTACGGTCACTTTATTACGTAATACCTTAGATATGTCAAACTTGACCGTATTGAATGTAAATACGACGCCTGCAAAGTTTGAAAAAAAAAAATGAAAGAAAGAAGAAGAAGAAGAAGCAAGGGCAAGAAAAAGGACTGGATCGGAAGCCACCGGTAAGTCTAGATTATGAAAGCTGCACTAGCCCGAAGAATAATCTAAGTGGAAATCATGTCATTTTTTCTTCCTAAGCTAAATTCTGTAATAAACAAAAACACCTTCATCGTAGCTGTACACATGTAGCAGATCCGTGAATGGAAGTGAAAATCAAAGCCTCTAGGAAACTTGCTTTACCTATTCCTTCATCGTAGACACTTTTGCTTGTGTTGTTGTTATTATTATTATCCAATTTATTCAGCATCAATCATTTGGGGAAATTATGTTTGTCACATTTGGTTAGGTTGATTTTTTTATTCATTTTTCCTCAATAATATAAAAATATAATATAGCATTTGTTTTTTTTATATTTTATTGTACACATAAAAGATACATTAGCTAATTCACTAATAAAGTGGATCCCAATCTTTTTAAAGAGGTGTATGTGCTGACTTTTCAAAAAATAAGTCCATATAATTTTAAAAAATTTTAGGAGGTGTCTCCATAATTTATCCCTGCATAATTTATCCTTGCAAAATTGAAGTGTTAAATTGTATTTTTGTGCAAAATTGATGTACCAAACTTTACATTTTCCCATAAAAAGTGAGTTTATTTGCATGTTAATCCATTTATGCCATGTGTTGTGCAGGTGCAAGAAACCTATGGGTTTCAATTTTTTTTTTCTTTTTTTTTTTTTATGATGAATATGTTGGAGTAGTGGCCTATTCATTTATAGAAGAAGTCCTATACAAGTGGATTAAACGGGTTGGACCTCTGTCCTGCCCGACAAATGAGCTAAAATTTCTTGACCTAACTCACTTTGACTCATGATTTAAACAAGGCCAACCCACTTACTAGTCTATCTATTTAACCCATCAATTTGATCTGTTCAACCAATTTATACTAATTGAATAAGATGTATATAATAAAAAA
Organism: Combretum micranthum; assembly: GCA_024138025.1. NCBI lineage: Eukaryota > Viridiplantae > Streptophyta > Magnoliopsida > Myrtales > Combretaceae > Combretum > Combretum micranthum. The sequence goes on from JAMXBD010000135.1 coordinate 1,263,001, forward strand.
ATTAAGTTTTATAAGGTTTTACATATATTAATGATTAGTTTTATTACTATTTTAATTACTTATATATAAGACTAAGTTTTTTTTAATAATTTATTGGATATCATTTTTTTTTCTATTACATCATATTTTGTTTAAAATAATAAATATACACTAAAAAAAATATTATGATGTAAAACTTGTCATTTTCTATTATCATTAACATATAAGTTTAAGTTTAAGCATTAAAGACCAATATTACATTAATAGTCATTTTTTCTAAAATTTTTTTCTTTAAATATAAGTAGATTAGCAGGTCAACCTATTAAACCCATGGACCATGCCATTTTAACCTGTGGGTAGTTTATTGATAAAATTGGTTTACTTTTAGTGGAGCTCGCATGGTTTCGTCAACGGGACTGTCCCGCCATTAATCTAACCCTTAAAATAAATATAGTAAATGAAATATTAACTATTTTAATAATTTAACCACTGTTAGATATGGTGTGAGCCATTAAATAGTGATAAGACCAGTCCCATCAAAATCAATAGCGAAACCATATAATTTTCTTACTTAGGGATTAAAAAAAAATTGATCCTAATTTATTTTTTAAAACAGATGGTACACGAGTTAAAAAATAAAAGCCATTCCCACAGCCCTATTGCCGTGTGATTGCCAAGAAAGTAGCTTAACCAGCATTATCGTAGACTTTGGATCAACTAATGTTGTGAAAAGTCTCCGATTGATAATGTTTGGAAATTCCAGTTAAAAAGGGCGCCAGGTACGATGAATTTTTAAGCCTTAGCTTCCACTTATGGTGAATCTACTGCAACCATGGCATTAGGATCTCCTGCTAATACCAGGAAGAGTTGAATATTCTATTAATACCTTTTTATTTATTTGTGGTTTCTTTTTTACACCGCGACATTTATTTTTTTTCAGTCTAAAAACAAGTACAATGGGATAATACCCATGATATATATAATACTTAATATAAATAATAAGATAATCATTTTTTTTATTTATCTAAAACATATATAGACAAATGTGACTCATTGTCTCTCGAATCCGATAGATACCATATGAGGTATGGACGCTGGAAATTTTCTATAAATTAAGTTTCAGGACGAAAATTCTTATCTAAAACTCGTAAAGGATTTAGTACCGTATTTTAGATGAGGTTATAGGGGGGAGATTTCAGTTATATAAAATCTATCCCGGTAGGTCGAATCTCCGTTAGACAAGAATTTAAAACTCTGTGAAAACATGCTTTAGTTTCCTGGTCATAACTTTCTATATTTTAAGCCCGTCTTCTTTTTCCACAAAATTTATGGCCAATATCGCTTCATCAATGCCGTTCCTTGTAGTCCATTTTGTGAGTCCAAGCATTTATAGCTAATAGAATTTTCAGTAGTATCAATTCTTGCTTGCTGACGGTCCATTTCTCGTATAGCACACGTTATATCATGTTATTCTTTGTTCGAAAAGTAGTACTTTGAAAATAATAAACTAAATTACAACTAAGAATTGGTAATTACCTTTATTGGATATAATTCTCTCGTAGGTATATGCATTCGTATGGTTTGAACTTTGAAATATAGCTTTTGACTGATCAAAATTGTGGAGATGAAAACTTGAGCTACTAAAAGGGAGCATGGTGTACATGAATACTGATAGCCCTTTCATTTAATAAGGTGGATTAAAATTGTTATTTAATAGTTATTATTATATTTAATGGACATAAAAAAAATAAGAAAATTATATTAGAATAGTAGTAAGATATTATTTTGTTTCTATTGTATATAATAGAAAAGTATTTTAACCTTTATTGCAAGCAATATAAGTTTAAATGATGGTAGTGTTTTCAAAGTAGCGTAATTTACAAGAAAATGATTAATGCAATTCATGTTGCAAATGATGAGAATGGAGGAATGAACTGCTATTCCTTTGGACGTGTCAATTGGGTAAATGCGTCCATAGTGACTAGGGTGGATATCTCGTATCCGAAAACTAGCAGTTCGCCCAATTAATCCTCCAAGGCCCAAATAACTCAGTTTTCTCTCATGAACTATTTGTGTCAATGGATTCATTCGATCCAAAACATGAGATAGTGGGTGTAATCCAAAAAAAGATTCATACGTGGTTGTTAATGGAGTTTAAGTTTTCGAATTCTGAGGAGTTGGTATCAATTTATGTCTATTTGCTCCACATATAGTTCCTCTAACTGCATTTTCTAAACGAACCACAGCCAATCCGAATTGATCTTGTAAGAGATCCGCTACAGTCGTTGTTTTGGGTAATTCCATTCATAAATAATTACTAGTGTATACTTTCATCAAGAACGTGCACAGGATTATACAACGGAAGGTGGTCAAACCAAAATTTAATAGTAGAATTTTCTATATTTATTTGGTTGTTATTATAATTATATTGTATTTAATTATATATTTATGGGAATTTTGTTGGTGATTTCAATATATTTTCCAAGACTTCATAAGTATGAAAAAATTCATTAAAGAAATAATTAAAAGTATTTATTACATTTCTTAAGAAATTCTATATATTACTTGAATTAATCATCAATTAAAAAATAGAGTTAATACATTAATTTTTTTTTTGGTAGCAAAAAAAAAAAAGAAAAAAGAACATAAAATGAAATATTCTAGAATTTTATAAGACATATTAGGAAAAAAATATTAAAATAACATAAAATTTGGATTTTAATTTGAGCTCGATTAAATAATAATAATTGGATAACTAAGTTACTTAAATAAATTAGAACTATTGGATATAATTTTAGCCTTCTTCCATAGAAAATGAACAAATTGTGAGTCTTTGATCCCCATCAATTTAATCAAAATCAAAGAATTGCTTTACTTTGAGTAACCGACCTAGATTGTCTTCACCCAAAAATTTAGGCATCTCTAACTTAATGCCTTTCAATAGATTTTCCATGGCGGTTGAGTTCTTGAAAATAATGAATCAGGTCTGTTAGGTTCTCTTAAAATAGTTTTTGATGATAACAAAAGTGTAAAAAGATTACTAATGAGTTTTTCAAGTGTGTAGTTTTAAGTTAAAGAGAAAGAACGAAGATGAAAAGTATCAAATTACTAGAAGGTTTTACAGAAGGTGCACTGCAAAAAAAAAAAAAAAAAAATAGTATCAGTTATTCAGAAGGTTTTATAGAAGGTTCACTGCAATTTTTGACAGCAATATAGTTTCACGGAATTTTACTGGTCATCGGTTCAGTTTTGATCAAATTCGTTCCAAATCAGTTCAAATAAATATTTCGAAGGTCTAGCTCCGAGAAAATGAGTTTATTTGGGTAATATACTCATTTGTTCCACTAAAGTTGGTTAATATCCAATGGGATTTTTAGGTTCTCTTTAATCAAGTTTCAAGTACAAGTTCGAAATTCATTTAAATAAGTATTACACGAGATTTTTCTTGAAGATAAGCATATCATCAGATTCTACAACGACCCAAAAGAAGATAACAAGTAATCTGTTCAAGTCTTTCTATTTTTACGGGATTCTTTATTTGAAATAGCATGGAAAAAGGAGAAGAACAACATCAACGACTGATCAGTTACGTATATAATGGATTTTATCAAGATAAAAGAAGGACGTTTTGTGAAGATAAATATCAAGACTTTCAAGATAAACCAAAGAAGATCAGCTAGCATGCAATACGAATTCAAATTTCAAGATAAGACTTTCAAGATATTGCTACCAAAATATTTATGGAAGATTATCCATTATCTACTACAACGTCTTTGACATGATCAAGAGAGAGAGGAAAAAAACTCCTTTAATAGTCTTGGAAGTTTTTAACTTGACTAAGAAAAAGAAGAAAACTCCCTGTTGCTTTCAAAAAACTCCGCTACCTTGGAAAAGAAAAGAAAAAAGAAGAACTCCCACTACTCTAAAAAAGGATTGAGTTCTGGTATAAAAATAAAAATAAATCTGTTGCTTCTATTCCGTGATGAATCTTTGCACACATTTCTTGTTGCAATATTCTTTTGATTTAATCATCTTGTTTTCTTGTAGATTGAAAGAACGTGTTGTTGCCTCCTTAATTATTAGTTTACAAGATTAGACTTTATAGGATCAGCTATTAGCTTAAGGAAAGCTGTGAGAATCGAGCAAATATAATTGTGCTATCTTGTAAATTGATTTGATTGTATATAGTAAAACAAACCCGTGTGGATACGAGATCCTCGGCTCGAACCTGGAAGAGTAGATTGACATACAAGACGAAACCACTATACATTGCTACCTCATTTTCTTTCCCTTCTCTTTTTAAATTCTTGCAATTTATTTTTAGTTATTTGGTTGTTTAATTTGTTCTCATTGTTTGAACAAAGAAGAGAATTTTTACTTTAAAGACTTAAAATTTAAATTTTTGGTAATAATTAATTCAACACCTTCTTAATTATTAAAGTAGGACCAACAAAGTCTCATCTAATGGATGGGCATGGATAGAATGCTTGGGCTAGTTCTGATTCACTTCCAGATTAAATTCATATATAAAAGAGTGGATTTAAGAAAATTCATATCTACAGCTTGTGCTAATGATCTTGTTTTTGGAGCCATGAATTTTGAGATGAACAAGAGAGAAAAAAAAAAAAAAAAAACAATGTTAAGCCCAATTTATTATTTTAGACCCACGTCTCAGCAGTATAATTGTGTTTCTCTCTCTCTCTCTAGCTGTTCACATATAAAATCTCTCAATCCTCTCGATTAGATAATCCTCACAAATCCCAACCGTAACTCTTCTTTCTAATTCTCTTGTGTTTATGGTGTTTGATCAATTATGATATACTTAACTGTTGTAATATATGATATTATCTCATAATATCTTCAAAGGATAATGTAGTATCTAGTTGTTCATTATCTATTACTTATTTTTAGGAGTAGATTAGTCTTAGAATATTTATAGATTATTATCAAGTAGTTAGCAAGATATCAGCAGGATTGTTATCCATTTGTTATCCATCTTTGTATAAATAGGCATGTAACCCAATTTTTAAAGTATGTGAATCAATTATCACTACTTCTTCATGGTATCAGAGCCACCCTCTGACCTAAAATTACTCGAAATGGCCAAGAATAATGAGACAACCATGGCTGTTGTTACTTCTCCCTTGAGCCTCGAAAATCCCTCAATGCCGATCACCATTCATAAACTGAATGGGATCAATTTTTTACAATGGTCGTGGTCCGTGACCTTGTACCTCCGTGGAAGAGGACGTCTAGGATACCTCAGGGGAAATCAAAGTACCAGAAGTCGGAAGTCCTGATTATCAGAAATGGGACTCCGAAAACTCCATGATCATGGCTTGGTTGATTAATTCCATGGAGGTCGAGATCGGGCGAACATATCTTTTCCTCGCTACGGCCAAGGAAGTATGGGATGCTGTGAAGGAAACCTTCTCCGACCTCGAAAACTCTGCCCAAGTATTCGAACTTAAATCGAAGCTTCGGGATCAAAAACAATTGGGTCTAACCGTGACTCAATATTATAGTATCCTTCACAATCTCTGGCAAGAGATCGACTTATTTTGTGATGCAGACTGGAAGTGCACCGAGGATGCACTCTTGTACAAGAAAATGGTGAGTAAGGAACGGTTGTTTGATTTTTTATATGGTTTGAATACAGATCTAGATGAGGTACGTGGACGCATCCTAGGGAAAACCCCTTTACCATCCATTCGAGAGGCTTTTGCAGAGGTACGGCGGGAGGAGAGACGTAGGCGTGTCATGCTTGGCTCCTCTCCAAATGCTGAAATTGATCACTCAGCCTTGGCAACCCGAAAGAATGACAACACTGGGGAATCCCGTGGAGCCCGACGAGAACGGCCTTGGTGTGAGCATTGTCACAAAAAGGGCCACACTAAGGAAACATGCTGGAAGATACATGGGAAACCAGCCGATTGGAAACCTAGACACCCATCACGTGGGTACATTGCGGAACAAATTAGTCAGAATCCGTTCACCCCTGAACAAGTAGAACAGCTTCAACGTCTCCTAAGTCGTGCTCCAGAACCCCAGTCCTCTACCTCAGCTTACCACGCCACTACTAATTCAGGTACTCCATCTAATGCACTTACAATTGCTGATGGTAAATTACCCACTGCCTTCACAGTTGATGCTACTTCACCTTGGATTATTGACTCCGGAGCCCCGACCACATGACTGGTCAATCCCAACAGTTTAATACCTATAGCCCATGCTCAGGTAATTTCAAAATCAAAATAGCAGATGGCTTTTTATCTACTGTTGCTGGAAAAGGAACTATCCGCCTCTCACCTTATCTTATCCTACATAATGTCCTCCGTGTTCCTAACCTTTCATGCAATCTGATTTCTATAAGCAAACTTACCCATGATCAGAATTGTGTTGCCAAATTCTTACCTTCTGGTTGTGAATTTCAGGAGCTAACCTCGGGGAGGACGATTGGGAGTGCGAGGGAATGTAGAGGGCTGTACTATCTTGATGTTGCAGCGCCCATCCAAGTTCAAAACGATAAAGGTTTAGCTACTGGTTGTATAGCTTCTAGCTGTGATGAAATAATGAGATGGCACTATAGATTAGGTCACCCTAGTTTTCAGTATTTAAAACATTTGTTTCCTTCCTTGTTTAAGAATAAATGTTTAAGCTCGTTTCATTGTGAAGTGTGTCAACTTGCAAAACATACTCGCATTAGTTTTAAATCTCGTCCTTATAAAGAATCTCAACCTTTCTCACTAATTCATAGTGACATTTGGGGTCCATCTAAAGTTCAAAAAATTATCTAATACTAGATGGTTCATTACATTTATTGATGATCATACACGCATATGTTGGGTATATTTACTTAAAGATAAGTCTGAAACTGCAAATACATTCAAAAATTTTCATTCCATGATCCAAACACAGTTTAATGCCAAGATTAGGATCCTTCATACTGATAATGGGACCGAATACTTCAACACGATCTTAGGAGATTATCTTAAATCTCATGGGATTATTCATCAAAGTTCATGTGTAGGAACACCCCAACAAAATGGGATTGCTGAAAGGAAAAATAGGCACTTGTTAGAAGTAGCCCGAGCCCTTATGTTTACTACTTCTGTCCCAAAACACTTCTGGGGAGAGGCGGTATTAAGCGCTGCCTATTTGATCAACCGTATGCCTTCACGAGTCCTACAATATCAAACCCCCTTGTCTTTCTCGTGAAAACCTATCCTCACACACACCTACGGTCTACTCTTCCCCTAAAAACGTTTGGATGTGTCTCATATGTCCACATTCCAAGTCAGATGCGAAGCAAGCTTGAGCCTCGAGCACATAGGTGTGTCTTTCTTGGGTATTCATCTACACAAAAGGGATACAAATGTTATAATCCTCAAACCAAGCGGCTGTATGTATCCATAGATGTCACCTTCCATGAGTCTCAACCTTTCTATCCCAACACTTTGCTTCAGGGGGCCACTATGACAGAAGCATGTTTTTGGGAAACTTGCTTGCCTTCTCTTATCCAGAAAATCACCTATAGTGCCACTCACTACCGTGACTTCCGACAAGCCAAAGAAGCTAACAATTGTGGAACCGAACGTTGATCTATACACGACGACTTAGACACCAACAAGTGGTACAGCCCCCTACAGAACCTGCCAACCAGGAATCCGAACCAAGGGAAGTCAATCGGGTAAGTGAACCTTTAGCTCCCAACGAAAATAATCAAGAATGTATTCCCTTTGCTTCTGATAATATTGAAACAGAACCAGACCCTCCTATTGCTAAAAGAAAGGGAGTACGAAGCTGCACTCTTCATCCAATTTCCAACTTCTTGGGCTTTAGCAAGTTGACTCCAAAATATAGAGCCTTTGCAACCAAGCTTGATGAAATACCTATACCACAATCTATTGAGGAAGCACTTCAGCAACCGAAATGGAAAGAGGCAGTAGATGAAGAGATGATGGCTTTGGAGAAAAATAAGACATGGGAGATTGTAAGTCAACCACAGAACAAGCACATTGTGGGATGCAAATGGGTCTTTAGCCTAAAGTACAAGGCTGATGGAACCATTGAAAGGTATAAAGCACGCTTAGTAGCAAAGGGATTTACTCAAACATATGGAGTAGACTACATGGAAACCTTTGCACCGGTGGCTAAACTTAATACAATCAGAATTTTACTCGGTTGCAGCCAATCTTGATTGGCCTCTAGAACAGCTTGACATTAAGAATGCATTTTTGAATGGGAATTTAGAAGAAGAGGTGTTTATGAGAGTTCCTCCGGGTTTCCAAGAGAAATATGGGGATGGAAATGTGTGTTACTTAAAGAAATCATTGTACGGGCTGAAGCAATCCCCACGGGCATGGTTTGAGCGCTTCAACCAAGTAATTAAGAGACATGGGTACACACAAGGACAATCCGACCACACCTTGTTCTTCAAACATTCACAAAGAGGTAAAATAGCCATCTTAATTGTTTATGTTGATGATATAATCCTAACTGGTGATGATTTTGAAGAACTGAAGAGACTTAAGAAATTTTTGGCTCAAGAATTTGAAGTTAAGGATCTTGGTCAGCTACGATATTTCCTAGGAATGGAAATTGCAAGAAGCCAAAAAGGAATCTCAGTCTCACAAAGGAAGTATGTAACGGACTTGTTAAAAGAAACAGGAATGCTAGGCTGTAAACCAGCACTAACACCAGTTGAACCAAAGGCCAAATATAAGAACAGAAGTGATGGAAAGCTTGTGGACAAAGGAAGATATCAACGACTTGTGGGCAAGTTAATCTACTTGTCTCATACCCGTCCAGATATTGCATTTGCAGTCAGCTTGGTAAGTCAATATATGCATCAACCTCTTGAAGAACACTTAGAGGCAGCATATAGAATTCTTCGGTATCTCAAGGGAACACCTGGTAATGGTTTATTTTTTAAGAAAAATGAAGAGAAGAGTATAGAAGCATTCACTGATGCTGATTGGGCAGGATCAATTGAAGACCGAAGATCTACTACAGGATATTGTACGAAAGTCTGGGGTAATCTAGTAACTTGGAGAAGCAAGAAACAATCTGTGGTAGCCCGGAGTAGTGCTGAAGCTGAATTCAGAGCCTTAGCTCAAGGTATTTGTGAGCTGTTATGGATCAAACGCTTATTAGAGGAGCTGCAACTTCACAAGACTAGCCCAATGAAACTATATAGTGACAATAAGTCAGCTATAAGTATTGCACATAACCCGGTTCAACATGATAGAACCAAGCATGTGAAGATAGATAGACACTTTATCAAAGAGAAGATTGAGGATGGAACCATTTGCATTGTCTATGTACCAAGTAAGCAGCAAGAAGCGGATGTACTAACTAAAGGCTTAGTCAAAGATCACTTTGAAGAACTCATCGGCAAGCTGGGCATGTGGAATCTATACACACCAGCTTGAGGGGGGGTGTTGTAATATATGATATTATCTCATAATATCTTCAAAGGATAATGTAGTATCTAGTTGTTCATTATCTATTACTTATTTTTAGGAGTAGATTAGTCTTAGAATATTTATAGATTATTATCAAGTAGTTAGCAAGATATCAGCAGGATTGTTATCCATCTTTGTATAAATAGGCATGTAACCCAATTCTTAAAGTATGTGAATCAATTATCACTACTTCTTCACTAACTCGTTTCCGTTGATGGATGTAAATAATGAAGATATGTAACCTGACACGCTTGGAACTTGCCAAACTCTTGAAAATTTCCTTGTTTAGGAATGCAAAGTACTCTTTCTTTTTTGGCTTTCATTCTTTATAGATCTCTAGAGTTGTAACATGTAGTTAAGTTCCGCATATAAGTTTTACTCTAACTTCGTATGTTATTTTGTTTCCTACAACTAAAAGCAACAGCAATTGCTTGCTTAGTCCAATATGCAAAGTATCCATATTGGATTCCTGCACTCCTTGTATATTGTTTCTATGTTGTAGCATCCACCCTTCCAGTTATACACAGGAAAGGAATGAAAAACGAGAAGTAATTCCATTAAGCCGACAATAAATTTAGCCTAAAATAATCTTTATGCAACTCAGCCTTCGATAAAAGGAAAAAGAAAACGGTCACACTTATGCCGTAATGGTTAAGTTCTAAGAAACTCGCACCTTAAACCTTTACTATCAGGGCACTTATCCCTCTATATAACTTGTAAAAATTTTACTTATTAGGCTATAATTTTACAAATATCTCATGACATTTGGGAGGTAAGATTCATATCTAGGAGTGGTCATAGGAATCCAAAAGTACTTTTTATTTTAGAATCAAGAGGCATAATTTCATTTTTGGGTGAAGAATCACGAAGCATAATTGCATAAACATGAAAACAAAATAGCAACATACTCGATCTTTTAAGGCTTGTTGTGAACACATGAGAGATAAAGCACGAACCACCTTCAACATGCAGAACCACTAAACGAAGATAGTGACATTTAAGACTAGCAAAGTTAACAAATTCTTTGAATTAAAGGACTGGCAACAAACCCTGCACTCAAGACAAGGGCAGGAGCATGCACCACCGCCACTTTCATCAGCACCATCCGGGGAATATAAAATTGTCTGCTCCTACTCGATTTCAATCTTACATTCAGCATAACTTAGTGAAAAGAATTATGAACAGAATGCAAGTTAACGCTATATAATACAGGAAATGGAGTTCTTTAATTACATATCTCAGCTGCTCGTATTTTTTCATTTCATTTCAGTGTTATATTAGTGATTTTCCTAGATGATACCAAAATCCTCAACTTTCACATTTACTTCATTGTTTATGTACTTGAATCAGTCATCTTCATCAGTGTTAATTTCAGTAAAACCATGCCCAGTAAAATCTTCTACAACATCCTCCGTGGCATTGCGTACTCATCGATCACATCTCATCAATTTCAAAGCGTAACAAATCGTAACATACCACTTTATCCATCACCAGCATCTTGGGGCAAGCTGCGAGAAGATGATAAATCATATGCATATTTAGCTAATAGAAAACATGAAATTTTCTCAAGAAGTTCAGTTACCTGCAATAGGGCATTGGACTTTTCCACTGTGGGACCTAATGTGCTGCACAATTGCACCTTTTTCATAGACATGCTTGCACAGAACACTATAAAGTACACAACAAACAGAAAACAAGAAGTGAATCAACACGTAGCAAGTACACAAAGCATATGCACCTCAATACCAGCTGATAAACATGCAGATCAATGTGAACATGCAGTCATCCAAAGGTCACAAGACAAATGATCTGATTTTTTTTAATCTGCCTAAGGCCAACATGGAGTCGCTTTTGGCAGGATATGGTGGTGGTGTTAACCAAGAATATGGCCATAATTTGACTGGCTACATCTAGTCAAATTGATACAATTACACATGTGCATAAGCCATTGGCCGAACTATACAGGCAAAGGTCTGCTGGTACAAGTTAGTTTAGTTACTGATTAATTTGTTAGTTTGTCCAGTTGTTATTTCTCTTTGTAACTTTTACATTAGTAGTTTTAAACAAAGAAAATTACAAAATGCAAATGGTCTAAGAAACACGCCATGTGTTTGATCTCTAGGTGGTAAAGTTTAATTAGAAGACGTGTCAGATTATGATTAGTCTCTAATAATTAATTCAACATGATTATATAATTTCCTTATTTGTTTTAAGGCTGCCCACCATCCCCACAAGTGGGGGGAAAATTAAAAAGCCTTAAACCAAATTGGAATGTGCCGCCCGCCCCACTCCCCCCCTTTATTCCTAACATTAACACAAAAATGGTATACAAATCAAGTGTTTGTCATAAGGGAAATCACAAGTCATCAGTTTGCAAAAGGAGCCAAAATGCAAATCATGTTTTTATGGTTTTCCCTTTTTGATATTTTCCAAGTAGTAAGTCATGGTAGCTAGCTGTGCATGACTAGTAGCTTCTAGATATTTTTAGAAGTTTCTGAAAAAAGTCAGTTCCTAAAAATAGTTAGACTAGAGCTTATAAATAGCTCCTAGCTAAGAGAAATTAACTATTAGTAAGAAAATTACTTTGTAACCCTCGATGAGCAACATGTGCTCATCTATCTTCATAACCGAAGGTGGTTCTATCTTTTCATATTCAAATTAACAACATAGGCCTTTTGTTTGTGTAACAAATCTGAGGCCGCATCACATTTGAACACCCAAGACCCAGTATAGCTTGCACCACATAAATGGTCCCAAGAAGCATCCTAAGAGGATTTGAACAATCCTTTTCGTCCCTTGCCAACCAAAGGCAATCAGTGATTTACTTTGGATCATTAATCATTCAATATGAATGCTTCCTTAACCAGGGCATCCACAATGTAGAGAGAACCACACACCATGCAAGAGAAGCAAATAAAAAATACCTGCGAACTGGAGCTGACAATTCAGTAACATGCTTTCCAGTTAAGGGATTTGCTATAAAGAATGTTGCCCTGGGTAATGGTCATGACAATGCCGGTGATGGACATCCTGCAATAAAATGTAGGTGAAGAAATAGCAGTGTTTAAGGTCTGGTCATAACTGAAAGAATACTCAGTGATAGATAAATGAAGCATGTTTATTTTTCTTCAAAAAGGTATTCTATTGTGAAAAGCAGTTCAGTCTCCTCTATCAGTTAACAGTAGCAAAAATGAGAAAAATACACATGATTTGAGAAATAATTAGGCCTTGGACATACCCAGACTGCTTCCCTAAGCTGCCTTAGTAGTGGGTGGTGGTTTAGGGATTTGAAGGTGAATTAGCTTTAGCTTTTGCAATCTCAGTCAAACAGCTTACCAAAATCTGACAACTGCAGCAGAAACACCAAAATAAGATATAAGTTTTTGGAGAAGAAAATCTTGAAAAGGTTAATTGACAACAATTTGATGGTGGGAGATTTCAGGAGATGGGGAAGAGATTTGAGTACCTCTTTCCCAGGCTGATATGTATCACCAGCAGACAGAATAGCAGTGGAAAAAGCAGTACACTCTTGATAAGCGCCTAATGACTAAACAGTAGCATTGTCAAGTTCTTTCCTGGAAATAACCACTAAAGCTGATCAGACTTAAGTAATGCTTTTTCTTTTCTTTCCTTTCCTTTTTTTTTTTTTTTTTTGGTAATTAAATAAGCAATGGAGTGTGCATTAGCAAGGTATATATTCAAGCTCTGGCTTGCCAGATGGAATAACAAGACAATGTCAATGTAAAAAAGTCTACCATCCATTTCTTTAGCAGACTAGATAGTGATCAGTGCTATCCGATAAATAAATTAGAAGAGTCGAATGGATATTGAACCTCCAATCAAAGTTCCATTTCAACATTTCTAAACTAAGATGAATGGTGAGTAAAATTCAATTTCCCACTACACTTCTGTCTCTCTCCTATCTTGGTCATCAAACCAAATACCGAACTAGATTGATCAATATTCTTAAAAGACTGAATTCAAAACTAATAAATGTAGAAAATAGCCACAATATCTTTGAATTGAATGAGCTAGGAAGCTCATAAGGCTACCTAATCACTTTTACTGATCTTTGGACTCAGCTAAAGGCACTTTGTTCTTGCATGTAATATTAAAATTGCAACAACTTCAAATTAAAAAAACATTCGTTTGAATTCTGGAAACAGGTATGAAGTTTGAAATGGAAAAACCTTTCTAGCTTAATCAATAAATCGGACTGTGGATTGTGACCCAGAGTTAATTTTCAGTTAATGGAACCTACCCTACCTATTGAAGCGACAATGCTCCATGGCAAATCACTTGCCAATTTAGGTTCTCCTTTTAGCTCCAAAGACAGAGACAATAATTCTACAACCTACATTTAGGCCTTAGCTCAGAAATGATCTTCTTTCGCTATCTCATTGACATCAACACTTTCAGCTTATTAGGTGATGTTTAACATTCAATTCTGTAATTAGCCCAAAAAAGAAACATCTGGCTCCACATACAAGTATTCTATACTAATAATCAAGACTGACTTATTGCTAGTAGAATTCAAATTCATGTTTACCTCATCCTGTCTGGTTGCTTTTCCCATTATAAACTATTCACAAATACCTGTCCCTAACAAAAAAAGTCACATAGATCGCTTGACAACCCTGAAATTAAATGAGAGCGGGGAAATCAAAACAAACTCCTCTCCACAAAAACTAGTATTCATGTCATATGGGCCATAGCAGCCATGGTATTACATCAATTTGGGAGATAAAGGAAAAGAGTCAAACTCTTCCATCTCCAGGCCATTATGATTATAGAAGATGAAGGATCGCAAGTCCAAAGTGGTTTTATCTCTAGGGTTACAATGGCCTCGGCTTTCTATCTATAAGGTTTCTTCGACCAACTACTTTTACACAATACAACTTGGGAGAGGGGGAATCAAAACTCGTCTACGTTGTTAGAAGACCAATGTTAATACCACTAAGTTACTGTAGCTTACTTCTATCGACAAATTTAAGGACATAATATTGAACATCCAAAATTTCGGGGAGCTATTCATGTATTTAATCTAACAAAAAGATACGGTTTTTCGAGAATCAAACTTTGCACTTCAAACAAACACCTATTAAAAACCCTAAAGAGTACCTTATCGACTGATCCTCTTTCTCGTAATGAACAGCAATATCCTTAAACGAGATTAGAGCTTTTCGAATGTCCTGAAACATTAATTAAAAAAATAAAAGAAAAGAAAAGAAAAGAAAAAGACAACGCATCATTAGAGAGAAAAAGTGACTTCGAATATGCTACGAGAATATAATTTGAGGATTTTGAAATTACAGCGAGGAGAGACTGACTTTCGTCGTATGTTGTAGAGGCGGCGTTTTGTATTCGTCCGACGACGCCATTGGAACGGGAAGAAGAAGTCGATGCCATTTGGTTTGGTACTCTATCTAGGGTGTTTTGAGTGACTGAGTCCTAGTAGTGTTACGACTTCGGCTTTGCTTTTGGAGGGAGAATTGAGGAGCGGTATTCAGCACTGTACAAGCAAGCAAGACGAGTGGGGAAAAAGGAGGGAATATGGAATTAAAAAAATTGATGAAAATATCGGCAAAACTTGCGTGGAGTTGCTGTTAAAGACTTTTAGAGAAGTCGTGACCGGATAAATCAATAAAAAGGTGGCCTATAGTACCTCAATTTTTTTACTGACCCACTATTTTTTGATGTTGTAGGTTAGTAAGAAAGTTATAGATGTGATAAGTTATTTTATCATCAAAAGTTGTATGTTTAAAAAAATCGTAGATGTGGTAAATCATGTTATTTTAGAAAAGTAGTAGGTCAAATAATAAAATTGTAAGTGTGGTAGGTCATGTTATTTTCGAAAAGTGGTAGATAAAATAAGAAAATCGTAGATATTGTAGGTCTTATTATTTTTAAAAAGTTGTAGGTTAAGTAATAAAATCGTAGGTGTGATGGGTCATGTTATGTTTTAAAGTTGTAGGTCACAAAGATAGTTGTAGGTGGGGTAGGACATGTTATTTCCAAAAAAATTGTAGCTCAAATAACAAAATTATAAGTGTAGTAGGTCATATTATTTTAGAAAAATAGTAGGTTAAATAATAAATTGTAGGTATGGCAGGTCACTTTATTTTTGAAAAGTGGTAGGTTAAGTAATAAATTCATTGGTGTAATAGGTAAAGTTATTTTCGAAAGTAGTAGGTCGGTAAGAAAGTCATAGGTGTGATAGGTCCTATTATTTTTCGAAAGTTGTAGGTTAGTAAGAAAGTTATAGGTGTGGTAGGTCATGTTATTTTTGAAAAGTTATAGATCAAGCAACAAAGTTGTAGGTGTAGTAGGTTATATTATTTTTAAAAAGTTGTAGGTTATGTAATAAAATCATAGGTGTAGTAGGTCATGTTATGTTCCGAAAGTTGTAGGTCGGTAAGAAACTTGTAGGTGTGGTAGGTGAAGTTATTTTCGAAAGTGATAGATTAAGTAATAAAGTTTAGGTGTGATAGGTCATGTTATTCTTCGAAAGTTGTAGGTTTGGTAAGTTATATAATTTTAGAAAAGTTGTAAGTCAAGTAAAAAAGTTGTAGGTCAAGTAACAAAGTTGTATGTATGGCAGGTCATGTTATTTTAGAAAAGTGGTAGATCAAATAATAAAATCGTAGATGTAGTAGATCATGTTATGTTCCCAAAGTTGTAGGTCAGTAAGAAAGTCGTAAGTGTGGTAGGTAAATTTATTTTCGAAAGTGGTAGGTTAAGTAATAAAATCGTAGGTGTGATAGATCCTATTATTTTTCTAAAATTGTAAGTTTGGTAGGTCATGTTATTTTCGAAAATTTGTAGGTTAAGTAACAAAGTTGTAGGGTCAATTTTTCAAGGACGGAAGGAATTGATACAACCAATACATCCAGTAATAAACAATTACAAAATCATAACAGCCATAATAGAGTTGGCAATGGGACGAATCACAATAACAGAAGTAAACAACAACAGCTGGATAACAAAAAGCATATAAAAGGAGTTGGTGGGGTAAAAAGGGAGATCATCCATGATTCTTGTTACTCCGTCTTAAGTCTTAGAGTTTATTGGCACTCAAAGTCCAGTTAAGCTTTCTTCCTTACTCTTGTAAACAAACACAAACACAAGTTACCAATCCAACTCAGATAAGAACAAACACAAACACAAGTTACTAAACCTGAAATAGTTAGTATAGATCTAGATACAAAAGCATGGATTAATTTTGACAAATTGTTTCATTTCTTTTAGAGATTTGAGTACAAGATTCAACATTTCAAGAAAGTGAAGGAGGAATCACTTATGCTTTGTTTTTCCTTGGCAGAGGTTAGACCATTTATAGTAGTACATCGAGCAAAATTTGAAACCTTAATTTTGTCACAAAAATGAGTATCGTGCTGCTTTTCTAGTGTGATATTTGTCTTAACTTGAGTACTTGTCTGTTTGTATTAGATTCAAAGTTGGATCGTGATTTCTTAATACAATTGGGCAGAGTTTTTTTTCTTCTTTCTGGACTGTTCTCCCTAGGGCTTATCTTATTAAGCATGTTATTCTTTTTATGTGTGCAAATCATGGTGAATTGTGATCCAAAATACAATGTTTGCATCATATTATATTAAGCCCTGTTATTAAAATTATCTCCTACTAGTTGGCATTGGTGGTACAAATGATCATGAATTTATTTTTCCACCGTTTGAAGTTAAAAGTTTAGTGTCCATCTGATTTAAGTTAGTTATACATGCAACAATAGATAATGATATTTTCCTTAAAACATTTATTTGATATAGGTTCAATTGCCGAATTTATTATCATGACAAAACCTTTAGACTAATAATATTACATATTGCCACACAATTCTCATTGAGACTTGCTGACTAGGCATTCTAATATTTAGAGTATTATTAGCCAGAACAATATTCAGGTATGGAAAAAGTCTATAAAAACTTTCTTCATATACCAAAATTGTCAAAACTAAACTTCAAGTATGAAAAAAGTTTGCAAAAACCTTGTTAAAATACCAAATTATTCAAAATTGAACTTTAGATACTTGATTGAACATTTTGTAAAAGTTCAAGTACTATTTTTGACATTAACCCTTTTACAGGGCAATGAAGGAATTTCACACCTCTATGCTCGTTCTTAGAAGGCACAGGTTGGGCAATTGTGTAAGCCAATTTTGTGTCTATTTAGTGGAATGCTTAAAGATGATGATTTTAGAGGTGGAAGAATGATTCACTTTGTTTAAGAGGAAGAATTTTGCTTAATCTTTTTTACGATATCTTTGATAGAATTTCACTGAATATGTGTTAATCATCATTCTTACTTTGGTTATTAAAGAAAAATACTACATTTGATCACTCTCCCCATGGATACTTTAGAAATGCCAATGAATAGTTCCTTACATTGATTGGATAGTTTTATCAATTTCACTCTTATAAATCTCATATTTTTATTAAGAGTTGCCAATTGACTATTTCAATGTTTAGAGTAACATCAATCAGAACAAGATGTTTCCCAAGTGTTCCTTAGCTAATATCGAGTTCTCTTCCGATGATGGAATGGTATCAATTTGGGCAATGATGTAATACGGTGATCCTGTATTTCAAACTAAACTATTTAAATCTCTTCTAGCTATCGAATTTCTTCACGTTTAATTTTAATGGGCTTATGAACTATTACGGGAGTTTGATTCAATTATTGACTATAATTTAGCCACATAAAATATAGAGAAGGAAAAATATTTGGAGGGAAGAATTCAGTTAGTCAAAATGGATCATCCTGTTCCATGTTGTCATGAACTGAACTCTTCTCTTCATTCTCTTAACAATAACTACTAAGCTAACTAGCTTTTTTTCAAAGTTGAATATTTTGCCATCTTTACTTGGCCTATGCTTTTTTGATAACAACCTTTTCTCCATCATTAAAAAAATTACCTTAGTAAGGAGCACTGAAACCTCTACAATCAAGTTTTTTTTTTTTTAATAGAGACACAATTAAAGCAACACTACATATTGTCGCAATATTGCCACAATCAGGCTAATCATGTATATTTTCGCTCCATGTTTCCTTATGGCTACAATTAATTCCTCGATAAAATTGTCTAACCGATCTGGTTTATGAGATACTAGCAAGATCATCGACTAAAACTCTTTTAAGGTTCTCTTATGTGTGCAAATCATGGCGAATTGTGATCCAAAATACAATGTTTGCATTGTATTATATTAAGCTCTATTATAAAAATTATCTCCTACTAGCTAGCATTGGTGGTACGAATGATCATGAATTTATTGTTCCACCGTTTGAAGTTAAAAGTTTAGTGTCCATCGAATTTAAGTTGGTTATACATGCAGCAATAGATGAATATATTTTCCTTAAAACATTTATTTGACATAGGTTCCTTTTCCAAACTTATTATCATGACAAAACCTTTAGACTAATAATATTACATATGGTCGCACAATTCTCATGTTTTATCCTAGTGCTACTTAGGTTTTACATAAGGTTGCAAATGAGCTAAGCTATTTACAAGCTACCCGAGTTCAGCTCGCTTCGAGATCAACTCGGCTCGAGCTTGAGCCTAAGCTTAAAGTAAAGCTTATTTATTTGAAGGACTCGAGCTTGAGCTTTGATTTAAGCTTGCAAGCTAATTCGTGAATAAGCTCGTTAGCAGGCTCGTTAATAAGCTTATTAGCAAATTTGTGAATTTTTTATGCATGATATATAATCTATAACTACATAAAAACAATAAAAAACTCATTTATGTTTAATAATTATGCATATATATATATATATATATATATTATATTTTAGGTTTATAAAAAAATGCAAAACAGGCTATCTAAATGAGTTAAGCTCGAACATAAATTTCAGGCTTGATAAGAAACTCGGCTCAGCTCAGGCTCGTTTCATAAATGAGTCAAGCTTGAGGTCGAACTTAAATCCATTTAACTAAATGAGCTGAGCTCAAGTCACAATTTGAAGCTCGATAAAAAGCTTTACTTAAGTTTGAGCTCGATAAATTTTAAATAAGCAGAGCTTAAGCCTTTAAAAATTTAACTCAGCTTGGCTCGTTTGTAGCTATAATTTTTTTATAGGTAAGACATTTGAGACACCCACCATTCCGCCAATGTTCCTTTTTTCTTTTCTTTTTTTTTTTAATGCAAACAACTCATTATACTTACTAATTGCCACTACTCTATTTCATAAAACGTTTGTTTGTAATTCTAACGAAATAATATGTTTGATTATGGACAATTTTGACTTGTATCAATTTTTCTTGTGGAATCCATATTCTTGAAAAGAAAAGGCATGCCTTAGATTCTGTTATAATGTAAGTGCAAATAAGTATAATATTGTTATAATAAAATAGTTATGAAAACTCTTGGAAAAGTTTATTGCCTGAAAAGTTATAGCTAAATTTCTTGTTCGAGGAACAATACTACATTTAATCACTCTTCCCATGGATACTCTGGAAATGCTATTGAATGGCTCCTTACATTGTCATTGGATTGCTCTCTCTCTCTATATATATATACACACACACACACACTCTTAAAAATGGTCTATAATTAATAAGTAAAAAGAAAAGAGAAAAAAAAAAAGGTCATAAGCTTTATAATGCTTTCACAACAAACCCACATTAACTTAGAGCCTCAGCATATCACCCCAAAAACAATGGAAAAAGAGAGAAATAAAAAAAAAGGTAAAAGAAAACCCTTAAAAGTGTCATCAAATGGCCCATTGAGCCTAGTAAATGGTCATAGCCAGCTTGATGGTGGAGAGTTGTTCGTTCATTTATCTGATCTAATAAAATCAATGTAAGTATACTATGCATTGTCAAGATTGTTAATCAACTATACACGTCTTGTTAACATGTAAGTATACTATGCATGCCTGGGCTTTGATTAATTGTGACCTAATTTGGTATATATAACATTTTGAATATTTTATCAATTGATGTAATGTTAAAAGTTTTAGCAAAATAAATCCGACATGATTAAACAACATATTTTACTAGAAAAAAAGAAGGAAAAATCCATATGTTGTGTCCTTTATTAACATCATATCGTCTGTAGATAGAAAGAAATAACAAGAAAGATAGAAATTGTTCCCACTCTCTAAAGATTCTTATTATGCAAAATGATGGATGAGCTAATGAATTTGGAGCGGGCTAATCCTCTATCTCGGAAGAAGAATTTTAAATAAATAGGGCTGTGTGAAACTTATTATTGTTGGAAGCAAGAATAAGATGGTAGGGGTGGTATTGGAAAAATGTTATGGTACTTTGGACTTCTTCTCATCACAAATCTATTGAGAGCTATGCTTTATAAGACATATGGAATGATATATCCTGGACAAAAATGTTAGGGAGGAATGTTAATGGCAAGCTTAAGGCTTTGTTTGTTTTCGAGAAAATATTTACTTTATTTTTATTTATTTGTTTGACCAATAACATCTATTTAAGTGGAAAGTTTTTCCTTTCATTATGAGAGAGGAAATTTTTATTGTCCCATTGTTATATTTGACGGGAGTAGGGATCACTAACGTTGGAGGACAACCTGCTACTGTCCGTGAACCATTTTATCTCATAAATGAATACATCATGGTAATTTACTAAAAAAAAAAAAAAAAAGAAAATCTGACAAAAGAGAAGATATGTTATACTGGACAAATGAATGAAGAAATATGTTAAGGCCAACAATGCAAGATTTATGGAAGCATCATTCTAGAACAGCTCAAGTTCACGAATAAAGTTGCTTTCTTATTTATTTTTTATTTTGTTATTTTTTAAATTGTCTTCTTTTTGGATTATTTTTTTTCTCGATCTTCTAGTATATTATAATATGTTTAGTTATTAAAAGAAAACAATATACTAAATTATGTCATTTACAAAGCCATATGAAAAAAAGAGATTAATTAATACTAGTATATTATAGTCTTAATAAGGTGATTTTTTACATCTAAATGGGTCTAAAATCGCATTAGTAGGTTAAAATAGCCAGTACAATTATCTCATTCTCCCCTCCCCCCACTCTTTTTTTTTTTTTTTTTTCCTTTCTTTGCCTTGCCTCACTCGATAATGCAGAAAATGCATCTTCCATGAAAGCTGACTTTCTCATTTGCAAATTATAAGAATATCAATAATCTAAGCAATTAATACCTGCGGCCATCTTGTCTTATGACAACTACCGAAAAAATACAAAAAAAAACTCTAACAATTTACCTATTACGACATAAATGACCAAGTTATGGTCTAAGTGACTTCTAATGTTCCACTTAATCAACAAATGCGGCTTATCATAAGTCACCCCACTAAGAACATTAATTTCACCGTCCAATGGTTGAAATCACCATATTTTAACTTCTATAACCACCTAAACCATTAGAGTTGTGTTGTATGATTCGGTCAATTTAACTTTAGAACTTGCTTACAAAAATTTTTTATGGTGTAATCCCCCAATCCTAGCTTGACCCGTTTTTGTGTGTGTATGTATGCTGAGTATTACATAAGTATATTAGACATGAGGTTTGTTGTATTATAAATTATTTTTCTAAGTATTGATAGAGAGAGCACCCCCTTAAAGAACATCCTCGTTATTCCATAAGTGGAGCCCATATTTTAACAATTTTCATTGAATCCATGGCTTCCTCCATCATCACTTGAAGTGGAACAAGACAAAGTGCAATAACTAGAAGGAAGTGGAGGCAGTGTTTGGAAAGAATTCACACCAAGCATCAACATTTATTTAGCTTTTCACAACTCAGCTTGAAGCCTTCCAACTTCTTTTTCCAATTTCCTCCTTTTAGCTATAGCATCATCTGGCTTTCCTTCAAGGGCGTTGGAGTCTAACTCTAGGTTTTGTGTGCCTTCCAAGTTCCCCTAGCCCTTTTGTTTTGGTACCAAATGGCTATTTGTCTTGGTGGGACTTAGGGTTCATTTACTAGCTTGAGCTTGAGTTCAAGGTCAAGGTTTTTCATGGTGTTGAAGGTTTTTTAAAGACTTCTAATTGGTCTCGGCTTAGTCTTTTCTTGTTGCTGTGTCGGGTAATGATTGCTTTTGTTTTGGTTTTTGGAAGTGCAAAATTTGTTCCGTTTTTGTGTAGGAAGTGAAAAGAAGTGTTTAAGACTGAGGATATGAGAAGAATTTAATGGTGTTTTGTTGGAGTGATTTCTCTTTAGAATATAATGTTGTTTTTGATTATCCTTATATAATGTGTAGGTTATAAGTGAGAAAAGATTAATTGCATATTACACATTAGGTGTCATCAATATGTGAGCTGCTATTTTAATATATATAGAGTGTGTAAAATATGAGTGGTAATTGTTTTAAAAACTACAACTTTCATTAGATGTATTTTTCCTCATTTTTTTCTTACTTTATTGCCTTTAGTACTACCACGTATAATCAATGCTTAATAATGTATATAGAATGTGTATGAGCAGTGATTGTTAATATTTCTATTACATTGATATTATATTTATTATTATGATGTTAATAATCAATTGTTACTTTGTTGAGTTTTTATGTAATTTGTTATTACTATATTTGGCTTATAATTAAATAAGTATTTTATTTATTATTATAACATTTGTGCTTAGGTTGTTACTTCTTGTATTATTTGTAGCCGTGTCATTATTTTAATAATTATTGTAGCAATCATAGTTATTGTTGCTTTATTTGCTATCATTGGTATTAATTATTACCATTTGAAGTGTTACTAAAATAAGTATGTAACTCTAGTAATTAAGTTATTACCCTTAACATTACAATGATTATTAATGTTGACTATTTCATAAATGTGTGATTATATAATAATGAATCTTATTTAAAGAAGTTTAATACTTATTATGATGTCATAATTAGACTTAATACCAAATAGATTATTTTTATTAATACTAATACTCAATAGTATTATTCTCTTTTTATTTTCTTTCTTTTTCTTTTTTTTTTAACATATTAATATGCTTTCAACATTAACTTTAATGCTAATGTTTTAACTTTTCCATTACATCTATTTACTAGATTATTTTTCTTTTACATTCCATAAGCTAAGCATAATATTAGTTATAGGATAGTTATAATACTTTATTTCTATCTAACAGTTTAGTGTAATAATAAGTTTTACTAGCATTCTAATATAATAATTCAATTATAGCACCTTATAAATTAATTTTAAATATAACCTCTTTTTCTTTAACATTCGAAAATCTTATATCAAATTACATATTATACTTCTATAATTATTGTCATCCCATTAATGTCCTCCTCCTCCACCACCACCATCACCACCATAAAATTTCCATAACTTGAAAGCACTTTTCTTTAAACTTAGCACAGTAAATCAAATCAACTTCTTCTTATCTAATAATGCCACTTATTTCTACTACTACTATTATAAAATTTCCATAAGTTGAAAGCACTTTTCTTTAAACTTAGCATAGCAAATCAAATCAACACCTTCTTATCCAATAATGCTACTTATTCCAATATCCATTCACCACCGGTCATATTTTACTCATTTGTTATTTCAGAACACCAACCATAGAAACTTTAATTTTCAACCCTCATTGTTCAACTTTTTCAAAATCCATCAATTTGGTGAATACTTACAAATCTTATACTTCTTAATGCACTTGTAATCTCTCTTGCTCATTCCATTAACATTTTACAAAATAATCTACTACAACCATGAATTAAAACAACTTCAATCAGCCATAAAATTGATGTTTTAAAATCCTATAATTCAAATGGATATGTACCTTTTTTGCATCTCTTTAACAACTTACTAACGAAACTTGACAATTCCTTTAATATGTATAGATTGACAGTTTAATTAATAACGATCAAAACTTTAAATTGCATATGCTATTCAATTTTAAAAGCATTAAAAGTTGATTGAAAAATTCTACTTCACAATTTCTATCTCTAATACTGTCAATATAACAACCATATTTAATTTAACTAAAGTCACATCTTTATAAGTTGAATTATACTTGCATAGCCAATCATCTTAACGAATTCCACAATGATTCCTTTTTAAGGATTCTAGGAAAAACCAAATGATTTTATTGGAACCTAATTTTCATTACTTCCCCTAAATCGACATAGAAAAAAGGTGTTAAAATTCAAAGTATTTCAGAGAATTAACGAAAGAATTTAATAAGGCTTATTGTGATAAGCCTACAGATGAAGCCCACTCAATAAAAGAATATAGGATGTCTAGTCCACACAACAAATCACAGTCTAACACTATTAAGGTACAATACCGAGGTTAGTAAGAATGAATTAAGAAAAAAGTCAAACCCCAATACTTCTTGATGTTAACACTGAACACAAATACTTCTCGATTTTTTTTGTTCACATGCGCAGCTCCTTCAGACCTTAGTAAATTGAATTAGCTTTGCAAATCTTCTCCAACATAAATTTGTAAGGTAATGAAATCTCAACTCTAACTTGTTGATTTCTTGAGTTCTAATCTCTATGATACTGTAGAAATTGATTTAGGATTTTGTAATTCTGAAACAAAACTATGAAATGAATGAATGTGTAATGTAAGGTGTTTATGTGTTTGCAAGGATGAAGATGAAAACTCATTGGTTCTTTGAGTGCCCAGTAAACTCCTAACAACTCAAGTTGTTTGTGTGTTTACAAGGATAAAGATGGAACCTCATTGGTTCTTCGAGTGCCTAGTAAACTCCTAAAAACTCAAGCTATAATTCAAGAAATAGGGATGCCTTCTTCTTTTCTCCGATTTCCCTTTTTATATCCACTATCAATTTTCTTAGTTGCAAAAGAAAGATATCTTTTGTTATTACGGTTGTACTGTGGACTAAGTTCTATCGGCTAATTTTTTTTTTTATTTTCTTTTCCCTACTGTATGTAATCCTCCAAATGTCTAAGTCTATATTTCACTCTTGTTACTCTATCAAAATTCCCTTCTCTTACCTTAGGTTTCTTGATATTGCCCAATGAAGGTTGTTTTTCTCTTTTCAGGGTTAATTACAAAAATATAATCTATGTTTTTTTTTTTATAAATAAATGACTCGAGTTTCATAAAAAAATATTAATAGTATTCAATAATTTTAGAATGATATATGTTAATATTTCATTAAATATAGAAATTAATTTTACATTTTTTTCAGTCTTATGATTTAAAAAAATATTTTTTAATACTAATATTTTATTTATTTAATTTTATTTAGTAAAATATTTTATTAAATTAATTTTTTAACTAATGATAAATAATTATAATGACTCTTTTATATAAAACTCGAGTCACCTGTTTGTTAAAAAAATTAACATAGATCATGTGTTTAGAAATTGCTCAAAACACAAGTTGCATTTCTTGTAATTAACCTATCACATATATATATGGTTTCCGGATAGCTGGTTGCTAAGGGAGAGTTACAATTATTAAAACATATTGATTTGTAATTAAAAAGTGATTAAGTTCTCAATAATTATATATTACATACAAGAGGGGTTTACAAAAATGGAAACAAACATAAATGTATGAATACGTCCTCAAAACGTATGTCCATGGAATCGAAGGCTCAAACAAGACCAAAAGTAAATCAAACTTTGTTTTGTTTGATTTATAAGCGATATGTCAATTACTATGGTTCCTATATGTTACACCGATGTCTATCCATTAGAGTGCTCCATGTCATCTACTCATCTTGATAAGTTAGATTCCTATAAAATTAAAAGGAATTGGCATTTCTAAATTATGGACAATTAAGGAGACTCATCTTCATTTATTATAAGATTAAATTAAAAACCTCTTGACCCAATAAGGTTGAATACATATTCCAAATAAGAAAATAATAAAATAAAAAGTTTCGATAATTTTAGTTCTATTAATTGGTGATCAGGACTCCAACATCATCAATTTTTATAGATAAGCTTTATCGTAATAAAGTTATTTAAACCAAGTGTCTATATATCTTCTGTTAATTGGCTCACTAATTGTTTTAATTTAAAATGGTAAAATAATGTATATTTTATAGGACCGGTTCAACCGATCTCCCCTGCCTTTTTAAGGTGGAGGGAAGACTTTGGCGGCTGACAAATTCATTCATATTGATGCATGCTGCTTCTCTTGTTCATGTGGGTTGGTCCTGCAAATGGAATGCCTTGAACATTATCCCAACTTCGTTAATTTATTTTTTCTTTTGGTAGAAACATTATCCAAACTAGATGAAGAGAACTATGATCCGATTTCTTCTTAATTACAATATCTAGGCACACCTGATGTTCCGAAAACCTTTGACGAACCAACATGATCTTACACAATTAATGAGGTTCTGTGCTTTTGCTTGTTTTCCGACAAACTTCCCTTTACTCTTTTTTAATTATAGTAGATTGACTGTTGTTTAAATTGAACGAAAAAGTTTAAGTTTGTCAAGTGCTTGAGGCGTGGTAGACACTGTCCTTAAGGATAATTCGTATCCCACAGGATTCAACAAGCCCTCTAGCAATGCTAGATAGCAGGAACAATAGAAAAAGAACCCAACGAGGAAGAAGGAAAAAGGAAAAGATAATATCTCGATAGAGAGAGATAAGCTATTTAAAAATTAAACGAAAACGGCTCTTATTGTTAATAATATCCGGGGAAGATATTTTTAATAACGGATACATAAGATTATTTTGAAAATGGCCGAGATATTGGTGTAATGGTTGTTGTAATCCGGATATCATGGTAACTAAAATTTGAAGTGATCAAAATGCTTGTTTTCGGATAAGATTAATATTTTTCAACAAATATTATCCGAAATTTATTAAAATAATAAATATACATAAATAAAAATATTTATATGAACTAGGCCGAGACTCATAACTACACGAGCAGGGGAGGAGGGGCAAATCCACGAATTTACACTAGCCCGGTTCATGCTTTGTGCGCGTGAGCTCATTCTTTTTTACCATTTATTTACAAGCCCACATATACAAGAAAGTTAGTAAATAAAGACAAACAACAAAGTCTAAGAAATGTGAGACTTATTCTTTTTGAAATACTACTAATAATATACAACATTGACAACTTATTCGAAATATGTAGATGGATCTGCCCATTTGCTCGGAGAATATAGAAGTTGATAAATGTGATAAAAATGAAAGAGGGATAAAATAAGATTCATCGGATTCAAATCGTATATTGAAGAGGATAATAAAAGAATATTTTTCTTACAAACCTTTTTAGAGAAGTAAGAACTTAATATTTTTAATCGTTATCTTTAGTAACTTATTCTCTGCCGTCCGATCATATTAATATACATCTTTAAAAGTCCACCATTCATGTCCTTTTCTAATAAAATTATATTTATCATTGATATTGTCCTTTCAAATCCAGGGAACTTTAAGCAAAGATCTAACAATAGCTGACAAATGATAAGCTCAACAACTGAATGCCTCCACAATCATTCCACTTCTCAAAGTAGAAAAACAAGAGATAGAACAGTTACAATCGAAGCAATTAATACTTGGGACCATCTTATCTTACGACAACTACAAAGAAAAAAAAAATAATAATAAAAACTTAGACAATTTTCTTAATATGACATAAATGACCAAGTTATAATGGAAGTGACTTCTAATGTTATACTTAATCAACAAATGTGGTTTTTTCTAAGTCACCCCACTAGGAGCATTACTTTCACTGTCTAGTAGTTGAAATCTCCATGTTTTAACTTCTATAACCACCTAAACCATTAGAAATAGGTTGTATGATTCCGTACCTAATATAAAACTTGCTTACAAAATGCTTATGGTGTAATTCCCCCATCCTAGCTTGATCTGTTTGCATACACCAGATATTGATAGAGATCATCCACTTGAAGAATATCCTCGTTATGCCATAAGTGATGACCCATATTGTTACAATCTTCATTAAATCCACAGGTTCCTCCATCATCACTTGAAGTAGAACAAGACCAAGCGCAATAACTAGAAGGAAGTGGAGGCAGTGTTTGGCAAGAATTCACATCAAGCATCAACATGTCTTTAGCCTCTCTCAATTCAGCTTGAAGCCTTTCAACATCTTTCTCCAGTTTCATCTTTTCAGCTATAACGTTGTCTAGCTTTTCCCGAAGGGTGTTGTAGTCTAACTCTAGGGTTTGTGTCTTCCACCTAGCCCGTTTGTTTTGGTACCAAATGGCTATTTGTCTTGATGGGACTTCGAGTTCATTTGCCAGCTTAAGCTTGAGCTCAGGGTCAAGCTTTTTGACAGTGGTGAAGGTTTTTTCAAGCACTTCTACTTGGTCTTGGCTTAGTCTTTTCTTGTTGTTGTGATTGGGTAGTGATTGCTTTTGTTTTGGTTTTTGAAAGTCCATAATTTGTTCCATTGTTATGTAGGAATTGAATAGAAATGTGTATGATCTAAGATAGGAGAAGAAAGATGCCTTTTTATGGGAGTGATTTCTCTATGGAATTTAATGTTGTTTTGAGTGGATTAATGATTGTCCTTATATAAGGTCTAGGCTATGAGAAAGAAAAAATATATTTGGATAAGGTCACGTATTATATAGATATGTAATGTGAAAATATTAAGGGACTTTTAACATAGAGAGTATGTATATATAGTACAACTGGTAATAATATTAGAAATTATTTATTCCGTTTCTGTATGCATTAAAATTTTATTATATAATATTTCATATTTTTTAGCATATATATATATATATATAAGTATTTTGTGTGCACGTGTGTTAGAGACAGAGAGATTGGTTGCGACAAGACTAACAAATATGACCACAAAAAAATATAGGTTTTTTCTTTTTTTTTTTTTCTGCCATTAGACCATAAAAATATAGTTGAATGACGATGGCTTCATGTGAATTCACCTGATTCAAAACATCCTTAAGTATTAAAAAAATTTAATAATGTAAACAAAAATTGTTAATTAGTGAAAGTAGGATAACCATGAACCTCACCTGGAGGCATGGAGATGCAAGTTCAGTGTACCAATGAATGATTAATACAGAATGAGTGTACTAATAAATCATTAATAAATTATATCATCATTTTCTATTTGTATTGATAACTACAATGGCATCGGCTTTATGACTTTTTTTTTATAGTTATCTTGATTCATATCACTTCAAGAAAACTGGGTTTTAAAATAAAATTCCTATCTTCAAACCTAAATTTTTGTCACGAAAACCATCGTCATTAATTATATTTTAAAAATAGAACTTTTTTTTACTAATCTATCATGGATTTTTTTTTCTAAAGACCAATTTTCTTTTAGTATATCAATCATGATTTTATTTTATTAATGAGCCTCTTATCCATACTATGATGTAGAAATATACGTGGTACAATTTACTCTGGTTCACCCCGAACCAAACTATAATATTACGATTAGATTTTTTCTTTTTAAATTTGAACCTAATCATTATTCTTCTTACAAATCTTTTAAAAAAGTAAGATGTTAATATATTTTTTCATTTGATTATTTCTAGTAATCTCTTCTTAGCCACCCGATCATATAAGAATATATATATATATATATATTATTTAAGAGTCCACCGTTCAGATCCTTTCCTAATAAAACAATATTTATCATTTATATTGTTTTTCAAATCAAGGAAACTTTAAGCAAAGATCTAACAATAGCACACAAGTGATAAACTAAACATATAAATGTCCCACAATAATTCCACTTCTTAAAGTTAGAAAACAAGAGATAGGAGCTGTGGTGTCTAATCGGATTTGCTGTATTTAACATTAAATAAAGCGTTTCAAAGGATAGCTATCTTTCCAATAGCATGACTTTCTTCAAGCCTTTCAAAAAACTTGACCTGCCATGCATGCTATTTTTTATAGGATATTATACCATGATAAGGTAGAATGTCTTATGTAAAAAACTATAATGGAGCATTATGTTGCAATGCGAGAACTAGATGAATAAGTTACTGTATTGAGTAAAAAACCAATGATAAAATGTAGATTAGGATGTACTCTCTCTATACGTATAATATAATGATTTACATGAAAACGCTATAAATAAATTTGAAATGAAAAACCACCTGAATGGAGAAAATAAAAAAGATGGATATATATCTCATGAGACAAAATAGGAAATAAATAAGAACAATTACTCTCGAAACCAATATTATGATGTAACTTAAGTTTTTACAACGTCTAGTATATCTTCTCTGTATAATGTCAGAATGAGTAATAATTAACACGTATGATTTAGTTACAACGACCAAACATATATATGCGTGTGTGTGAGACATATATGTTATTCCAATTTAACCCACCATAAAATTAGAAATAATATATATCCGTCTTTATACACAAAATCACCTACTTAATATTAAATCTTATTAAATTACTTTATTTTTTATTATATATTTTATGATAATCTTCTTACACAATTATTATTTGTCTATTTTACTTATTGTGAACGAACCCTAATAAATGTATCTAGGGCATATATATATAGATAGATATATATTTCATTACAAAGAGGAAAATAATTCTACGTCATTGCACTAAAATGCTTCTTTGGATGCATAAAAAGGTGGACGATAATCAACAACTTGATTGAGATTAAATGTTGCCACCATAGACATGGTCAAGGTTCAATTACAAACAGGAAACGGACCGATTGGTTGGTTCTAGAATTGTTTAAGGAACTGCTAGTTTTTCCCTTCTTAAGTTGCACTTTGGCCTAGTACCATGCCACTATAGATATGGTCTAGGTTTAGCTCCAAACCAAAACCGAATCGGTTGGCTGGTTCTAGTTATGGCTAAGGATTTGCCAATTTCCCTATTCGTAAGCTATTCTTTGACTTAGAATAGAAATTGACGATTCAACGTTCCATTGAAAAAAAAATAAAAATTAAAATTTTAAATATTAATATTTAGACTATTTCATTTGAATAGTATAAGTTTATTACCTATTTATAGCGGGGTCTGTTTGTTACATCATATTTTGGTCATTTTAGTATTATATATTTTTTTTCATTTTCAAATAGATGTTTGTCAAAAAATAGATACTGATGAAATTGATAGTTTTACTCATACAGACTAAACAATACGACATAATATGAATACAGATATGATACAAATAAGTTATAGATGCAGATCAGATACAGATACGATACAGAGAAAATCCAATAATCCAAATAGACCCTTAATGCGTTGTTATTAGCAACAAAACAAGTACATATAACTTAAAAACAATGATTTAATTTATATATCTCTCAAAAGCAAAATTCTTTCTTAATAATGACTACTTTTTCATATTGTAATTTTCATTCTAGCCTCCAGAGTATTATATAATCTTATATTACTAGACTATAATTAATATTAGATGAATTTGTACATAAATAAGTGCACATTCTAAACAATTTAAAAAAAAAAAATTGGTTGAATACTTTAATATTCTTAGACCTATTTATTATTTTGAGTTTAAATTATCTTATTGAAAAGCAAAATTCATTATTTTTTTAAAATTTTAATTTGAAAAGTAAAAAAAAAAAAATGGCAGTTCCATAGTTGTAGAATCAGACAAGAACCGTGAAAATGGTTCTAGTTCTAGTTCTAGTTCCTCAATTTAAAGACCTGAAAACGGAAATTCTTAGTCAGTTTAGTTTTGAAACCATGA
Organism: Combretum micranthum; assembly: GCA_024138025.1. Taxonomy (NCBI): domain Eukaryota; kingdom Viridiplantae; phylum Streptophyta; class Magnoliopsida; order Myrtales; family Combretaceae; genus Combretum; species Combretum micranthum. The sequence goes on from JAMXBD010000135.1 coordinate 1,295,063, forward strand.
TATCTACACTATTGAAAGTAAGATTAGGATTTCCCCAATTTGCTGAATTTAATCTTAACCCATGAATATATGGGAAAAAAAAAGCCTGTGAATAGAGGGAAGCAAAATAATGTTAATGCACTTTAAGGTCCAAATTTAATTGTTATTTAAGCCATGAATGTTTATAGTATAAGGATATCACTCCATTTAGTCTCCTACATTATGTCTAGGATAATGACACTTATACTGCTTATACGAATATATACGTGAATCCATGTCTCTTGACTCTTGAAATTTGATTTTTCTTGTTAGGATATGGAGTATAACTTCAGTGGAGAGAAATCCAATGGACTTTATGAAGGATTACACAAATGAGCTTTTGACACCATCTATAACCAAAACCTTAAGGCAATGGGTTAATGGGTCTTCACTCTTATAAACTCTTCACATAAAATCTATATTTCCTATGTGGGATTCTCACACTTGCACCCTAATAATCTCCTTCTTATAGGTCATATTTCTCCTCAAGAGCTTATCAAATTGACTCCTCTAAACCTACTTTGTGAGTGGCCTACTCACCATGGGTTTTATAAACGAGTCACACCACAAAACTCTTCTTTCCACATTGGGCTAACCAAGGAAGTTTCACAGTTAAACCATTAGCTGTAATACAAATTGTTAGGATCTGAAGTATGCCTTCAATGGGGAGAAATCCAATGGGTTTTATAAAGGATTACACAAATGGACTTTTAACACTATCTATAACCCAAAACCTTGAGGCAATGGGTTAATAGGTCTTTCCTCTTATAAACTCTTCATATAAGACCCATATTTCTCATGTAGGATTCTCACACTTGTACCCTAATAATCTTCCCCTCAAGTGTGAGTTTCTACAATGGGGTAGGCCATACTCCCCTTCAAGAGTTTATCAAATTGACTCCACTAAGCCCGTTTTGTGAGTGGCCTACTCTTCATGGGTTTTACAAACGAGTCACACCACATAACTCTTTTTCACATGATAGGCCAACCATGGGAGTTTTTCAACCGAACCATCGACTCTTATACTAATTGTTAGGGTCTTGAGTATACCTTCAATGGAGAGAAATCAAATCGGTTTTGTGAATGATTACACAAATGAGCTTTTGACATCATCTATAACCCAAAACCTTAAGGCAATGGGTTAATGGGTCTTCTCTCTTATAAATTCTTCATATAATACCCATATTTCCCATGTAGGATTCTCACACTTGTACCATAACAATATTCTCCTCTTGAGGGGGAGTATGACCTACTTTATTGTAGAGACTCGCACTTAAGGAAGAGAATTAAAGTGCAAGTGTGGAATGGTACATGGGAAATACGAGTCTTATAAAAGAGTTTATAAAGAGAAGACCTATTAACTCATTTTCTTAATATTTTTTATTAGAGATGGTGCCAAAATCTATTTTAATAGTTCTTCACAAAATCCATTAAATTTCTTCCCATTAAAGGTATACTTGATATCCTAACACTTCGCCATCTTATAATGAGTGAGTTTTGCCTACTTTTGTAGCTTGAAACTTATATAAAATTTTTAATTTAGAGTAAAGTATGTGCTCGAAAAAATAACTCAAAGTAATAAGGTGGCTTTTGACTTTTGTCCATGTTAATTAAAAGGTTTTTACTATTTTTTTTCATTTTTAATAAAATAATATATAAATATTGGAAAAATAATTCCAAAACAATTTTTCTTTTTTATCTCCTATGAAGCACTTTTTCTAATAACAATAATAATTTAAGTTCATGTAGAGCACTCAACATACATATTATATTCAGCAATTGAGCTTTATTTTAGATGTATCCAACCTCTAATCGGCTGGCAAAGGAAAAATAAATAAATAAAGAAATTGGATAAAGAAGAGGTTTGGCGAAGCTCCATTGAAACATCTCTGTTTGGTGGTTGAAACATCCTTATCCAGTGTTCAAATAAATGTCTCCTGGTCCTAGCATTCGGACGAAGTCTCTCGATACACGAGTATTTTTCTATATTATATTTTTTATTTCATTACGTTCGGTTTATTGACGCTATGCTGTCCATTTTTCTTGAAGTTTGGGATAGGTTATGAAATATTTTTACACTTAGAATACGGTATAATTTCTAAGAAACATTATTGGTTGATTAATGAGACTTTATTCTCTCTCTCTCGTCCCTTGCGTCACTCCACTAACTGACTAGCAAGAATAATAAAATGTGGCTTTTTAGCAGGACAAAATTCAACCAGGAGAGGCATTTCACATTTAGAATTAGTACTTTCAATTCTTCTACTAGCTTAATTAGATTATTTGGGTAGGAACATTTTTCCCTCAATGATAACAAGGAAAAAAGATATTGAAACTTATCATATTAAAGTATAATAGACTGATCTTTGGTAAATAAATTTAAAAATCAAATTTCCACCAATATTTCTTTCATTTTCCCTTCAAATAAAAACTATTCCTCTTCTCTCTTACCTTACAAGCAATAGAAGATCAATTCTAATAAAATTATACTAGCAGATGATCCACTCGCATTGTGGGTGTAAAAATTAAATAAAAAAATGAACTTCTACAATGAACGACATAGTTAAAGTTAATTGCATATAGGATCGGTAGACGAAGGAAGAAACTAAAAATATTGCACAAATTGCATAATAATACATGAAAAAGAAATCAAAAGATTAATGAAATAACACTCTAATACATTGTAACTATTTATTACAAAGTTTATAACACACGAATCGTAATCACAATTATTTTGCTTCATTGAAGATAACTACAAAACAAATGAGACATTAGAAAGGGAATTTATTTAATCAAATTATATTTCTATAAGTGATTTGGTAATTAATTTATTAAACTTCTTATATAACAGCTCATTTGTAAAAGTTTTGGTCTTGAAGAATCTCATATTAAATGAAATATAGTGGAGTAAATGAAATAAAGAGATTATACTTATTAAATTGAAAAAAAAAAATATAGTAAGACGGAATTTTAAACTTTAGTAAGACGGAATTTGACATATTTAATAGGTTTCACTCTGCAAAATGAAAGAAGCAACGTATTCAAATTAAATAAAAGCTAACATATAAAAGGGATGATGTTTGATAATATCATACTATAACAACAATCTTATATAATAATCATAATTAGATTTATCTTACATATCAGATTCCACATATTGTTCGTGTTGTACTTGATGATTAGGCCTGTCTTCATATCTGTCAGTAATTGATAATATAATGAAAATGAAATCATACTTTTGCACGTAATTAGCAATGCAATACCTAAAAATTATATAATAGAAGTTATGACCTTTGTTTATATAGTGGTATATTGTCTGTGTTACTGAAGCTTATAATTTCTTATTTTATCATCTTAATGAATGTTCTTTTATCAGTTTTAATAGAGAATGCCCAACAAAACTATAAATTTTGAAATAATTTCTCTACAGGAGGAAAAAACTTATGTAATAAGTAAAATTTCATACCTTCTTTGAATCGTAAAGTCTTAATCCAAAAAGAAAAACATATAATAAAAAGAAAATATACATGATAGACATAGATGTTGTATAAGGGGACTGTTGGGAAACATATTGTGGAACTCTCTAAATTAGTCAATCACGCATTAAGAGGAATTACATAATTTAATGTGAATTAAAGTAAACGTAGGATAAATTATACTCTATTATTCCTTCAAATAGGTGTGGAGACGAACGAAAGTTCCCACTTAAATTATAAAGATGATCAAATAATAATATTAGAGAGATTAATAAATGACCATATAAAACTATATGATAAAAATATGTGACAAATGAAAGGGTTTTGGCTTAAATTATGTAGATGTATATATGTATGTATATTTTTTTTCAATTTAAAAGTTTAATTAAAATTTTTTATATATTCCATTCTTCACTTTGAAGTAAGAAGACGAAATTCTAACAAATCAAAATAGAAAAAATGAAAATATTTTTAACTTTTACTTCTTATTGTAGACCCAATCTTTTATATCGCTATATTTGATTTCTTTTATTTTAAGTTGATGTGTTAATCGTTTTGGTCGCACTATTGACTAGTATATTTGAAAACTATACTAAGCCAAAATTTATTTTGAAAAACCGCATTGCATTTTGAAATATTAAGAAAGGGCTATTTTAATATGTAGTTTTAGCCTAATTTTAGAGGAAAAAAACAATAATATCTCTTTTAGAATGCAGCAGTATATCCTTTAATATGGTCAACCTTGTGATTTGACACTCATAACCTACCAAATGATGATTTTGATATGAATTTTGTTCTCATACTACGTACCCGAAATCCTAACCCTAAACCCTAAACTTTTTCGATAAGGCAACAATAAAGCCTATGAAATGGTGGACCTTATGATTTAACATTTGATTTTCACAACCTACCTAATAATGCTTTTGAATTTTTTTTTTTTGGCCGCTTAATAATAATGATTTTGATTTGAATTTTGTTTTTATACAAACATTAGTTGAATATCCAAAGGGACTCATAAAATAGTCTTATTTTCTACTAATAAATATCCAACATGAACAATTTCTGTGTGTACGTTTTGAGCCACTAGTTATTCTAAACATTTAGTCTAAACGTTGTCCCAATTCGGTTTGGGTCTAGAACCAGACCCGAAACACAGGTTTCCGATTTCAAAAAATGATGAAACCAAAGCATGACTCGTAGGAGTCGGTCCGGTTCTCGATTCTTAGGAATCGGGTTCGGTTCCGGTTCTAGAGGAACCGGGGATCATGAAATAAAAAAATAAAAAATTAATTAAATAATTTACTTAATTTAACTAAAAAGTACAAAATAAATTTTTAACTTAAAATAACATTGAGCCTAACAATAATTATTCATAGTATTAGTTAAAAAAATTCTATAATTATGTATTTATTTATATACAATTACTTGCACTTTTTTAGTTGTTTTATTAGCAATGTGACACTGTAAAATATTCAAGATACAATTAATTTCCAATAATAAAAAACAAATCACACATTATTAAGAAAAAAGTCTACTTTGATTAGAAGTCTACATAAATTTAACAATATATAATTTCAAATGTATTTATTACTTGTGTTGTTAATAAGAACACATTAAATATTGTGAATAATAAATAATTTTTTTTATTATTTATGCTAAAATAGTTTTAGATATTTATTTTATAATTACAACTTTTTATAATTTTCTTTTCTTTTCTTTTCTTTTTCTTTTTTTATAATTTTTATATGGTAGAACCACCGGGTCATGCGGTTTTTAGGATGGAACCGTAAGAACTATCATTCCCGGGCCAGTTCTCGATTTAGAAATTGCCGATGACTGATCAGGTCGGTTCTCGATTCGAAACCGACCCATGATGATGTCTAATTTAGTCTACACACTAAGACCAATAAGATTATATTTTTCCCTATATGCAAAGGGCATGTATGATGTACCGACATTAATTCCCTTTCAAATCACTGTTTCGACCATATTATAGCTTGTAATTATAGATGCATTAAGACGTCGTAGCGGAATTTCCAAGAGTTAAATGTAGGTGTTAGAATTCTCTCTTTGCAAGAGTTTTCTATGGAGGAACATGTAAAGTTAATTATCTTTTTACTTATTATTTTAGTTCAGGTTTTGTGATTTGAATCCCATAAATAATATAAATAAATAAGAATCTTTATTGAGAACCTTAAAAATAAAATTGAGATATTTTGGAAGAAAATATTCTCTTTTAAGTTGTTTATATTGTATCTAAGGATTTAGTGAAGGATTTTACATTATGATATATAAAGAATTTTCAAGGAGTTCTTTAAAATACTCTCAGCCTATATCTTAAGAAAGTCTATCTAATAAGAAACTCTTGATATTATTCATAAATTCCTTCAAGAGAGTTTTTTAATAATTTTTGTTAACTTTAGCTACCACTTTTTCATATTTTTATTTCAATACTAGTCAATGATAATATATATATATATATATATATATATATACAAACTTTGTTTAAGTCATTACAAAAATATAAGTAACAACAATAGCAATACTTTATTGGCGATTGTTGCAATGCAACATATAGACCATGCCCAATCACGAAAGAGAGAGAGGATAAGAACCGGTTGCTTGCTAAAGCAACTACCATCCTTAAGCAACTTAAAAAGTACCCTAATTATTGGTGTTTTAGGTTTCTTGACCAAAATTTTTATACCATGCAAACCAATAAACATAACCAAAGAGAGAGATTTCCTCATAGAATTGATGTGGTACTTAATGACTCTCAAATAGGGTTTTTAATAAGCTTGATATTTTGTGCAAAAGTCCTTTAAATGTTGATGTGGCACCCTAAATCTTTAGAGCTAAAGTTAGTTTTGTATATGTGTTTTTTTTTTTTTTTTGAAACCGAGTGATTATATTAACAAATCTTAAAAAATATGCTTTGCAACCCTTACGTAACTATCTGCTCTTGATAAAAATAGAAAAAAAAAAGAAAATAATTTGTAAAAATGATGTTATATGTGATAAAATATTAAAAATTAAACGATGGCAATTTTGTCTTTATTTCCCCAATTATATAGATCTTTAAAATTTAGACAATTCTTTTTTATTTTTGTAAGAATTAAATGACGGCGATTTTCTTGCCATATCTTATCCTCAATAACAATATATAATATAGAACAGATAAAAATAATAATAGATATAACAAAATATTCAGAAGTTACCAAATCGGTAATACTCTCTTCATTTTCCCAAATATATATTTTATATTTATTTAGTTTTTTGTTAATTTTATCAAGGATAAAATAATCATATTTAAAAACATATTTTTAAAATTTAAGGAGTTTTCTTTTTGGCCGGTTAAGAGTTTAAACTGCACAAATTTAATCATAACGACCTATGCAAATATAAAACGAACATAAAAAGTATATGTTCATTTTACTTAAAAAGTTTCTACTTCTTAATAGTAAGGCACCGTATTCATTATATATAAATAAAGAAATAAATGAAATAAGGATCAGATTTTTTTCTTTTTTAAATTATTACGTATTGCAACTGTTTGGAAATAAAGGAATAAAAAATTCAATTTTTTTGGCTTATGCAACCGATGCTCGTACTATTAAGCTATTAATTTCTTAAATATTGAGATTGAAACATGTATACTATGGATCATCCCATCATTAATCTAACCATTAAAATCTATTTTAGTCATAAGATATCATGATTAGATATGATATGAGTTGTTGAATAAAGACGGGATCAATCCCATCAAAATTAATAGCGGAACAATAAAATTTTTTTCTTACATCGGACGGTAGGTGAAATATTAATGGAAGCACAAGTAGGAACAAATGGCGGTGATGATGGAGGAAATTTTATGTCCGGTTACATCGGCTGGTGGCCTGATGCTTACGTTAATGTTAGCAGTGGTTAGGATCTCCATATCCATGAGTCTGTGTTTTGCTCTTAGGACAAGCCTCTTCTCTCTTCTCCATGCAATTCAAACATTGAGGAATCGGCGGTGCATATGTAAAATATTCACATAAAATATGTGTACAGCTCATATTGTTCTGTAATATAATATGGACATGACATGCATGAACCTAAGTAGCTAAACCAGTTGAAAGGACCACCACCGCCACCACCTTTCCTGTCCCTACTGAAAACATATCTTCAATACGTAACTTTTGTGTTTCATAATATTGGAGAGATATATTGAGAGCGTGTGGATTTGCTTTTTTTTTTTTTTTTTATTTATAATGACAAGAGTTGTCAAAATTTATGTATTTTTACAATAATTATCTTAATTTAATATAAAATTTTTAAGATCATTTATAGTATTTAGATTAGCTCTATTTAAGTATTTTTATTGCAAAATTGGGTAAACTTTAAATACTTAATTCTAAATATAGATAAATATAGATAAAGTTTATGCCCTTCTTTATATATATGTAGGTATATATAGTATCTCAATCAATTTTTTACAAGAGAAGATAATTGTCTGTGGTTATAAAGGGCTAAAATATAAGTATATTAAAATGTGCTAAGCACAATAATAATTTTGACTAATTGTTTGGATTAGTAAAAGCATCTGAATGATTTAGGTTTACATATTTGGATGATTTTCGAAGTTTTGACTTGGAGGGATCGAAACAAAGTCCACTGAAATCGATTTGATCAATCTTAACTTTTCTTGACTGGTCCATACCTAGAAAAACTATTCATGAGCTATTAATTTGGAGACATGAATGATCTCTAAAAATCTTGATGGTCCCATATATAAATCATTGAAACAAAACACTGTAAACCATCTAACTTCTCACTTTTAGAAGAAGACAATCAACTATCAAGTTTCATAATCTTAAAAATTAAACTCAAATTTTAGAAAATCAAATCTTTTTCGCCTTCAAACTGCTTCTCCTCTAACAATTATTTTGATCTCATTTATTGAAACACTAAAAACTCCTTTAATTGTGACTGTCTATTCTTTCCTCAGATCTCTTCATTCTAATTGACATCACTCCTCTCATGACTCAGGATGGGTGCACGTGATTATATTTGGCAAATTCGCACATCTAATCTTTCTACTTTTAGGAAACGATCTAAATATGATGAGAGTTTTAAGCTGGCCTTCCTATTGTAGCATGTTGAATTAGGCCTAAATTATGTATTACATGCCGATTGATGATTTGGGCCGTTATTAAAATTATGAAACCCGACACGAGTAATCCGGACATTGCATGCCTTGTCCAATGACACTTTTTCATCTTTCCTTACATTGCATTTTGGGCCAGGGCTACCTACCACTTAGCAGAATCATTCTACTAACCTTGTATATAGTTATATCTTCATGTTATATCTGTACGCAAGAATGAATCGGAATAGAATTGTGATTCCAGGTTTCATTTTATTACCTAGTGTTTGGAAGCGTTTTTAGATCCGAAATCATGATTCCTTAGAATCGACAATTCTTGCTTCAAAGGAGAATTCGATTCCACTTTTGACAAGGCGGAATTGCGATTCCATTTCACCCTTATTAATTATATGTAGTGTAATTATTTTTTATCCTATAGTGTATTCATATTTTATATTTATTACTAAGAACATCCTTGATAATTAAACTTTTTAGCCATTCCATTCTATGTAATCTTCCAAACATATGAATGGATTTGTTATTTCCAAACTCATTCCATTCCAATTCAATCCATTCCATTCAAAATCATTCATGCGTACCAAACGTAATATTAGAATAGTTATTTCCTCATTTGGTTTATAATAAAAAAATTCTAGATAAGTAATTCCATATAATATGGAATAAATAAGGAATCCATATTCATTCATTCCACCATATAAATTGCTAGTCCTTATAAAAATGTCATTTTTTCAAAATCACCTCTAATACAAAATTAAAAGAATTCCTATTTTGTTCGGTCTTATTCCTTTCCAATGAACCAATAAAATCAAAGTCAACTTCCCACAACTCAACATTTTCAACAGCAAAGCTAACTAACAACTAGTTATTCGAAATATTTTTATATGAGAATATCTTTATATGAGGAAGGGATTATCTTTATTTTGTTATTTTTATAATTTTCGTATAAATAATCATACAATCTGCCCCCGAAATCATTTAGCAGTGTCCTCCACTATGATATAAATTGCTTTTAAAAATATATATAAAAAAATAATACATGTTTTTTGTTTATCTTATTTTCCAAATGAATACAATAGTCGATTTTTCAACCACAGGGCCCTTTGGTTGGATGCATGCACGATGCATGAATTCTTTCGAGCATTGCAGCTATAAGTACGATGGCCGCGACCCACCTAGTCTAGCCATATTGTTGGGGTTTCGTGGATGGTCTCCTATCCGCAATTTTGTGTAAGATCTACTACCGATAGACGTCAAAGTTGGGGGGGAATCATCAAATTTTGCTTCTCCAAGTTTAAAGACAATAATGGCCCATCTTGATAGCTAAGTATATATACCTAAGCAAGGGATGGTCTAAACCTAGACTCAGCCCATAGGATGCAGGTCTATATCCAGCATAGATTTATTGGGCCTATAGTTGTTGATCCAAACATGTGACCCAATGGGCTTGATCTAGTTATTTCTAGTGAATTAGGAAAGATCCATATACAATTAAATGACACTAAAAATTTAATTTATTTCTAGTGAATTAAGGGAAAAAAGGGGGGAAAAAACATTAGCCATTTAGCATATGTAGATGCCTACCAATAAGAAAATCTAATTCCTCAACAATATACTACATAGGACTGGTTTTTATTTTTAAATCTTTTTTGCAGTTTTGAAATTTTTTATAATCTCATAATATTAATGCTCCAATTTAAGTTGGATGTGCTTATATATATATATATGAATAATATCACGGATGGTACTTGAACTTTAAAATTGATCAACTTAGTACCTAAACTTTAAAATTGATCATTTCAATACTTGAAAAATCTTTGAAATTGATCAAATTAGTACTTAAAGAACTTGACGGAGGTATTATTGGTATGCATGAAATTTTTTTTCAAGTACTAAATTGATCAATTTTAAAGTTTTTGTATTAAATTGATCAATATCAGAGTTTAAGTACATAATTGCATATTTTATCAAAATTCAAATATCATTCGTAACATTAACCATATATATATACACTCACACACATTCTTAACAATTTTTTAAAAGGCAAGTCAAAGAGTTTAAGTTTTTTTGCCTAAACTTTTTTTTTAGTTTAAAACCTAATTTATTTTAAATCATTTCTTTTGAAATTATATTTAACTTATGAAGATAAAAGTTCAAATGACCCAATTTCATGAACTAGAGGGTCTTAGACATGTTGTAAAACTATTAATAAGCGGTTTCAAACCCGGCTCTCCATCTCTAGTCATGCAACTTAGAGGACTGGGTCAAGGTAGATATGACCTATAACCTAAATCTAGTTAGACAAATAGTGAATATTTTTTTCAAGCATTAGAACACACAAGAGGTTGAGTGCGTAGGTTTAAATTTCCTTCCACCTAATTAAGGCGGCTTGAACTATACTGTAGAATAAAAAAACTAGGATTATCATGGAAGGGGTATGGGACCTTCCTAATATTTGATATGGATTGTCCATTAGCAATAACTTGTTAGGAAGTTAGTAAAATAGTAAGATTCGTAAAGAACCATCTCAAGCAATTTTAGATTTTGACCATACGATTACTACGAATTACATCAATACCTCAAGAGGCTTATTTCACTTTAGGTTACAAAGCTATTCTAATTGATACAAAGCTTTAGAATGTTTCAGACTTGATTAGTAACTCAACTAGCAATTACCACTGGATAGTAGAATTTGCTTTTATTGACGACAAATAATTACACTTTTAACCTAAGAAGAGATAATAGATAGTCAAGCTAAAGGATTGTACTTTAATTATAACAATCTCTTTAAGGCATTAAGAAACTATCTTGGTTAGAGTTAGTTGATCATTGGAGGCAAAAGAGATAGGTGAGATCACAATTCGCAAATGATTAGGCTTTCGCTTATTGTGAGCTTGGGGACAAGCCCATTGTTAAAGAAGGAAGTAATATTATTAATATTTCTATATAAGAAAGTAACATATTTATGTATTTCCATCATGAGATATATTGTGAGTTTAATGCATATGTTATTATATGGAAAGGAGGGGATGATAAAACTGTGATAGTTAAGTAAGGTTATTATTTTAAATACTTTTGAAAAGAGATCAAAATATTTCCTCTTAACTAGTCTATAAAAAATATCGCTACTCTCTAGTAAGCATCCAAATACCACTTCTGCCTTCCATGAGATAAGAGGAAGCAATCTTAACAAACTAAAAGCACATTCTAGACACAATTTCATCTTTAACCACACATTAATTAGACACATATCCAATGGACATATAATTCTTTTTGTCCATATTATTAAGACTTTTAAGTAGTATTAACTCAACATTTACATCCTTATACTTTATAATCCAGCATTATTTCTCTCATTGGAGACTTATAAATTCTAACTATTGTTCTTCCTTTTGTTGTTTCTCATAGCATGCAATTCAATTCATTCATTTTTATGAACTTGCTAATTGAAAGTTTGCTAAGAGTAGTACTTGGCATAAGCCTTGCCTAGGTAGAAATTTGTTGTCCCGAGAACTTGTCTCTATCATGTTCCCACAAACAAATACTTGCCATGTGTTTATAAAGTGATAATAATTATTTGCTTTATTTTAAGAATGTTTTATTTTTCAAATTTATTTAACACGTGATAAGTATTTATTTGCTGGAACAGAATAAAGATGCCACTCTCGAGACAGCAAATATTTACCCTATAACTACTAAGATAGTTTTATGTGTTTTTGTAGCTGTGACCAAATTATAATACATGACATCATTCTATTTCAAATATTAAAATTAAATCAAATGTGCTGCATTAAATAGAATCAACCCGCTTCGTTAAAAGGAAAAAAAAAAAAAAAATTGCTTAGCAGAGTCTCGGTTCCACATTGGATAAGCTTGATTTTACTTAGACCAATTTAATATATTTTATTTCCAGCAAACCTAAACTATTTTAATCCTAAAACTCCAACAGTTATATATCAGCTTGGTATATGTTATTTTCCAAATTGGTGAAAAACTGCTTGCATGCATTCTACAATGAAGATGACCGGGAAGTAAAAATTTCAGCTTGATTGCATAAGAGGCTAGCCAAAAAAACAGAATGCAAATTAAGATAAACACATCAAAACACAGAGATGATAAAAGGGGACATATATACATATATATATATATATATAAGGAAAACAAATGCAGTTTGTACTCAATGAATTGAACATTTGAATGTTTGGTTCTTGACAGAATCATGAACTGAACCATAAAATGCAGTTGAATTTCGGTTCAACCTCCAAAGAACTGTGTTTTACCAGACAACATAGCCAACTATGTAGCTGATCAATAGTTGAATGTTTCCAGTGAGTGACCTCAATTAGAGTGGTATGGTTTTGTGGGATGTTTGAAATCGCCGAGTTAGCAATTCATATTCAAACTAAAAGTGCATATTGTATTCCATAACACTGTTCTCTCCAAAAGGATCGAGTACTATCTGCAATTGTTAATAAAAGAGGACCAAGGTAATCAACAGCAAGAAGACAGGATATGAGAAAGACAAATCCAAAATGTGTCGATTTAACTAGTATTCTAAACATTAAACTTGTCAAAAGTTCGGGATTATGTGTAAAGGATGCAAATGGAAATCACAGTTATTTGATTGAAATGATGATACCTGAAATCACATTAAGGGGGAAAAGAAAAATTTAAACATAACTACAAAAGGATTGGGAGAAAATCTGCAATTGAAAGGCTTAAAATCTGAGAGAAATTGGCTTCCATGGTCATTGCCACACTTTCTAGACATAGGGAACACGCAGTCTCCGTGTTTCCGAGCCAGCCACCATATCATCCCAGAGTAGATCCGACAGTGCCATTGTCAAGTCACCCACCTTTCCTGTAACAAAGAACAATAGTACTTTGTTCATGAGAAAGAACTACTTAATTAAAAATGCCCCTGGACATATTCATCAATGGTAGCTTTCTGGAAGGAAAGCTTTAACTTTTAGACATGAAATGTAGCAAGTGGATGGTGCGACAAAATGTGAGTGAAATGATGACCTAGGAAATCAAACTCTCAATCTCTTACTTTGCAATCATATTCAATTTAGCTTTACCACCAACTGATGTAAAAGAACTTGAAGATAAGGTGTTAGTTTTCAGACTTGTAACTCAGCAAGCACCAAACGAAACAATGCTCCTTAAAAAACATAATCTAAGAATGTTGGTTACACATTTACCATCTCCAATAGGATGGCCATCCCACATGATGATAGGCAAAATAGGAAGTGTGCTCCCCACATACATCATCTCAGCAGCACCTTTACCTTCCTCCACTGTAAGGTTTGCCATCTTTACTCCCTTCAGCAATCCCTTCTCAACCAACTTTGGCACGAGCTGAAGAAGCCTTTTAGCTGTGCAGCCGCTAAGGATTTTATCAAAGGAAGGCAGGATCAACTCCTTGTCATGAGTAATGAACGCCACATTGACATTAGGACCCTCCGCGATATAACCTTCCTCATCTACCCAAATAGATGCAAATGCTCCTTGATCTTCAGCTTCCATCTTGGAGAGGACATTAGGAAGGTAGTTTACGTTCTTCATGGTGGCAAACAAAGGCGATTTCATGGGGATTGTAGAGGTTATGACTTTAACTCCTTCCTTGCATTGAGTGAAGTCTTCATCAATCACAACAGCATAGAACGCTGAGGTGGGGCAGCCAGCCGGAGAGAGCAAAAAATCTCCAGGCCCTGCGGCTAGCCAGTATCTTAGAGTCCCTTTTTTGCATTGAGATGCTGCAGTGAGCTGTACAAGGATGCTTCGAAGGGTGGACTGGGGAAAGGGAGAAGATACTCTAGCTAAGGCAGCTGATTTAAGGAACCGGTCCAAATGTACATCAAGCTCATAGAGGTATCTGCAGGAAACAAACAGAATGTATAAATTTTTTAAAACGGTTACAAAAATTAGACCCCATATAATGGAAATAAGGCTTGAGTGTTGTTCAAATTGTGATGCAGCTTAGCTTGCTTACCCGTCCAGTATTATAGCTGTATCAAACACACCATGTCCTCTGTGAACCATATGATCATCTATAGGAATGACCATCATGGCCGGGTCAAGGATTATCCCCCCAAAAATGCTTGAATACATAGCTGGATATGGTTTCTTCTTCACTGAACTCCACTTCTGATTCAGCTTTTCAATCAACTGGTAGATGTAACCCAAATAATCAGAGTTTAAGAGATGTTAAAGCACTCGAGACAGTGGCTAATGGCAGAAACAGGATTTTGTTAAGAGTGATGGCGAGTTATAAAATTAAATCATAAGAAACGATAAAGATAGAACGAAACTATTAAGAATTTAAGTTTGAGTATCCATTAGAGAAATTCATTATAAGTGATCGAAATTTTACACTTCCTATATATTACATTTGGTTCAATATAAAGTAAATTTATGTATGTCCACCTAAGTATATTGTCTTGACTAATCAAACACCTACAAACTAATTTAAGAATTAGCAAATAAAGCAAAATCCTACAAAATTCAGAATTATTGAAACGAGGAAAAGGGTGGCTTTGAATTTACCTCAGAGGTTGATGAGAACACATGAACTTTGAAGTCGCTGCAATTTTCAGCTTCCATTGAGCCTTCATAAGAGCAAAAGTGAGTAAGATCTGTTTTGCACCCTTCATTGACTAGAAAATATAGTTATAAAAGGTCAATGAAAGATGCATCTATTTTTATAAGGTAAGGTAAGATTGCATGCATCGACTTACTACTAACTACAAGAAGTTAGGGACATGGAATCATTGTTTACCTGTGTGAGCTGGTTGAATCGAAAGAAAGGAGGCTGAAACCTCGGGAAGGGAAAAAATGAAACTGGGTACGATCGAGTCTGAGACTTAGAAAACTAGAACTGCTAAATCAATTTTGCTAAAGAACACAAGTCTAAATTAATAAACTTATTTGGCCTCTATGGGCATTCTAATTTTTTTTTTTTTTTGGGGTTTTGTCATGTAGTACTTGGGAAAGTATCAGGCCGGACAAATCATTCCAACACACAAGACAACATTAGGTGACTACTCTTGTGTCTCTCCTTTTTGGATTGATCATTAATATCAATACTAAGGAAGTAAAATTTAATAAAAAGAAAAAAGGGAAATGAAATTTAATTATTCAGAAATCAGAAAGTATTGTCAATCATTATCAGCAAAAACTACAAAGTTAATATAGGAGATTCATGAAAAAGAATCAATAACATTGATATGGTCATTTTTATTATTATCCTATATATATATATATATATAATATCCATTTTGTATTCAAGTTATATGCAACTCAAAAATCTACTACATTCTCCAATTAGCAAAAAGCACTGAAATCATAGGCAGTGATAGCTTTTTAGGTATATGTTGTGTCCCTTTCCAAAAGTTGTGGGAAGTAAAACTACACTTTAGAAGTGGGTGGTCGAATAGACCACAATTATGGTTTAAGACATTTATCGCAATTTTTCCATCTTAGCAATGATATTAAAATTTTTGTATTGGTGTTTGGGATTTATTTATATTTTTAAAAGTTTATAATTATTTGTAACCCGTGTCATATGTATTGATATCAAAATATTTGGTATACCAAGCCATGATCCGATAGATAGAGATGTAGTAGGAGATTTTGTGCAAAATAATTATGAGTTCATCTATAAATATATTCTATTTTGTTATTTAAATATATATATATATATAGATTATATATATTACATTACACATTCGAATCATGAAATGATGCCCTTGTACCTAACCTAGGAGACCATCATAACTTAATATGGTTCGTAAGATGGGCCGGACCTCGATTGTACAAAATCAGACCGCGTGAAAGCGGGCCGCGCGTTTAAAGGAGAGCTGAATTTGTTACAGTGGAAGCCCAGATGCTTTTAGCCTCTATATATAATGACAGTGGGTTTTTTTTTTCCCTCTTTTTATTTTTATAAATGCAATTTGCGTTGTTGGATAGGGTAGCTTTTTCTTTTAAGAAGAGTATATATTCTTATAATTGGTGGTTATCTATCCATCCTCTTCATAAGTAGGGCTGTAAGTGAGTCGAGATAACTCGCGAGCTACTCGAGTTCGACTTGGTGAAAGCTTGAATTCGACTTGCTTACAATGAGTCGAACTCAAGTTCAAGCTACTTGAGTAGTTACCGAGTTCGAGTTTGAGTTTTAAAATATTCGGCTCGATATGCTCGTGAGCTTAATCGAGCTTAAATGAGTATTAAATTTAGGCGAGTCTAGTTCGAGCTTATCGAGTAGTAAATACTCTTTATAATTAAATTAATATTTAAATGAATAATCGAGCTTAATGGAGTCGAGTTTGAGCTTACCAAGTATTAAATCGAGTCGAGTTTGAACTTAAAAATCAAAGCTCGATCGAGTTCGAGTTCGAGCTTCGAGTTTTTTATTCGAGTTTGGTACTCTATCGATTCGACTCGACTCGTTTACAGCCCTACTTATAGGCTCCTTTATTAAGATATGTCTAATATAGCTGGTTAAGGTTAGTCTTATAATCAATTTTCCCAGTGATTAATCAATGGTTAATGATGACAAAATTCCTGATGAGTGCGGAAACCTAGAACAAGAGATATATATTAAAGTTGATGAGAATTCTATGAACCTTGATATAATGATGGGGAAAAACCGCTACCCATTGATTGAGTAAAGTCTAGAACCTAGAGATGAAGATGATGACCCTAAGAACTATACTAATTAAAAACTTTGGTTACCGAAGAAGGCCATAAGAACGTAGTTCTTGAAGAGCTCGAAGTTTTCAAAAGAATCAAGAAGAAGTTTTTCTCTCAAATATAATTTACTAATAATCTGTCTTGTCAATATTAAAATAGCCTATTTATAAGCGAAAGACTCAAGCTAAAAAAGAAAATTGGTATCTGGTCTAAAACAATTAACTACCTATAACAACGTGAACCCAAGAAGGAACTGAAAGAAATACTTAAATAATGGGTCTATTTGGATAGTATGTTTTTCATCAGTATCTGTATCTATATTGAAACGATATGTGTAAATATATTCGATTTATATTTATATTTTATCTATATTTGATCTATTTGATCTTTTCATGAAAACTCCCAACTTTTTTTATCTATATTTATTTATTAATGAACATTTTGTTCGAAAAAAAGTTTGAAAAAAAAGTGTTTGTATCTGTCCAAAAAAGCTAAGCAAACAAACCCAATATTCTTATAGTGGAAATCATATCAAATGGCAATGTAAATCCATATCCAAAACAAATGATTTTGTTGCCAAAATCTACTAAATTTTAATGGCTTGAATTTTACTTAAATTTTACTAAAAAATCAACTTGTTGTCGGTCATGCATCAACACCTCTCTCTATCCAAAGAAAAAAATGCAACATTTGTATCCATAATTGCATTTTAAGTTTTTAACTTAAGCTCCTACTATTAATTCATTCTTGCTAATTATTCATATTTTGTCAATCATATATATGATAGTTTACACTGTATCATATATACAGGGATTAAACTTTCAATACAATGTGTCTCCAATCACCTTTTAATCCCAGCTCACAAACGAAAGGGAATTGCAGTAAATATATGAAAATAGCCTATGCTATCAAATGGAACTTTGGTGCCAATCAAAGCATAAGGCTTAAAAGGGAAATTTCACTCTCTGAATTCAAGTTCAGATCATGAATCTGCAGAAAGTTGTTGGTACAATGATATAAATTGACAATATGGGATGAATGTTCGAACGAAAATGATTATAAAAAGGATATTTGCAAATGTTAACTTATGTATACACAAACCGAAGATATTTCCAGTTCATATTGAATTGAGTATGTTTCAATTTTGCTACCGGACCGGACCTTTGTACAGATCTGCAAGTTATGACAAGGAGGGAGAATGTAATTTCCACCAATTTTTCCAGGTTGAAAGAAGGAATCAGCCTATGACTTCTATATTGTCCGTTGATCAATATTCCTAGCTCATATAATGTTTTTAAGGTTGCTTTGCGTGTCTCTGACAGAACGATTTCACTCTTCCTAGAGCTTCTTCAAGAGATGATGGATCAGCAGCGAAAGTGACGCGAATCCAATCTTTTAATCCCACTGCAAGTCCTGCAAAACAAACCAATGCTGCATATTATGTCTAATTCTCACATAGAACGAGAAGCCATCGACTGGAAACGGTACCAGATTGGGAGAATTCTTTCCATGCCTTAAAAAGCATGAATTAGGAATTGATGTATTGTTCAGATCATCAAGCATATGTAAGATTTCAAAAACCATCCATTCAGAGTAACTGAGGAGCCTCTGACAAAGAATTTTTAATTTACTATAAACTAGTGCATTTAATTTACCATCAACTTAAAATCCATGATATCTTGGACCATATTGATTAGAATGTCTAAAGGATTATTGCCCAGTTTATTTGCAAGCCGAGATGTTTGACTGAGGTTCATCGAATATACGACTTAATTAAATGGGGTCAAAACGAGTGTATTGAGATTCAAACCTAAGCTTTCCTGCTCTAATATCATATTGAAGTGAGAAACTTTTAAATTAGAAGGGTATAGTGCTAACCTGAGCAATTATGACCAACCAATTTAACTAGATGGCAGGAGGGCCGTAAAAGGATATGCAGTATAATCATTTGTCTCAATGAGATAACAAAGCAAAATTGGTTGGTCGTTCAAAACTTCTTATAAGCATCTCCTTATGGTGTTTGAAAGGACTAATTGTTTTATATTTGTCAATTTATCGAAGGATCTCTCTCGTTCAAGATATATGGTATATGAGATTCGCTTTTCTCACCTGGAAGAATAATGACAGATTCTTCCTTGGCTAACTTAAAGCAGAAGTCAATATCATCGCTGATATCTTCGAGTAGTGAAAGATCTAGCTTAACCTGTGTCAAGAAAGAAAAATATCAGGCCTCAATAATCAGAATGAACACAAGAAACATCTCTTATTTTTATTTTCTTTTAACGTACCATCATTGCCATTGATCCTTTTGGTTTTTGTAGATTAGAAAGGCAAGGAATGTCACTTAACAAACTGCAACATAAGTCCGCAGTCTGCTTCAGAATATTGATTGTTTTTCTAAAGAAGGCCTCATCTGTCTTCTCAAGAATTTGGGGAACTGCAGCCTGGTCATAAAAGGAAAAAGACGGATGAAAAATTAGTGAGGAATTTTAAATTGGAAAATGATCAATATAATCTGCAAATATCCTATTCATTGCATTCGATTCAGAACTGCTTTTGGCTACTACCTTGACATACCTGAAACATAAGTTTTACTCCCTCCTTTTATCTAACTACCCGTGTTTTGCACTAAAAGAAGCAAAATATGGGAGCTGCTAAGCATATATTTAGACGCTGTTGGGAGCATTCCTTAGGTTCATTTTATAAGTTCTCTTCTTGTCAGTTAATATGATTTACAATGCATAATATTGAACTCTGACATGGATGGCTGTGGCAGCCTAACCTTGTCCACAAGCATACCTGAATGAAAGTAGGGGGACCGCCTAATATGTCAAAATACTTCTTTATCCGCTCCACAACCTGATAAAAAGCATGTAATGTATTAAACGCAAATCATTGGAGCCATTCATACTCTTGTGTGAGAAAGAATGGGCCCTAACGTTAAGAATGATTCAGGAATAGAAAGACAAATAACCTTTGGTTTTCGAAACATGCCACATGGATCAGTAGTCACAAACCAACCAAGTCTCCACCCTGGCACAATCCATCTCTTTGACAGGGACCCCAGAGTTAGAACTGGTGCGATCGATCCGTACTTTCCCATTGGTACGAAAGGAGTCTCCAAAGACCAGATGTCCATATACTTCATCAGCAATCACAAGAATATTGAGCTTTTCAGCAGTTTCTGCAATCTAAGTTCGACGTGCATAAACTCAATTTGTTGATTTTTTCATGATACAGAAAGTAAATGCATGGCTAAAATAAAATAGGAAGAGCATCTGATTTTGAAGCACACACTTTTATTCACTGCACTAATATATATAAAGCTAAAAACATAAAAATAAAACAAGATATTTTGCTGCAAGTCATATCTAAATCGGTACTACAATCAAGTTATAAAATAGTAAATAAGAAATTCTCAAAGACTTGGTCCATTGACCAATTATATAACAGCAATCTAAGGCACATTTCCAACTTGCCTTAGTAATTGCAAATACAGGATACCAAAATAATTCTTCCTCTTGATGTTGTTCAGTTGTAATTTTTGCCTCTTCATATTGTTGTGCCTTGCAAATCTTCTCCATTTGCCCAATCCATCCACATTTTCTACGCTTGACATCAAATCTCCACCAACATTTTCTTTGTGGATGATTTGTTTATTTGCGAGGTAAGCAAGGTGGATATGACTCTTCAATGGTGTTGTTGTCAATTTTGTTATACTTCTTGTATTTATCTCCTCCTGAATTTTTTGTCTTTGCTAGAAGAGCACCTTCCATGGTGCCTTCTTCTCTTATCATTCTCCTTCGCTCTTGAGCTTGCAATGCATTCACCAACTCTGCCAAGGACATACTCAACATATCCTCATATTCTTCCAAAGTAGAAATTTTAGATTCATATTTTTCATGCAAGGTTACAAGAATTTTTTGCACTATTCTTTCCTCAGAAAAGTACTTACCCAATAACCTTACCTTGTTCACTATGCCCAACAACTTGTCTGAATATTCTTTGATAGTTTTTGACTCTTCATCTTCGACATTTCAAATTACCTGATCAAGTTGAGCACCTGTATAATTTTTGTTCTTTCATTTCCTTGGCATTCCTTTTTGAGGTAGTCCCAAATGTCTTTTGCTAACTCTAAATTCATGATCCTTGTAAACATGGTGCTTGAAACAGCAGAAAATAGACAAGATTTAGCTTTGGACTTCCTAGTCTTCCTCTTTATGTGTATCTTCAGTTGTGTCATCATTGGATTTGCCGATAATGGCAGAATAGCCATCCTCTACAGCTTCTCAAAGATCTAATGCATCAAGATGTGCCTTCATTCTAATAGCCCAAGCTTGATAGTTATCACCATAAAAAATTGGAGGAGCAACAAGAGATAATGCTGTCTCAGTTTCCATTTTTGAAGGTTTTTCGTATTTCTAGGTTTGGGTTTTTATATTTTTGGGTTTGTATTGTTCACAGACTTCTATTCACTATATTGGTCGATATATAAAGCTAAAAATGTAGCAATAAAATAATATATTTTGCTGATATCAAGCCATAACTAAACTGGTTCGTAAAATCAAGCTATAAAATATTAAATAAGAAATTCCTAAAGACTTGGTCCATTGACCAATTATTCAGCAGCAATCCAAAGCACGTTTTCAACACGATTTAGATCCATGTCATAAATAGATTCTGATGTGATAAACTCAATCCTAGACTCTGACCTTCTTCAAATGCTGGTCGGTGTAGACATTTCCACAAGGATTTCCTGGATTGATTATGACTATAGCAACAGTGTTCTGATCTGCTAAAGATTCCACCGCATCAAGATCAACCTCCCAGCATTTTTCAGGGAGGAGATCATAATGACGAACTTCAAGGTGTCGAAAAGATGCACAGAGTTCATAGATTGGGAAGCCTGGCCTTGGGATCAAAATATTGGCATTAGGACGAGCAAGCATCGCCAGTGCAACATCTATCGCTTGTGTGCAACCAGATGTGATGAAAACATCATCAGATGATAACTTGTATGGTAAATCCCGAGACAAATATTCAGCAATTGCTCTGTCAAGTAAAATTACAGAAACTGATCAAGGGAATTCTACTCTAAATGGCATAGCAGAGCTTGGCAGGCTAACTTTACCATCACAATCCACAAATGAAGTAATGAACATATTTCTATGCATTATCAAACTAATTATACTGGTTCAAACACTATTACACATAATTAAATGATGGAAATAAAAATTAATCGATTGTTTACCAGTAAATCTAAGAATATCCGAGATATCTATAAGTTCAAACCTTTAGATTGGCTAACGATTATAAACTATGCCTATGTAATATTAGAGTAGAAAAATCAATAGCTAAAATCCTATGCTACTGTCACCTCAGGTTATCTTTTAACGAGAAAGGATTTATTATGAGTAATGTACGGTTTGGGGCAACAATAAATAAAATTTGATGAATTGAAGTATTTGCAATTACTTGTGGTGGTTATCATACCATTAGATTTAACCTTAAAAAATATTACACGTCACATGTCACTTCCAATAAATCTTTTTTCTTAAAAAACTACTCAAATGGCCTTATTGTCAAAGTCTCGACACACAAGCAAACCATAAGAGAGTGTTAAACAATCCCCAGGACTCCTTCAATTTGATTCCTATTATCCTGTTCATACTCAACAAAAGAATAAGGCCTTCTGCCTTAAGATTGTTCAATGTTCACAGTTCATAGCCCGAAACCTTATAAACTGAACTCAACCCAAATTTCTTTGGGTGGAATCCAGTTGATGGAAGTACCAGGTCCTCATCATCAAATCGAACCAACAATTCCCTAAATCGGCCACATTAAAATTACCATATGCATCAGATTAAAATTAACACTAAAGGGACCATTTCCCTGAAGAACAAACTGCATGCATGAATCTTTAGTAAGATTTTTAATTAGAATCCACTGCAACCAAAATTAATTAAATACAAAAAAGAAGTAATTATGTATATTTTGAAAAAGAAAAGGGAAATGATTACAAGTATACCTTCTAGTTTGAGGAAGACCAACAGTGGGAGCATACCCATTAAACTTCTGAGACTGAAGAGTATCCACAACAGCTTCTTCAGCAACATGAGTGGTCTTAAAACAGGTATGTGCTGAGGGGTCTCCCATACCAAGTGAAATCACTCTTTTCCCATTATCAGCTTCAATATTTTCCATTAGCAAACTCAGGATTCCCTTAATTGTTATCCTTGAAGGTGTTTCTGCTGCTTCATAAGTGCACACTCCGTTCTCCATCCTTCAAAATTTTCAATCCTAGGAAAATTGTTCCTCAGCAGGGTTCTCGAGTATGTGTATATATATATATAAAGTTCAAACACAAGACACGACGCAAGAACTAGATTAATAAATATTATTAACACAAACTCAATACGAGATATAAATTTGTAGCAACAAGTTACAAGACTAACGACAGGTGGACGGAGAGAAGAAGTGCTAATGTCCTAAAACTACACAACGAAGTTAAAAAGGGCTCGACCGTTGTTCTACTTCTGCATGGAAACAAATAAGGACGGTGGTGATACGACCAAGGGATTTTTCGTACATGAAAGAATTAATAACGAGTCATCTACTGAGACAAGGAAAGCAACGTTCAATACTTGGGTTCAGACGTTCTGTTGATTAGATTAGCATCTTGAGGGTCGGATCCGAATCAGACCGAGCTTATCCAGCCGTGCTGCGTTTCTGGCCTGCTGTGATCCATGGATTATGAATAGATAAATCAGTCAAACTTATTGACGTAATGGGTCAAATCGGATCCTATTTAACAAAAATAAATATTTATTATTTATAAATAATAAATATAAGAAACAAAGGCAAAATTAAAATAAAATTAAAGTAGAAAAGTCGTTTGAATATAAATTATGATTTATTTACAAGTATTTAATACATTATTGATAATAATGAGTAGTATATTCTTAAGTTAAATTTATATTTTAAGTTTAGAGTTTTATATTAAATTAAAAAATTTTGTTTCTTTAATATATATATATATATATATATGTATTTTAGAAAAGGGATGGACTTCAACCATCTTGACCTAGCTTGGAATGGGCATGTCCAAGTTATAGGGTAGTTCGAGATTTATATTTTAGTGAACCAAACGTAAGTTGTGTCTAAATAGAGGTCGTTGCTGGGTTGAACCGACATTAAACCGGCCCGAAACCGCTAGGCCATGGTTCAGGCCATGGTTAAATTGAAACCAACTCATTGCAATAAAGGGCCGGGTTGGTTCAAACTGGTGGTTCATGACCTATTCATGGCCCTTGACTCGTGAATAATTTTTTGTAATTTTTTAATTAAATTGATAAAAAACACATAATTAAATCATCATGCAATAGATATATGGGGAATTTTAAATTACAAACTTGTGCAAAATAAGCAAACTTTATTAAGGAAAATATACTTGAATAGGAAAGACATTCTAGAGTGCACACATTTGGGCTTAAAAAAGCGTGTTTGAACAAATAAAGGGAAAAAAAGACAAATTTTATAATAAATAATACTATCTACTCACATTAAAATGTGTTTAAATATTTATTTCTTATTTTTTTCTTGTATTTTTTTTATTTTGACTCGTCCTACTCATCGGATTGATGGGTCGATTGGTCAAGGCTTGAACCAACCTTGACCCACTTGGCCAACAGGTTGGCTAGTGATCATGACTTGTACGGCTAGATTGGACCGTGGGCCATGACCTATTGGTGACGAACCGTCAACCCGGCCTGTGCCTATGTTTATGTGTAAACACATCTATTGAGTCATAAAAAGATATTTTGGATTATTTATTTATTTGTTATTACCTTATACGACATTTATGTCTATCTTGTGTTTTTTTATATCTTTAGATTTGAATCACTAATGGCCATATAAGTGATTTGAATATCCTCTCTCATTACAATAAAAAAAAAATCTACATCTAATTTAATTTAATTTCAAATGAATTTTTTATTGCATTATAGTAATGGGGATTTTTTTTATTTAAGATCATCTATGAAATTAATTACTTATATAAAGTTGAATTAATATTAATTACCAATTTACTATCGCATGTTATACATAGATGCACTTTTTTGTTATAAATAACATTGAAATTGCAATTATTAGATGCAAAATTTTTATACTTTGAAAATCTCATTTCTCTTGCAATATTGGCATGGTTTGCATATTATTTAGAAATAAACTAAATCATATAAAGATGTGATTTTGAAATGGATTTTGATAAATTTTTTTTTTTTTGTATTATATATATTTTCATAAGTTTTTGACCCTAGGGATGGTAGACACATGCTCCTAATTATGGTAAGAATGATATTTAGAAGTGAGAATTAAAAGTATTGTTGTTAGATATGGGTTAACCCACCTAGTTGAACCCAATCCCTCCTTGGAAACAGAATGGTTCGAGTACGGTTTAACCTTTGATTCAACCCGATTCTGCCCATTAACCTCTGACTCTCTAATATATTTGGGTCAAACACCTAAGTTAGGTTTGATAACACTGATTATAAAAGCTCATGCGTTCCCATAAACAAAATTTTTAAGGATAAAACATTTTACTTGTTGAAAATCAATAATTACGTCCATTTTTTTCAAAACTAATACAACTAAAAGATTAAACAAATCTAATTTTACTGGATTGTTTTAGTTATTTAATTGTATAAAAAGAGCGTATAAATATACTTATAGTTTGTATTTTTGGTATTCATATTGTTTGAAATTAGTGCCAAAACAACGCAAAAGATGAAAAGGGGGAAAGAAGAAGAGAAGAAAAGAAAACTATTTGACCGTAACTAATTTTTACTCATATTATATATATATATATATATATATATGATTCTATAAAGACACATAAACTCTCTTTTAGGGAAAAAAAAAAGAAATTATAAAAAGGATTTTATATGAAAACCCTGTAAGAATTTTCTCTCTTTTAAGGGTTAATTCAACTCAACAAGAAACTCCTTTCTCACCCTAAATCAAACAATATACATCACACTCAAAAAGAAAAAAAAAGGGAAAAGAAAAAGAAGCCCATTTGGCCATGACTAATGTTTGTTCATTTTTAAAAAATAAATATATATAATTTTGCAAGGACCATGCAATAATTTTCCCTCGTTTAAGGGTTAATTCAACTCAACAAGGAACTTTTTCCCATTGGATTATTTTGTCAAAACCTTAAATCAAACAATACAACACACTCAAAATCTATTTAATTTGATGATACACCTCTATTTTACACATTTTTGTAATTACTGACCTCAAGTTATAAATTGTCAAATTATATGTCTAATTAGATATTTAGTTGTCACAATTTACACCTTATTTCTTTTTGTCAACAAGCATTATATTTATCATCACGATAATCGAATTACAATGTGTCACGTGTAATTTTATATTTTATATTTTATATCAATACAATAAATCATCTAGTTATATTGCCAAATAATAAAAATATTTTACCTCAGCAATAAAAACTTTTAAAAAAACAAAATTAGAAATATACAAATTAAAAGTAAACATAATCCATTTGCGAGTTTTAAGTTGGAACATTTGTCATCATGTTCGATAGTACTATGGGTGTAAGTAATATAGGCAAGAAGTCTTTTGTGTTTGAAAACATATGTGTTTTTATCATTTTCATTTTTGTCTTTTTTTTTATTTTAAATTATGTTTCCTGAGCAAAGGTGGTTTGGACAATAACGTTAATATATCCTTTAACTACTTAAGATTTGATAGGAGAAAATTGGATCAAGGATAATTTCTTATAGCTCAATTATCTCATTCTTCTTTTTTTTTTAATCTGTGTATTTCTGATTTCGTTTTTTCTTTAAATGTGTATTGCTGAGGTAGAATATTTTTATTATTTGAGAAGATGACTAGACAATTTATTGTATCAATATAAAATAAAAATAAAAAATTACATGTGTCGTATTGTAATTCACTCGTTGTGATGATAAGGATAATGATAATTAACGAAAAGAAATGAGATGTAAACGGTGGTAACTAAACATGTAATAAAGTGTATAATTTGATAATTTAAAACTTGAGGTATACAATTACAAAAATAAATAAAATTGAGTTCTACACCGTGGCATTTTCCCTACTTAATTTAAACATATGAGAATATTGAGAGGCACGTGCTTCTTACGTACCATTATCATTGAAGTGAAAATGGGACAACCTAAAATTGAAAATGACAATTAATATTATAATTATTATATTTATTTTAACTATTAACTTGTTTTTTAATATTGAAATGTTGGATTGCTTGTAACTCTTATCATCACCACGAGTTACGACATTGAGTTGGGACATAGATTTAGGAAGAAAGGCCACTTGTAAAGTATTTATAGATTACCAAGAAACACTCCTTATGTTAGCAATGTTAGCAATGAGAATTGAACAAGTTTTTCTGATAAACCGTGGTTCGTATATAATAACTTTATTAATTTGTGTTGGCAGATATGTAATAAATTTTAAGACCAAAGGCCACTTATAAAGTATCTATAAATTACCCAAAAAATATTTCTCACGTTAAGGGTAAGAATCGAACCATGTTTTTCTGATAGACTGTGGTCCATTTTTACCAATTTTGTGAATTTGTGTTGAAGGAAATGCAATAGATTTAAGACCATAAGCCACTCATGAAGTGTTCATAAATTACCCAGCATCGCTTTCTCATCTTGGAGTGAGAATCGAACCATCAAACTATGATTTTATGATAGACTGTGGTACAGTTTTGTCAATTTTGTCAATATGGATTGGCGTTCTTCCTAAAAACCTCTAAAGAAAATTATTGATACTTTTTTTTTATACTAATTCTATGCTGTTTGGCTTAACAAAACTTAAAGACCCTTTTATGAAAAATTACTTGAGATCTTTGGTAAGCTACCTACGTGGTACAAGTTAGATGAACTAGCAGCAAGGTGCAAGTTCATCTATCAAGAAATGATAGGTCATACTAAAAAAGGAAAAAAGAAGATTATATATATATATATATATGTATATGCAGTTTCATATTAAATGTCTTAAGCATCAACATTTTACTTCGTAATATAACTAGAGAAGCGTGAATCAAATTTCAATCTTATTGAAGACCAACATCCATATGTAGTGGGGTTGACATGGTTATAGTGGCCACGTATGTGTAGCGGAGATCCCATACTATATGTAATCACAAAAAAGTGACATAAAAATACATGCAAAGGATGTGTAAGAGCGAGGAGGTAGGGAGAGAGGAGAAGCATACAATCTCAAAAAACTCAAATGCACTAGTAATAAATGGAAGAAATATATAGCATCAATCCTGTCATTCTCGAATAGTGAGAATGTGTTCTTCATTGTGGACTCTCTATTTAATCTTTCGTGAAAATATTTTGTGTATTCACAAATTTGTCTCCTGCTAAGGATTGATAATCATGATAAGTTCTTCAATTGGTAGATCCTTACATGGACTCTTTAGCCTATAATGAACCCCTTCGAGTGCACAATCGCCATAAAAAAATAAAAATAAAAAATAAAAAGATATAGAATGCATGTGTTAGTATAATCTAACGATCCCTACTCTAAACCTATCATATCGTATCTTTCTTAGTCATCCTAATTTATTGGGCTTGACTCCTTAAGCTCTATTAGTCAACCTAAAAGGTTAGACCCAACTTATTATTAGGTTTTAAAATCCTTAGTTATCTTAATCTATTGAGCTTGACTCCTTAAGCTCTATTACTCAGCCCAAAAAGTCATATCCAACTTATTATTAGGTTTTAAAACCTAGTTTATATTTAACTATGTACACATTTCATTGGATTTTAAAAGATGTAGGTTTTTTTTATATATTAATAGATATATATATATATATTTATGTATACATTTATATATCAGGGATCACCCTATGATTGTTTACCTATAGTTGTCACACTTTGTACTAGTGTTTTTTTTTTTTTTTCTTTCTTTTTCTCATTTCTTCATTCAATTGGCATAGGGTATTTACGGTATATTAAATTTTCTTGTACGTTACAGGGGGGAAGACAAGTCCATTACGAGTTTATAGAGTCAAAAATTCTTATATTTGACGTCGGATAATATTAATATAACTTGAAAAATATATAGAACATTGTCTATAAAACTATTTTTGGTTAACCTTCAAGTTCGAGGTTGTTTCGCTTTGTATTTTAAGTGAAAATTGCTTGTGTCTCATCTAAAACATAATAGTAAAATCACACAATTCTTTCTACATTTCAAAACCATTGATTTTTGTTTGTTTCTTCCTCTATGTTTACCTCATTAGATTTATTAAACAGTAAGAATAAATTTACATACAACTTAAAATCCAAATTTTTTTATAATATGATTGATTCAATGAAATAAAATCAGTATTTTAACTTTATTATCTATGATATGATCAGTGGTATTTTAATAAAATTAATCAGGTTTGATTTCTGTATTCTTTTATGGAAACTTATATTTTAGTCGAAAATGAAAAATCAAAACAAAAAACATATATGTACACGCATGTACCAATCCAGGTTGCGTAAAGCCAAAGAGTTGCAAATATCCTTAGAAACGTGGAAGTAAATTATATATAAAATTTCGTGGGTGAGGACACCACCTCAGCTATACATCACACAAATTTATTTGATTTTTATGTCTTTTTGTTTTTTCTGAATGTACTACGTATGAAGGAGGCATATCCAACGTGGTTTTATAATACCCAAGAAAACTCACAACCAAACTTACAAAATCCTTGAACAAAGAAGAATCACTCCGCATGGAAGAGGCACAGCCAACATGCTTTTTAGTACCTTGCAAGACTGCAAGAGTGGCTCTTTCGATGATCATCCAAAAGAACTTTTGTCAAATCTACGCTTACCACTAATTTGTAGTTTAGGTCTTCAATATAAAGATTGATTAAATCGATTGTTCCTCCCTTTAAATTAGCCATTCAATCAAGGACAAATAAAAGATATTATCTTCTGTCTCTTTTTTAATTGAAGTTGAAAAATGGTGGCACCTTTTAATCCAAGCTCAATTATAGAATAATGAAGTTTTTATAAAGTAGCATGTGAATCGTCAGTATTGACTCTTTGTTGGAGTATTGTCATGTTTAGGCTTTAGAGACATCTTCATCCTCAAAATTTCTATCTAACTGTGTAAATATATCAACATTTAGTTTAAATTATCCCTAATCAATTTTGCCATGCCATGGTAGAGTGGAGTTGTGTCTAGACTTTAGAGACCTCATAATCCTCAAGAATTCTTTCTAAATGCGTAACCAAATCAAATTATATTAACATTTAGTTTAAATTATCTCTTTTCTAATTTCACAGAAGTTAAGTAATTTGAGCTCAATTTAAAATTATTTGAGCAACTCATTAAGTTGAATTTAAGGTCTAAACAATTTGCCTTGAAGTTTGGATCAAACTTAATGTTACATTGAATTTGAAGAAGTCAAGTTCAGTTAAGATTAATAAATCGGCTTACTCTCCTTTTATATAGTTGAATCTAATATGAACTTATTGAGTAAACACTCTAAGTAAATTTAAGCAAAAATTGAGCTCTCATTGGTGTGTTGTAATTGCCAAAATTCTCTTCATCTTAGCCTTTTCTTGATTAGGTCGATTGATTAAGGTTATGTACAGCCAAAATGAGACTGACTTGCTTTGGACACTATTATGGTTTATGGGGTCGAGGTCTAGATTGCATGGTACGAGTATAAACGAAGAGTACCTTGTAAGACATGACCTCTATTGCTAGGATAATCCTGAAAGCTACTGAGACAATCAAAATTTGTGTATCAAATTCCTTAAATTTTTCCCATTATTGGGTAGAGAGAAAGTTTGGAGAAGAACGAGGAGGAAGAGAGAGTTTGAGATCCCGTTTGATTTGTAGAGAGAGAGAGAGAGAGGTGGTTGGTGTTTCAATTTAGAGAAAGAAGCAAAGGAAGAGAGAGAAAGTTAAAAGAAGAAAAAAGAGAAGAAGGAAGAGAGGAGGAGAAGGAGGAGGAGGAGGATTGTTGTAATTTTTTTAAGGCTACGGACATATGTCAAAACATTATAGGTTATTAATGCTAACTCGGATAACAGAGTTAGACCAAGAACCTTTTTGAACACGAAAAGTAAACTTAGGTAGTAAATTGACTAAATAAAATTTCAAGTAGTTAATTGCATATTTAGGTAAAGTTTAGATAGCGTTTATGACATAAGCCCTAAATATTATTATATGTTAGTGGTATTAGCAGTGATCTTTTTATAGAATAAATTGGGTCGATTCCTTTTTTATAATAGGTATAATATTTATATTAAAAAAAGAAGAAGAAGAAGTGGAAAAAAGGAGGGGTATGGGGAAGGATTCTTTGAAGCAAGTGAAAAAGGGTCACTATTCGACGGTTGTTTTATTTTATCGCTAGTAAGGGTATTCACTTAAAATCATAAATCAAACAATCCAAGCAAACTAAAGCAAATTCAATTTTTTGTTCTAGAATAATTATTAAAATAGACATCATCACAGGGCGATTCTTAACAAAAAAACAACTAGACCCATCACCAATAATTCCAAAACCAGGAACTGGACCAGGAAAGGGAAGTCCGAACTAGCCAAAGACTCACTAGTTCTGATGGGTCTAGCCAGTTCAACCCACCAAAACTACCTAATCCAGCGGTTTGGGAACATTGGTTGAAGAACCAGCTACAGAATCAGTTGAACAATTCCATGCCACAAAAATAAGAGGAAAAAAGAAAGGAAAAAAATAATTGTAGAAATGAAACAAATATTGAAACTATTTTCACGTGAATAGTGAAAAGTTATTTCCTATTCACAACATTTAATATGTTTTTTTTTCATTTAATATGTTGTTATTAATACAATAAATGATAAATATATTTGAAATCTTATGTTATTGAATTTATATAGACTTCTAACCAAAGTGAAGTTTTCTTTTTTAACAATGAGATTTGTTTGTGCGTATATGGTATTTCTTTATATCTTAAATAATAGTCACACATTACTAACAGTAAAATTAAAAGTGTAAGTGTTTCTATATAAATAAATGCAAAAAAAAAAACTAATAAGCTAAAAATAATTATCATTAGTCCTAATTTTATTTTAAGTTAAAAGTTTATTTTGCATTCTTTTTTCACTTAAGTTAACTATAATTATTTAATTTTTTATTTTTTCTTTAGATAAAGTGATTCCCAGTTTCTAAAGAACTAGAACTCAACTATGGAAGCCGATAATTCTCGAGAACGGAAAATCAAACTGGCTCCCCTAGTTACGATTCTAGTTCCTACCTTTTAAATTCGGGAGCTAAAGATCTTGATTCAGTTCCTAAACCATGACCGCATCTATATTGAAATTCACTATTAGTATTCATGGATCATATGATAAAGATACCTATCTTTATTTTTGTTTGGATTGTATGTATTCCAATATTATATTAGTGTGAAAGTAACAAAGCAAACAATAATAGACGCATAAAATATTTTCGTTAGTGATTGATGTGGAAACTTCAACATCCAACCATTATTGATGCACTAATAGCAGGTCAACTTATCTTTTATCTTTCAAGAAAGTTATTGAGAGCATTTTATTAGATTACACACACACATATATAAAAGATCTCTTAATCTAGTAGACATCATCGCTGTTTTACCATGGTGATGCATAGATTTAAAATATTTTTTTTCTGTTATAATCAGTGAAAAATAAAAAGGGATATATAAGAAGAAGGTTTCTTATATTATTTTGAGATATATATATATATATATTACCGTATTATGATCAAAGTGAAAATAATTGAAGAAATTTAATTTACTAAAAACAAAAGTTTTATTATTGTTCCCACGGTAGCATGATGAGACTAAATTATAGCAATGTAATAAATCAACAAATAGGATAAAGATTAACGATCACATTATAATCAAATAGTATTTTTTTAATTTCTCAAGTGAAAGATTTCAATTTTGAATCTCCTTTTCGCTGTAACGATGAAACAAAATAAAAAAAATGATAAAGACAGGATTTTAAAAGATCAAGTTCCAATCTATGATATCATTTTCAGCCCTTCTGGCTTCCAGGACCTGTGTTCATAAAGTAATCTAGGCCAATCAAAGTACAAAGAAATTATCCTGTGTAAATGTGCAACTTTAAAAAAAAAAAAAAAAAAAAAAGAAAACGAGCTACATGCATATGTACCGTCTTAGTCAAATGTCATAAATGATTTTTAGTAAGGTAGGTAAAATTTGGTTAACCCATATTTTAAATTGAACCAAAATAATCGATTTTTAAACATTTCAAACTTAAATTGGTTTATTATTAATAATTAATATTTTTTTGTTAATATTTTCAGTTTTCAGTTTTTAACTATTTAATATAATAGACAACAAAAAATTCTGGTTAACCATATTTTTAGGTACACCATAAAAAATTAAACCTTTGTTTCATAATAACATTCAAAAATTACAAATTAACAACTTAAATATCACAATTACATTTAAAAATTATAAATCAACAAATTAAATAACTATAAAACCAATAACAAATTAGGAATATAACTCTAATACAATATTATACAAGTTTAAACTTTATAGTTTTCTCGTTTTTTCAAATTACAACACAACAACAACAACAACAAAATAATTAAAATATAAATGTTTGAATTATCAATTTTTTAATGGTTAATCATTAATCATCAGTTTTTCATGGTTACAAATCAAAATCGAAAACCGAAGAAAATAAAAATCACGATTCTAAATCAAATTCGATGGACTAGTTAACTATATTTTTCATATTGGTTTTTCGATTTTGATTCGATTTTTTGGCTTTATCGGTTTTTTTCCCACTCCTAGTTTAAAGTTTCAACTCCCATAATTTCAATACATATATATTTTATAAATAGATAGATAAAGTTTCAACTATCATTAAGTCTTCATAACTTTAAGGTAGGGGTTATTTCTATATTTTATAAATTAAGGAAAGTAAACCATATCTTGAAAATTTAAAATATAAATGGGTCTAAGCAATTTTGATGTTCAATTATCATGTTTTTATAACTATTGGGAGGTGGGAATCGAAAGTAATTTATGGAGATCAGAAATTTATACCATTAGATTATAGTAATCTTAACAAATTTAAAATATATTTTAAATAGTGTATTTGCGATGGTTGCTTCTCTAATTTTAAACAGTCGACCAGGAGCTAGTCTTTTATCTTTTGTCACCAAAAGTCTAGGATGATAGGATCATTACCTTATTATACGCAAAGTTTCTAGATGAGTACGATGATTCATCATCCTCGGAGTTTTAGTCATATTATAATAATAATAGTCACGTTCCAATTATAATACTCCAAGAGAGTTTGAGAGTGTTCATCATCCTCATCCCGACGTTTATCCATTTTTTTATATTGTCATTTTCTTTCTTTGTTTTTCTATCCTCCTTTGTTTGGCCCAAAAGGAAGACAAACATCCTTGAACTTCAATTTGTTTAGAAAAATATAGAAAAATAAAATAAGGGAAAATAAAAATAAGTGGTAAGGAAAGAAGGAAAAAGGTAGGAAATTGAAAAAAAAAACAAAAAAAGGATAAAATATTGTGGTTCTAGCATGCTTTGCCTTTTTTCTTTCTTTCTTTCTTTTTTTATTTTAAGAATTGCGAATTATTCGATCTTGAATTAAAGTCATGCACATATTTGTTGATGAAAGAAAAGTAGAAAAAGATTAGATAAGAGAGAGAGAGAGAGAGAGAGAGAGAGCGATAAAGCTCAATCAAAGAAGGTAGCTTATATAGTTTTATGGATGAGACCGTCTAATTAATCATATAATCATTAAAATAAATATAATAATTGAAATATTAACTATTTTAATGGTTAAATTACGATTCAGTATGTTGTGAGCCATTAAATAATCGATGAAACTAATCCCATCAAAATTAACGATAAGATCATAAAATTTTCCATGAAAGAATGATTTATAAACTATCAACTTTGTTATAAGAAAACTATTTATATACAAGAAAAAGATGTGCATACCAATTGTAGAGTAGCTTATAGCAAATAAAAGTACAAACTATAATATACGCTTATATTTTAAAGAACAGAAATAAAAAAGGAAAATCGGTAAATTGATGAGAGAAGGGAAAAAAAAAGTCGGTGAAAGGAAAAGGCCACAACTGTGGAAACTAAAATATAATTGGAAAAAGAAAAATAGAAGTTGGCCACCGCTAACGGATGGAGGGGGAATTTCATATTTCATAATCTTGGTGCAGTGACCGACTGGAGAACAGAATTTGGAAATTGGACTCGCTATGGTATGGAAACGAAAAGCAGTTGCCTGCACCGGAGAAACGATTTGAAGAGGAAGATCAGAAATCAATAGGGTCTGTTTGTTTCACTTTTTTCGATAGATATAAATATTTTTTTTTAATTTTTTTTTAATAAATTATTTATCAAAAAATAGATATAAATAAAAAAAGGCAGTTCTCGTCAAAAAATCGAATAGATAAAATATATATGTAAATCGGACATATTTACTCATATCATTTTGAAAAAGATACGGATACAGATGAAAAACAGACCACTCAAACATTTGGTTAGCTTTTTTAGATAGATACAGATATTTTTTTCAAATTATTTTATAATAAATTATTTATCAAGAAATAAATACAGATTAAAAAAATTGATAGTTCTCATAAAAAGATCAAACATAGATAAAATATAGATGTAAATAAGATATATTTACACATATCATTTTTATACAAATACAGATATAGATGAAAAATAGATCATCCAAATAGACCCTTAAGTCATTATGATTTCCAATCCAAAGGTGCAATTTTGGATCCATAATTAGATGATCGGTTGAATCACGATTGTAACAAAACTTCTTACTTTGAATCCACAGCGTAGAGTACTGTGAGATAATTGCTTTTATCCTTTATCAATCCTTCTTAGTTGTCCAGATTAAGTAAATATTTTCTTGTTTCAACGAATTAACTAGTTTTGTGGTTGTCTTGATATCTACCATACCAATAAAGATTTTGTTATCCATTAGTATAACTAGTTAAAAAAAAAAAAAAAAAGCATTTTTAATCACATTATTTATTGATAGTGGAAGTTTCATGCTACAATCTTGTGCTTATTTCCCTATTAGGATTTTCTAAGTTAAAAATCCTGGTGTTTTCTATTATTTTATTTTTTTTGTTTCTTTGTTGTTTATCACTTATAAGGAAGGGGAAAAATATATTGTTGTTATAGGAAATTATTTTTCCTAACAAGTGGTAATATTCTGAGTGAGTAAGTTCATTTTAGGACATAATATTCTGAGTGAATTTAAAAAGAGGTCATAACATATAAAGAAATGAGTCAATTAAGGTCACCATTGATATGCGTCAACAGGAGAAATATTTAATTAAAACTCAAAAAACCCCTCTTTTAAAACCTCATTGACATGTGTTAATAGGAAAAATACTTAATTAAATTTCAAAAGACACTTTTCCAAACGTTGTGATCTACTTTGAACTTTTGAAAACATTATGACCTAAAATAAATTTACCCCTAAATGTTGTGACCTTCTAGTATAATTTACCCAAAGAATCTCCTATCAACAACTTCGCACTCTAATCAACATCAATAAAGACACCTTATCAAATGAGCATTTTAAAATAACAAAGAACATATAAAAGGCTACTTGAAGATGCAAACTCCAAGGTTTAATCACAAATTGACTTAATTATTGCATGGAAAAGGATATATTAGGTCTTGTAATGGAGAGATATAATAATCGTCCAACTATTCTTTTATAAATACTCAAATTAGATAATGGCTCTCCTCCTTCATTTTCCAATTGAAGACTTGGATGGAAAGAGTAGAATTTGTCATAATAGTGTCTAGTAATATGTCAAGAAGATGTTCATGTAAGTTTCGCCAAAAACCTAAAGGAGTGTAACAAACCTCTATTCCCAAGAAAAATTTAACTTTGCCCAAATCCTTGATTATATAGGATTCATGAATAGAATGCTTGATTGGTTCAATGGCTTCAAGAGAGCTAAGAACAATCAAAACTTCATCAACATAGACTAATATTACTATAAATTCATCATTTTGAATTCTTGTGAACAAAAAATAATCATTCTTTAACAGTTGAAAACCAAGAGAAGTAATGTGTAAACTCTCAATTCCACTATCGAGATGCTTATTTCAAATCGTATAATGAACAAATCAACTAACAAAATGACCTAGAGGGACTGAAGCATAATCACCAAGAGGCTCAGTGTAAATTTCCTCATCTACATAGCCATGAAGGAAAGCATTATTGACGTTTAGTTGATGAACAAATCAATTTTTGACAGCTGAAATACTTAACCATAAGCAAATGATGGTTAGTTGTAATGAGAGAAAAAGTGTGAGTATGATCATTGCCTTCCACTTGACTATACCCTTAGCAATTGATCTAGCATTATATCTTTCAATGGAACCATCTAGCTTATACTTAACTTTATAAACCCATTTAGAACCTATTGTGTTCTTCCCTTTAGGTTACGGCACAATGTCCTATGTATGATTTGACTTAATGGGCCAACAACTCCTTGTTCATGATCTCTGCCTAATGAGGATCATTTTTTGCTTCATAATAATGTTGTGGTTCATGAACACTAAACACATTGGTCATAGATGTTGTATATTCAATAGGATAACAATACAATTTATGTGTGTTTAATAAAGGATAAAGTGTACTATTAGAACTCGTCACATTCATTGATGAAAAAGAATTAGGATTGGGAATGAAATCCTTAAGCCTCGTAAGTGTTCAATGCACACAAGAAGATACATGAGTGGTTAGAATGATACATGCATCAGTATCAGAATGAGAAGAAGTAGAATGTAAAGAATCTCTACATGATCAGATTATATTTATGACTCAAAACATGTAGCAACATTTAACCATAAAGGAACATGGACAAAATCTGAAATTACTATGAAATTCTCAATTTATATTTTATATGTTATTGAATTTATACATGCTTTTGATATGTGTTGAATATGATTTATTTTTATGATAAGTTATGTGTTTTATTGTTATGTTAAAATATTGAAATACTCTAGAATTTATTAAATATTTAGTTCATAAAATTTAAATTGCATTAACATGTATGAATTATGTTTGAAATGTGTTAAAATAAGTAGATAAATGCATGCATATGATTCAAGCTTTTAAACTACCATTAATGCCTTAAGACAACTCCATTAATTAGCCAAAAGTTAAGTCATTAACTTCTTAATCTTACATGCCTCAAAAGTCAAAGCAAGGGATATTATCACCAAATAATGCAATTTTCGACCAAAAATTTCCAAAAAAAAAAAAAAAAAAAAGAAACCCTCTTTCAAAGCTCAAAACACTCTCTTATTCCTCTCAAAAGCTCTCTCATGGTAGTATATAGTGAAGCACTTCATTTTTCACCATTTTTACCCCAAAACTTGCTCAAGAATCATTAAACCAATGCCTAAAGCTCACTTAGTAAGTATGATTTCTTGTTATGAATTTATGCATGTGTGAAGTTCTTGAGGAAAGAGTTAACCTTAAGCTTGTGTTTGATGATTTATATGTTTTGTTA
Organism: Combretum micranthum; assembly: GCA_024138025.1. Taxonomy (NCBI): domain Eukaryota; kingdom Viridiplantae; phylum Streptophyta; class Magnoliopsida; order Myrtales; family Combretaceae; genus Combretum; species Combretum micranthum. Next base: position 1,334,043 of record JAMXBD010000135.1, read on the forward strand.
GTTATATGAGAAGTGTTATGGGATAGTGAAGGTAGTATATGTGTAGTTATGAGTTTAGAAATGTTGGAAATACATGTGGTTGAATGATTAGATGATGAGTGTTGTGGATTTGGGGTTTGAAGCATGATTAGCGAATGATGTGGATGGTGGAGTGTTTAATCTTTAGAGTTGAAGTTTATGTTGTTTGAATGTTATATTGATCATTTAACAAATTTTGGGAAACTTGGAATGAGTTTAAGGGAAATTTTGAAGTGAATAAATTTTGTAATAAAACAGGGAAAACAAAAATATTTTCGTATAGGCTTAAATTTGAGTGTACACCGGCATCTGGCACGTCAACGCCGTTGGCGTAGAGGCGGTGTTGGAAGTGAACAGAATCAATTTTCTTAAAGCCACTTAAACGCTACCGGCTTTCATTGGAAAAGTCTGCCAGTGTTTATTTTTCAAAACGTACGCCGGCTATTAGGGTTCCAACGCCGTCGGCTTAGGAGCGGTGTGGAATGAGAACAGAATTTCAATTTTTAACGTCGGGATTAAAGCTGCCGGTGTTAGGGGTATTCACGGGTGTGGATCAACCCCGTGTAACTCTCGGAAATTTTTGAAAATTTGGAGTTGTATTCTATACCAGCTCAAAGCCGCCAGCGTAGAATTAAAGCTGCCGGCGTATCCTTGAACGCTGCCAGTGTTGGCAGTGTTGAGCTATAATGTATTGTGCACCGGTTCAAAGCCACCGGCTTTGAAAGCCGGCGTCCCCTGCACTTTTCATTTAAAAAAAAAAAACTTTCTTCAAAATCTTTCAAAACTTGGTATATGATCAATTAAATATTTATTAAGTGTTCTATGATATAATAGGATGTTTAAATACTCTATTATGACGTTGTATTATTTTTATTTGAATTTCTTTGATTAATTATTTTTGCAACTAGATATTTAGTACTTAAACTAAGTGTGATATTGTGATAATCTCATTGAACAGTGATTGATCCGCCTTGGCCATCTCCATTAATTCCCGAGCTAACACAGGTACGCAGTAACTTACTTGTATGCTTGTTAGGATAGGCATACTTAAATTTGATATAAGTTCTAATATCACTTAAGTATTGCTTGAATTGCTTGTGTTTTTCACCATTGAATCCGATCCGAGGAGCGGTAACTTATCATGATGCAATGATATGTTAGTGTAGGCGCTTAGGCCAATAGTCATGATGCAATGACTAGGCTCGGCGGATAATCGATAGGAAATGTAGTAACTAAACAACATTTACTTATTCTTGAAAAGAAATGGTATAATTTAATTCAATGTTTATGGGAGCATATGAATTAATTTATATTATGGATTGAGTTAAGTGAAGTTGAGTAACGGCTATATAACCTATATGAGATTATTCTTTTCAGTATAACGTTATCTAGGAGATATAGATATTCGGGCTATCTATATCAACCTCCTGAGCGTCGTGAGCGTTACTCAGGATCCCCAGAATCCCATGACTTGTTCCGGAGTTTGAATACTCCAATGATGATTTGATCAATGAATACTAAAGAAAGATAAATGAAACATTAGTGTTGTATTGCATTAGTCTAAGTATGATTGTCACTACGCTTTTGGGTGTTGTTGTTGTGTACTGAGCCTTTGGCTTACTGTTGCTATTTTTCAGGAGATGATGACTGTTATGATAATATAGGCTATGGGCCGGATTGGGAAATATTTATGGATGAGTGGGGCGACTTGGAACCGAGTACAAGATAGCAAGGAAGAAAGTTTTTGAACAAGTTATTTGATTTAAAATATATTTTGTATTATGAATAGAGGCTTGTTAGTTAAGCTTTGATGTATATAAAGACTTAAACTCTAATTTTCCGATTTTGTAAAACTTATGTAAGTTTTGTTGTGTCATGAGCTTGACACCAAGTTGTATATTATCTCCTTAAATGTTCTATATGAATAGATTACTCAGATGAGTAATCCTTTTGTAAAAAGTCTTGTATCAAGTTGTAGTGATTTCAAACAAACAATTCACATAAATTGTTAGATTTATGACAACCTTACGTATGATATGAAAATATTATATGTGGTTGGGGACTTGACTTACTTAATCATAGGATTAGTAGGCCGAGTCTTTACAAAATCTGACTCAAAACGACTTTCCATATTAGGAAACATGAAGGAAGATGATAGTGAAGGAGAGTATACATGACATTTGAAAGGAAATACATTCTCAACAAAAACTACATCTATGTACTCGCAAAAATTTTATTTGTCTTAAGATATAACAACTTGTAGTTCTTTTGATTTGTGGAATACCCTTGCAAAACACATTTTCAACCCCTTGCATCCATTTTGTTAGCTAAATCATCTAATATGGGATCAAAACATAGACAACTAGCTACCCTTAAGTCAGAGTATTATGGCAACTTCTTAAACAAAACTCCATATGATGATTACTAATTAGGTCTCTCCATAGGCATCCGATTAATAAGAGTAGTTGCTACTAGTATACACTCATCCTAATATTTCTTAAGTAATTTAGCATGTATCTTAATTGCTTAAGCTAAATCTAATATATGTTGACGCATTTGTTTAAAAACCCCATTTTGTTAAAGGGACAGTAGTGGTTCTTCGATGGATAATTCCCTTAATATGTATAACATGTTGACATTCATGTGGAAGAAATTGGGTAAATTACATCAAAAAGTCATAACGTTTGGTGGTAAGTTCATTTGAGGTCACAATGTTTCAAGTGGTTCATTTCAGGTAACAACATTTAGGGATGTGAGTCAATTGAGGTTACTATTAACATGTTTCAATAAGAGAAAAATTTAACTAAAAGTCAGAAAATTCGTCATGTTATGACACATGTCACTGGTGATATTAAATGAACAACTTGAAATGTTGCGATATCAAATAAATTTACCTCAAACATTTGGACCTTCTAATGTAATTTTCCCAAAAGAAATTCTTGATGTAAGAAAGAAATCCTTCCAAAATATGTGGAGCTTAAGACTTACGGTGTAACAAATAAGTCCAAGTATACCTATTTTTATCATCCATCAATGTCATAAAACATTTAGCTCCTAAATGTGAAGTAGCAACACAGGGACCCCATAAATCCATGCAACAACTCAAATTTATGAGTTATAAAAGAAGAACCCTAAGGAAATAACAATCTATGTGATTTTTTTAGGCAAAAAGTATCACAAACAAAGGATGTAACAACTACAGATTTTGATCATTTTTGCATGTAACAGAATTACAATCAAACTAAGATACATTTAGACTATCATAGGACAAGAAGACTTAATATCATAACTACAAGCAAATGATTAAGCGCTAAAACAAGACAACTCATTATTAAAAAAGACATTTGGAATAGTAACAAAAGTAGAAAACTCAATTTTCATCAGATAAAGCCCATTCTTAACACTAGTTGATGCAACAGTGCCTTTTGTGTTAAGGTCCTAAAATAAGCATGTAGTTCCATAAAAGGTTACTACAAGGTTAGAGGTTAACAAAGGCTTAGGTATTAGAAATAGGTTATGGAAAAAATCTAGCATATAAAGCATGTCATTTAATTAATGTGCTTATTAAACATATTGTGTTAAATTCATGTACAATTGTTTGGATGAACCATCAAGTAATATGATATAGATATGTTGTATTTCAAGGTTTTTCTATTGTTTAGGTGTTTAAGCGGTGTCATATGATAAAAGTTCCTGGTGTCTATTATCCATCCATCCACTACATGATCACGAACAAAACAAGACCCAATAGAGGAGTTAAGGATAGGTATTTGACTTGCTAATGAAGTTTTTGACACCCAACAGCACCATTATTCCTTAAGACTCTCACAACATCTTGACATACTTGTGAGAGAAATTCGTTATTGCTTAATAGGCCTGAATTTGCAGATATACCATGTTGGTTGGATTTGTAAATGAACCATGTAAAGTGGACACATCATCAATTGGTATTTCTTAAGCCACTAGAGCTGTAAACTTAGTGTTTTTCCTTTCATTTTCCCCTTTATACCATTCAAAATACCCAATTAATTCAACGATTCTCAATCACATGACCAACTCTTTGACCATGAATATAAGTTAGTTTAACCCTGATTTGTTTTTTGTGTATCTTTCTTGTCAAAACTTCATTGATGTTGTTGTTGTTGGATGTTAAAAGTAGTAGATTCACAGTTTAAAGCACAACTTCTTAAGACTTATTTTCACTTCTTGACTTGATCAAGTAATATGCTTTGCTTGTCATAGGTAACATATCAAGAGAGAGAATATGACTTCTTACATGCTCAAAAGATCCATTAAGCCCCATAAAAAATTGAATTAATTTGGTTTAATTTACCAATCCAACATATATTCCAACCAAATCACAAGTACAATTAACTAATACACCATAATGACAAACCGACAATGCAATAAGCTAGACAGTTACCTATGTCTCGACCATTATAACACGTGTGCCACTTAGGGCATAACGGGAATAATAACTTCATATCATCCCCACCTTCCTTTAATTTATCATCGGTAGTTTGTTTAGGGTTGACTCATCTATTCCTTCAACAATTGATGGACAAGAGGAGCAAAAGTCACCATCTACTTCTGTAGGTTAACTTTCATTCCTGAACATCATTGATGCAACATTAACTTCTTCCACTTTACTAAGCATACCTTTATATAATGAATTTTATTCAAAAAGTATTAAAAGAAGTTTAACTTATTCTACAATATGTCTCAACTGAGTACTATGATGTTAGCTCTAGGTATAGGGTCTTATTGAACCGCCCTATTTCATTTGATTTTTTTTTGGCCGCTACCTTATTTCATTTGATTACTCATGCTCATCCCACGATTTGTTCATTCTAATATAACACACAGTAATCGTCAAATTTTCTTGTCTTAGATTAGTTATTTCAAGTTGCATCATATACAACAAAGATCCATTTGTTAGTCCCAAAGCTCTTTGGCCAAATTATCGCAAATAAAGGCTTTGCAAGTTCCTTTGTCATTGTATTTGGGATCTAAATCCTAGCCAAATGATCGTAAAGAATCCATTTCTCTAACTCTAATTGATCATTCTCAAATTTACTACAAGATCCATCAAGAAACCGCCAGTTTTGATTTAACACATAAGACCAACTTAATTGATCTACTCCATCTTAAGAAATTTAAGCCATTAAACACTACAATAGTTATCGACAAAGCAATATTGTCCTATTTATAAAATAGAGAGGATCAAGGGGAAAAAATTATAAACTTGAAGAATTTGAATTTGAAGCCATGATCAAATACTATAAAACAATTCGATGAAAAAATGGAAAAGTATCACAAGTCAAGTTGTGGAACCTTGGTCTGACGCCATGTGCAGGCTTGTGTATCATTTAATCTTGAATTAAACTGATGTAAGCCTTTTTTGCTGGAAAAAAAAAATTGAATAGAAATCATAACCAAAGAATTGACAAAGAGAACGACAAAGTTTTTTGAAAGAATGATTTACAAACTGTTAACTTTGTTTCAAGAAGACTATTTATATTATAGAAAAAGACACGTGTAAAATAATTTAAAAAATAAAATTTAACACTTCTACATTATTATATTTTCATGTTTTGTATTATTTTTTATAAGAGCATTTTAGTAATGTCGAATTTATATCCATTCACTTTTCCATTTCCCTCCAAAATGTCTCACATGTAATTAAAAAGCAAGATTTATCCCTCGTTCCTTTATTTTCCTCTTTTTTATTTTTTAGCATTAAACACGCATTTATCTTTCACTTTGTCCATTGCTCCACAATTTCTAATTTCCCATCCCCTTCACCTTTACCAAACATATGTTTCTTTAAAATTTACTACATGCCACAGACAAGACCTCTTGGATATGTCTTAGGAGTACTTCCCACTAACTTAATTGTCTAATTTTAATTGGAGCTTGGCACGTGCTTTGACTATAGTTTTGGTTTTCTTGAACATTCATATGGTTAATAGTACAACTACAATAATATATTATTTAAGAATTCATATAACTTTCAATTATTGATTTTGAAATTGATGAAAATAAATTATAAATAAATAATATGTCAATTCGACAATAATAGAATCCAAGGAATCCCGCATCATTCATCTAGACTACACGAAAAAGCGAAGCATTGAAACCTTAGTTGATTCATTGATATCACTTCAAAGTTATTTTTAAGAGAATTTGAGTTCATTTAGCTTATTAAGCCTGATCCCAAGCTCATTTATGGTTTGAAATTAATTTAAATTCACATTTTCTCCTTTTCTTTCAATTGTCCATATGTCTCGTTGTGGCATTATAAAATGGCTGCGTCCTGCTGTGAGTGGTTGCGTTTTATCTAGATTACTGACTTGAGGATGATGTGTTGTCTTCACCTTGTAGCCAATTTTCATACGTAAGTGCATCGAACGTTTGCGGTGTATGAGACAGCGTATCCAGCTTATCCAACTGAGGCCACAATGCATGGAACATGCTCTTTACTCTTTCGTTTGTCGCATGCGGTAAAAGTGTGTGAAAGTCAAAATTGGACTGACAAGAGCATACAGCAATTTTACCAGGGCAATTCTTTCGATAATAGTTATAAGACGTAATGGTTAGTGTTAGTAATAATAATAACAACAACAACAACGAAAACTCTACTAGTACCACTAAATTGATATATGTAAAGTTGTATAAAATGAGTTAAACCTAATAAACTGGAACATTTAATCCATTTCTTTTGGAGGGGATTAAAGATAAAATTTTTAACCCTTTAATAAAACTATTAATCCTACTTGTTTATATCATAGGTTAAAGTGAGCTACACTATCATGAATTATATAGGTTCATTACATCATTAAGATAAAGATTTAAATAAAAAAAATGAGGAAATCATAAATTACACTCCTAAACTTTTAATTATATATGGATTCACTTCTTAAACTTTCAAAATGAGATCTATAACTCCTAAAACATTCAAAAATTAGCACAATTAATAACAATTAACATTTTCGATTAAAACAAAATAGAGAGAGTTACAGGATAACCCCTCGAACCTTTAGCTATATGCGGAATCATCATCTAAACTCTCATCTACGTGCAGACCCTCCAAAATTCAAAGAAAAAGTTAATTGGCGTTAATTGTTTCAATTTTTTTAAGTTTTAAGGGTTAATACTATGAAAGTTGAAGGAGCGAATTGACATCGTTATAAAAGTTTAAAGGAATAATTTGTAAAATCTAAAAGAAAAGGTGCATGAATGATAGAGAGAAGTAAAAGGATAACAAGAGATAAAACAAAAGTAGGAAAATATGTCCTCTTTTATGTTTACTTAAAATAAGTGAAGCATTGTGATGTTTACAAATCGATTCAATTGGATTCAGAGGTTGCATTGAAATGAACCACGTTTTAAACCCATACGTATCCTTCGCTCCTATCCATGACTCCTCATCTCCATCCTTTTAACCTTATCAAAACATGGCTTTCCTTTCGAAAAGGACATCACCTGGTTGACAAGACATCTCGTATATGTTTTGAAGTACTTCTCACGAACGTAAATGCTTGGCTTTTATTAATCTTTGGCATGTGCTCGCACTTCATTTTCAGTACTGAAATCGGCATCCAAGAAAAGTTGGTATTTAATCGCACAATAGCGTAAAATTCACAAACCAAACTTCGATATTAACCTTTAACTGAATTGGGGCGATCCTCCCAAAGCTCATCATGGTTCAATCTTCAGATAAAGCCTGACCCTGATGCGCTTCCAAGTTCTTCAATAATGTCTAAAAAAGACCAGTGACCTGACGGATTTGGAAGTCCTTTTCTTTCATCCAGGGCTTTAACCAATAATGTATCGAAAGCTATTTTCTCCCATCTCACAGGTCATGTGCGTTCAAATCACGACTATTCCGTGGGTGGGACATATACATAAACATGAACATAATAAATTTTGACAAGGAAACGACGTGAAAGTTTGTACGGAAAGCAATCGCATGATTTTAGGTTCATTTGTTTTGGGAAAAACCTTTAGTAATACTAATCTTTTCACTAAATTTATAGTGTGTGTTTTAACTATTTATTAATGTTACCTGAGAATGCCTATTAGCTTTTAAGTTTAACTGCCCATAATAATTAACTTGATAAAATAATATTATAAAATGTATTTAATTAGAGAATGTAATACAAGATAATACAAAAATGAAAAGGAAAAAAGAAGAGTAAAACAAAATCTAGTTACACTTATGTGGCCATTTTCCAATCACCCTAAAATTATATATATGTATATATATAACGTCACAATTGGTCGCTTGACAATTGAAAATAAAGCGCTTAACATTTAATTTTTCTTCAATAGTTTAATACTTTAGATATATTAATCTCTCTTTTTTTTTTTTTTGGTCTGTTTCACGGTGTTTTCAACTTCAATCACCACGATAAGAGACCATAGCCACCTTCTACCAATGATGCGGTGGAGACAGCTAGGGCAATACCATACCCGTAAGGAGTAGGGCATATAACCTACCAGCAGCATCCAGTAATAGTGTTCACTAAAGCTTATTGAATACAGTTGATTTGGATCATTCTAGGATATGATATAATGGGTACTTACAAGCTCCTACAATACCTAAGACACGTTCCTACGATAAAATTCCACTTACCTCAATCTTCTCCAGGCTATTTTCTACCACTCAAAAGATCTTATGAAAAATCTCTTCATCCTTTATAACCCTCCTTTATCATTATACTAACTTAACCATTGAAATAACTGTATCGATTAACTTCTTGGTGCTCAGGTATTAGATACCCATTGATTTGTGTTTCTTTTGCAAGCTCATATTGAGTCCCTATTCATCCAAAGTCTCTTTGGGCAAAAAGTATTAAGAACAAATAAAATTAAATTTTTATATAATTAATTATTTTGGTGATCTTTACACATAAAATCTCTTAATCAAAGGAAAGAAAAGGCATCTAAATTTATAGAACACTTATTGCATAATCGTGAAATAAAATGTCATAATGATAATACATAAAATTAAGATTTAACCATTTCAGATTTTAAATTAAAGAAAGCAACATTAAAAATAGTTCATTTCAAATCCTTACTTTATCAATCTGCTTTCAAGGAATTGAGATTTTATACAAAGCACTTCAATTGCAGCATAGTTTGATATAGTTCTATTTGATTCAACACACCTTTAAAAACATTTTATTCTAATTAATAATATTGATAGCCATTGAAATTTTCAACCAAATGGACATGTTTAAATTGAAAAAGATTACGTAATAATTAAAGTTACATAGCAATATGTCAGGAAGCGTTTTTCCTTTATAATGAAGATATACGAGCTTACTTGAAAGATAAGAGACAACAGTGAGAAAAATAAGTAGACCATTAAGACTACAAATGAGATGAAAAAACATAATGAAAGTTAATATTGCCACCCAATCTCTTTCAAAGTTGCATCAGTGGTTTGAATTTTTCCTTTCCCTAGAGCTGGACATACGGACAAAGTGAATTTTTCCTTTTATTTTTGAACTTTATTTTCTATTTTATTTTGTGTCGTTAGGATCCAAAATGTTCTTTACGTGCTTCCTTTCGATTTTATGTTGATAGGGTCTAATGGTGACATCCGTTTTCATGATAACATCATCGACTATTAGTCACGTTTGGTGAATAGATTGGAATTATAGAAATCGAATGAAATGAAATTGATTGAACAAAAGAATGACAAATCTATTCATATAATTAGATATATTCATGAAGGAATGAATTGGAATAATTATTTAATAAGATTTGTCAAAAATATCCTTCATATTAAATGTAGATAATAAATATGTGTAAAGTAAAATATAATTAAAAAATAATATATGAAATAGAATCGTGATTTTGCTTTTGAGAAGATGAAACTGAATTCCTCTTGAAAATTGCAATATTCTAAGGAATCGTGAGTTTGACTTTTAAAAACGCTTTCAAACATTGGGAAAGAAAATGAAAGCTATAATCGCGATTCTATTTCAGTCTATTCTTGTATACCAATCATACCATTAGGAATTTAGTTTGATGCTGGCTAATCATTATTTTCTCTTATGACAACAAATTCTTACATACAAAGAGGTCTTTCCATTGATATATTGGTGAGTGCTTCTTTAATATTTTCGCAGATAATGATCTTAACTTGCATTCATAATTATTAATAATGATTGAATATTAATTCTTTTTTTTTTTCTATACGTTAAATTTTCTATCTCTATCACCATGATTCCTCATAATAATCAAAGAAGAAAGTAAGCCCAATTCATACAAGGAACAAATTGAAAATTATGCCGGTTCTTGAACTTTTCTTTTCTTTTTTTAATAGTTTTGCCAGCAGACCGTCCCATTATGGGCTAGTAGCTTTGACCCGTAGGCTAAATGGGTAGGATCAATTTTGACTAGCCCCGACTTGTTTTTAAAATTGATTAAATGAGGTTCGGGAGCTATGACCGGTTGGCCCAGCTCTACCTTAGAAAAAAGTCTCTCTATAAAGATAAGAAAATATAAAAATTCATTAGCTTCATTTTCTCCATAGTGTTCCTCTCTTTAGTCCACAAGACACAAACACAAATGCAATCACCATTCACAATCTATGAATTCACCAAGTTTTGTATAGTATTCTATGTGATTTATCTTAAATTTGAAGATAATTGTAAAAGTTGTTTAATATGAATTATTATCTTGTGAAACAAAAATTACTAAGTCTTATAAGACATAATAATACTTGATCGACTACTTTTTGTTAAATAAAAAGAGTCTGTAATTTTTTGTATCAAATTAATTAGTTCCAAATATTCTTAAAGATTATATGTATCGATAAAAGAAAAAACAAAATCAAAGAGCTATTGTTAGTATCTTTATAGTCATTATAAATTGAAAATGCAAATATTCATTTTTCTAATTTTGAAAAGTTGGTGCATCATTATTAAATAGAAAAGGATTAAATACCAAAATGAAGAATACAAAAAATTTTGCACTTCTTTTATCTATATCACACATTGTAGGTACTCCATGATGGCAAACGCGATAAAAGAAACAACAAATACGGATGAAGCCACAACTCATAATACACAACAATAATATAAGCTAAATTACTATCATAGGTATAATAAAATAAGGTTCAAAAAAATTGGGATCTTCATTTTCTTCCTTAGAATTACATAATTTTATATGAACAAAATTAAGTTTAGTAATAGCATATTGATAAATTAACCCATATAATCTACTAAAAATATAAATGATCAAATTGACTCATTTAACCCAATATAAATAGACTAAATAATTGAATGGGTTAACCTATTTAACTCACCAGTTGTATAAATGACAAATTTTGCTCTATTTAATAAACGAATTGTAATGTGTTGGTCTGCTTAAATCACAAGCTGAAAATAATGTGCTAGGCTTGATTGACTCATTCAACCTACTTGCATAACTCAACTTCAAAATATTCTTTTGAACTTTAATTTCTCTAGTAAATCTCTCCTTTTCTACAAAAGGGTAAACTAACCATATCCATAACCTTAATTTGGTTACATACGAGCTTATCTCTTGAGACATTTAAGTTCTTTTTTTTTTTTAACTCATTCTAGTAAAACATTAAAAAAAAAAAGACCAATCTGTAACTATTTATAAATTATTATAAACACATTCAATAGGTTTTTATGATTTATATAGGTCAAAGTGTTCTAATGGAAATGGAAGAAACAATAGAATTAAATTATACAATTAAATAAAAGATAGAACATAAAAGAGACTAAGAATTAAATGACGTGGAATAATCTTGATATGAAGTAAAGAGCCATAGAGTAATAAGGTTGTGAATTCATTATAATCACAACATTTATGCCTAGGAATGATATATAAATTTTCACACACGTCTTATGAGACTTAGAAGCAATTTTGTCAACTACTCGAAAGGGAGACAATAGAAACCTTTCCATTAACCAAAACCAGAATAAGGAACAATAAAAACAATTAACATAAGCCGAGGATGAATTCTTGCTTGGGATTTGAACCTAGTACTTTTTCCTTGAAAAAAACCCATAAATGTTGGAGAATGCAAAAGAATTCATGGTGGCCGCTGGTGGATAAAACTTGAACCCGGTGGACCAAGTGACCATGGCCGTTTAGCTGCTCCTGAGACCTTTGGGCTATTGTTATGCATTTGCAATGGGCAAACGACTGCTTGTTAAGCCCAATCCATCATTGGCTCCCTTTCGGCCCAAAAAAATTATCTCGGCCTTAATGATGAGTGGATTACAACAAAGGTCCATAAACACCCTCATTCAGTCATTCTCCATCTTTAATTCCGTCATGAGTCTATTGCCAGAAATGCAAGAACTTAGAATCCACATCAACATCACACAGCATTTTTCCTCGTAAGCGCCTCCATACATAAAATGGGAATAGGGCCTTGACATACCCTTTTTTTGTTTGGCCCACGGACCTTGTAATACTCATGTGAGTAAAGTCGTCCATGTACCATGGAAGAGTACAAAAAGTGATTTATAAGGTAAAAATAATGGCTATCAAGCCATTACAAGTTGGGGATGTCTTTGGCATCTTGCTTGAAAAGACCTCTTAGTCGACAAAAACTCTTCAAAATTAATTACTCAATTACCATCACAGTATTGCATTTTAAAGAGACGATAGTTAGATTTATAAGAGTGTATATTTTTAAAATGTAATACTAGTATAAATTATAATATGTGTTTTACATGTTCAAAATGCAATACGTATGTGCATCACAATTTGCACGTGCGATACCCTTACAATATCATTCCGTGTACATTGTTTTAAAAATGGTATCATATTTTTAAGATACGATATAGTATTGGTGTTTTGGTAATTTTTTTATATAATTTATACTTTTATAATTTTTTTGAAAAAGTAGTCGACATGTGATTCACTCCCTCTTAGTCACCCTTTGGTTTAATTTGAAGAGAAAAGATTCAATTATTATTACATGCAACATGTACTACAAATCACATGTTATATGTATGTAACGTAAACACTAATAAAATCTTAATTATATAATGTGTGCAAATTACGATTATAATTGACTTAGAAAGTACTATTTCATTTATCGTGAATGTCCAAATCCTAGTACCCATTGAATCTTCATTCTAACTTGAGCTGAAATATCATAAATGGTATTAGAGTTGATCTCTTATCATTAGGTGGATAACTTGATATGAACTAAAATGGAAGTTAGTATTAGGATTCAAAGAAGAGATCCAAAGAGGATATTACTTTTGGTAAGGTTTTAGGTAGACCTATATAAAAATAGTAGTAGAAATAAATGGAATGGTATAAGAAAAAAAGGGTCAAAAAGTTAATCCAATTGCGAATTCCCATTATAAATTTTATTTTATTTTATCATTATTTTTTTTAGAAGGATAAACAACACCCTCTGGTTTCTCTATAGTGTGGATCGATCCAATTCTTTTAAGTTTACTTATTTTAAAACCCTAAGTCTCTCATCACTTGCATGAGGATCGAAATGGACCTCCTTTCTCATGCAAAAGACCAAATTCATTGATCATCATCTCGTATTAAAAGGCATAAAAGAATTACACTACATTAATTATAAACTTTCATAAAATTACATCGGAGACCACATATTTAAGCTCTTTATACTGGTCATTTTTAATTTCGAGATTATTTTTTAACTGAGTTCTTACGTGCACCATTATATATTTGCCATGATTTTCCTTGCCATTGGAGGCTTTGATTTTATTTTGTTATTGTTTATTTTTTTAATGATTTTTTTGTTATAAATTACATCAGGGTCTTAACGTTTGAAGAAATTAGTCAATTTAAGTCCATATGAACACGTGTCAATAGAAGAGAATATTTAATTAAACCTCATAATATCTTTTTCTGTTGACACGGTGTCCATAAGGACCAAAATTGACCCACATTTTAAACGTTTGAACCTCTTTTAACTATTCAAAATGTTGAAATCCTAAATAAATTTATTTTCAAATGCTATGATCTTGTGGTATAATTTACCCTTTCTATTTTTTCAGTGGTAGAAGGTCGCCTTTTATAGAATTATCTCGCAAGTCCACTAATTTAAAAACATTTAACTTGCATTTTTCTCTAGATAAAAGGTACAGATAAACCGACTCCTAACTTGCTTTTTTTCAGTGAATCTGTCTTCTATTGGAATGGGCTATCTTCTCTCACTCACTTTTCTCTTGGGTTTATATAGGCCTCTTTGAGTGGTGGAGCTTTTAGGTCCGTTTCGATCCATGAACAAGCCCAATGGAGTGGAAAGTAGACACCGCTCTGAAAGGGCGAGTCTTGATCTATCTATAAACTGTGCTTGGTAAATTAGTAGGTTCATAGATGGATCCAATAAAATTAAAAATAAAAATTATTAATCATCAAAAAATAAATTAAGGTTCAAGTATATAATTGAATAATAGTAAAATTTTAAAATATTTTTTTTCGAGAATTGGAAATTTTTTCTTCTTTCACAATATTTAACAATACAAGAAATTAATGTATCCTAAAAATATATCCGGTTTAATATGTGTGTGTGTATACCAAATTCCTACCTTATTAGTATCACAACTCAGTTTGATGTGTTTTTGTTTATAGAGACAGAATTTCATTTCAACTTCAAAATTGGCTAAAAATAGAACTTAAGGGAATATATATATTATATATATATAATTCACTAAAAAGACAAAATCAATACAAATATAGTTTGTAGGTTTTAAATAATGTAAATCTAGAATGTCTATTTGGATGGTTTGTTTTTCATTTCTATCTATATCTGTGTGATACTTCTTAAATATAGATGGTGAAATTCTAATTATAGAGGTGTTTTCTGGTGTAATAGCTTAAAGTTCGTTGGAATTTTAAAATTAAGTGTACTCTTAACAGAGAAATTTCAGGATTGATGACCTCCTGAGAAGTGCTCGCACCAAAGAACAAAACTGTGTAGCGTGTAACCAAAGCAGATAATACATCGACAAGTAGAGTTTTGAGGCATTACAAGTGGTATCAGAGCAGTTCAGTAAGCAAAAGTGGAGGAGTATGTCCTTACTGCATGGTGTGGTTCTGGACCTAGGTAACAAAACTGACGAAGACGTTAGTTATATAAGTTGGGGAGTATATGATACCCATCAAATATAAATGGTAAAACTCTAATAACAGAAACGTCTTTTAGTGTAATGGCTAAAAGTTTGTCGGAATTATAAAGTTAAGCATACTCTGAGTAAAGCAATCTAAGAATGAGTGATATCCTAGAAAGCATTGGCACTAAAGTACAAAACAATGTTGCATGTGACCAAAGCGGGCAATACTTCAGTGGAAAGAGTTTCAGGGCATTACAATATGATCTGTATTTGTATCTGATACTTATTTTGATTGTTTGATATATTTATGAATAAAAATATTTATTTTTCATCTGTATCTGTTTCTTAACAAATAGTCTATTTAAAAACATCCACATGCTATTTGCACGCCGAAGAAACAAACAATCTAAAATTACAAGAGAGAATAACAACTTTGTACATACCACATGTTATGAAAAATTCATCACCAACTTGAGGGGGAGATTGTTAAGGTACAAGTGTAATAATCTCATATGGGAAATATGAGTCTTATATGAAAAGTTTATAAGAAGGAAAGACCCATTAATTCATTACCTTAAGGTTTTGGGTTATAGATGGCGTCAAAAACCCATTTGTGTAATCCTTCATAAAACTCATTTAATTTCTCCTCATTGAAAGCATACTCCAAACGCTAACACCAACAACATACATCCTCTTTTTGCAATCCAAGTCAAACATATGCCATTTTTACAATTACCCCATCAACGAAAATCAAGTAGTAATATAATATATTGAATATTAATATCCCGTAAGCGTATTTTTATAGGGACCGTGAATGAGTAAAAATGCTTGCAAAAGTATGTGACCTAACTTAACTTGTTAAGACTTGTTAACAAGTTTTTTACACATACATATTATATTATTGTATATTATATCATATATTGTTTACATATTATACCTACTGTAATATTATGTGGTACTAAAATTCTAGAACTAGTCTTTTTCTAAAACATGTATAAAAATAAAGAGAAACAAATAAATTCAATAAATTTACACGGTTAAATGAACTCAAGAAGCTTGAAAACTTAGCTTAACTTGAATTTGTTATATTTTAAATGAGTAGAGGTAGCCTTGATTAGCTCGGTTTAACTCGCATGGACCCCAAATTCCCATATATGGTCAACAAAATAACTTACTCAATTTTTTATATTTTTCTTTTCATTTACAAGGAAATAAAAGGATTAGAATTATATTTTAATCTTTTTAAACATATTTTCATATTTGCCCCTAAAATTTACATATAATAATGAGAAAATATCACGAATGGTATCTAAATCTTGACAAAATATATAATTAGGCACCTGAACATTGAAATTGATCAATTCAGTACCTAAAAGTACTTAATGGAAGTATTTTTGCATGTATAAAATGATTTTTTTATACTAAATTGATCAATTTTAAAAATCATATACTAAATTGATAAATTTAAAAGTTTAGATATCTAATTACATATTTTGTTAAAATTCAAATGCCATTCATGATACCAGTATTTTTTAATGTATTCCTAACTTATGACTAATGTCTCTTTTAGAGTAATAAAACAAAAGAATACTCATTACACACCATAGGGTCTGCTTGGATAGTCTATTTTTTATTTATATTTGTATCTTTTTTAAAATGATATGTGTAAATATATCCGATTTGTATCTATATTTAATCTATTTGATCGTTTGATAAGAATTATTAATTTTTTTATCTATATCTATTTCTTAATAAATAATTTATTAAAAAAAATTAAAAAAAATGTATACATCTACCCAAAAAAAAAAAAAAAAAAAAACTAAACAAACAGACACATAATCTTATTCCTTCTTTATTATGAGATACTTTAGTAGTTGGCCCATGCTTTTTCAATCCATGACGTGTTGACATGAGGCGGAGGTAAGTTACGAAATTATTTTGATTTATGCATAGCACTGCATTATGGACTGGTGAGCGGTGTGAGTACTACTGTAGCTGTGCAGCCACAGTAATTATAAATCCATGGCCGGTGGCAGTGGCGCGGGGGCGGAGCAGGGGAGCAGGTGCGTGCTGCGCACGGGTGTGTCGCGCTGGATAATGGGTCCAATCCAAATCCAAAGATTAAACGGCTAAGCTTACCTTACAATAATGAAGAGTTGGGCAGTTGGGGCCCCGAAGCCGACTCCAACTACAAAGCGCCGCAGGTGAGGGCGGCGGGATGACTTAACGTTGTCGTCACGACGCTATTTAACTAGGCCTGTCTAGGTGATCCATCTCTAAAGACACGAGCCCTTTTTGTCCTTTATTAGGTGGGCCATGCTATTATAAATTATAACAGTACGAACGCACGTGACATGTCTTTTTTTTTTTTTCTCTTATAATCTATATTTTATTTATATTTATATATAAATTAAAATATTTTTTTATTAACATGTATTTTTTTGATAAATAAATTATTTAAAAATAATAAAAATAAAATAACTAAAAGAAAGCAAATAGATCCGTAAATTTAGATTTTTAAAGTAGGTCGATAACAGCCGACACCTTTATAATTGGTTGGTATGAAATTGTGAATATCTTAGAAATCTTATTTCCATAAAATTATTTCACTTTGATCTGTTAAAAAATTATATAATTATTTAGAATTTCTGAGAGTTCATAAATTCATCAAAAATACCATCTGGACAAGCGAATCTACTATTTGTCATAATCTCAAACTTTCTAAGTAAATATTAAGGTAGACAATTTCAAAACATAGGCAGTTAATTAGTTAATTTTTAGGTATAAAATGCTACCTTATTTTTTGTACAAATTATAATATAAGGATCGGTAAAAAAAAATTCCTCTGGATTTTTAAAGCAATTGGAAATCTAAATTTTAGTTTATTTTTTATTCTTTTTCCTTTTCCTTCTTTATGTCCATTGACGATTTAACTATTTGTTTTTTCTCTGACATATGGACATTTGTTATACTAATATTATGCTTAATCAAACTTTTAATTAATTTTCAAAATTTATTATCTTCATTATCTAAAGAAAGACGACATAGCAAATGCTTATTGGATAAAAAAATAAAAACCCAAAACAATCAGATATAATATAGTACATGTGGAAAGTAAAAAATTTATAGGGTTTGATATTGAGTGGTTGAGACTTACCTAAATGCCTTTGCATTTTGACGTCATCTTAAAGGGAATGTATTTAAATGGCCTGAATAAAAGCCAATTCGTGACGACCTAGCAGATGTCTTAGAAGTTAGAGCATTTATGTTTATCCTCCTTAACAGGCCGCGTCCTTTTAAAGTCCATGCAGAATTCCACTAAATTTTCAGCGTCAAGACCCAACAAAGTGAGTTTAATTATTTTTTCTTATTATTATCTTTTCTAATATAAAAAGAAGGATATTGTAAAAACTTAAATAAAACTCATAAAAATATAAAAAAGAAAATAAAGGAATTCATGGAAAAAGTCCAATGCATATATAAAGTGGTGAAAAAGTTTTTTATATCGTGTTTGGTATGAGAGAATTAGGAATGAATGATTAGAAGGATTTATTTCATTGTTTGTTTTAAAAGGAAAAGATAAGGAGAAGGATAATGGATGTAATATTTTTTTAGGATCCCATTATTTTTTTGTTCTCCTAAAATGGAGGGAAAGAGAAAAAAATTTATGAAATTAATCTTTTATCCTTCTTTTAAAATTACTTATTATTTTTTAGTTGCATATAATTAGTAATTTACTATTATATCTCTTTTTTTTTTCTTTTGCAATAATTAACTTTTTATGTAATTTTCTTCACTTCATCATCCAAACACATGGAAAGATTCAAATCTTCTAATAATTCGCATCTTCTACTCTCTTTGCTTCCATAATTTTTTTTTCATAATTCATTCCATCATACCAAACAAAATCTTAAAATACTAATCTGGTATCTCAAAGATCTTTTAAAAGAAATTATAGATATCAATGCTATGATCTTAGACCATTTTTATTAGATTGGTTAGCATAAAAATCTAAATGGAGTAACACAATCAAGTACCCCCATGATAGAGGGTACTTTGGAGGGTTCAAGTTGGTTGCCTGAGAAAGCATTTGGTACTCAACTCCTCTCCTGTTTTAATTGGTCGGATCGAATGCATGGCGAGCGAAAAGTATTTAGTAAAACACTAATGAGCTCTCTTGATTAAAAAAACTTACGAATAAGATGAGAACTTCCTCAACCGGAATAATTTTTAATAACATCCATGACACCTTAAAAAACTTTCAAAAGAATTAAGCAACGAAACTCATAATTACTGTGCATTCACTGATAATGCCATCATAACACACAAGCTTTTCAACGGCAAATTTAGAATATCAACTGCAGGGGAATAAAAAACAAAAGTAGCTTCTCCATATTTGATTTTTTTATTACAACGCTAACCAGTGTGATTTTGTAACGGTTTACATTTGGGTATTCTTAGATTATTATATATGTATCTAAACTGCATTTATATTTTACTTATATTATATCCGTATCTATTTGTTTGATAAGTTTATAAATAAAATTATCAACTTTATATTAATACATATTATTTAACAAACACCTGATTAAAAAGGATAAAAATAAATCAGTACAATGAAACGAGCGGACGCTAAAACATTCCACAATGTGGGTGCTTCATGGTCAAGCTTTAGGATCTATTACTGCAGATGTTAACAACCCGCACAAATATCATTACCATTGAAAGGTGTAGTGGGTAAAGCAAATGACAATTTGCCAATATTTAAGTCCATGTCAATATCAATCTTTTCAGCCCACTTTATTTCCAAAGAAACATAACCTCAAAACAAATCCCAAAGCTCGACACTTAATAAATCAAGACAGCCGATGTTCTTTAAAAATTCCCATCCTCCATTAAAATCGTTCAGCTTTGAGTATTTTTATTTAATCAAAGCTGTTTTTGCTCGAACTGGGGGTCATTTATTTTAGACTACAGTTGGCATAAGCAATGTCTTTTAGATATGTTGAAATATAAGTGACTCGCTACGTCCATTTCAGTTGTTAATAGAAATTTTGCAAGTACAGTGAAACTAACTCTTGCAAATTTATTATCAATCTACAGGCAAAGCTGCTAGAAATTTGAGCAGCTCAAAATTGCATATCACCCAAGGAAATCCAATTTTGTTGCAAACAAGTTAGCTAGTATGATGTATAGCCACGAGAATGAATCATGGATTGCTTTTATTCCTCGGGATTTTGCTTTACTACTGATTAAAAATTATAATAATAATCAGATGGGTATAGGAGGATGAAAGTTTTTAATTTGAAGTTTAGCACCCTTGGTATGGTTTGTATGTCTCACCTGCTTCTCTCTTGCTTGATTGTAATGGGCTGAATGTCCTTACCTTTGCTTAATGTAGATATTTCTCACTTAAAAAAACGAAAGGGAAAAAAATAATATCGAAACGAAAGAATAGGATGGCCTAGAAGAAAAGAGTAAATATAAATATTTTTTTTGGATAAGAAAAGAGAGGAATGTAAAGAATTGAAGCAAAAGCTAATTATAAGTATCTCGAAATTTACTGAAGTATCAAGACGGTCGGAATTGTTTTTTAATTCAAAGGATGCTTTAATAATTTTTACATTTTTCTTCATTTTTGTGGGATAATCAATAAAACTTTTCTCTGAAATTTATTACATCCATTCAGGCAAAATGGACTTTAGAGACGAAAATTCTGTCTCTAAACATAAGTTTCCATCGTAAAAACCACAATCGCTGATTGTATTTGTAAAAATATAACTTTTTTTACCCATTTTTCATCAGAAAATTTCTATTTTTATAGGTCAGTTTTCTTATAGTGATTTTTCATCATAATTTGAATAAAGAATATAATTTGTTATAAAATTGTGCAGCATGTTTTATCGCTTTCAATAAAAGCAAGATGCTCAAGAAATATCATGATTTGTTAGGTGAAAGTTCTTCTACGGTAGACTTTAACTAATAGCATTTAATAAGATGCCTAAAATAATTTTTTCCTCTTATATCAAGACAAAAATGTACGTAGATTTTTCATATTTCACTTTATCGAGAAGATCTTCAAAGTTTATTTTTCTTGGTATTATTTTGTTATCAAGCCAAATTGTAATAATAAGCCAATGAGCCTACAACCAAAAGAAATTGTTAGTAGAGTACTAAGAGTGACCTAACGTGGTCACTCTAATACATAAATTAGTCGTAGGTCTTAAGAGAAGATACACAAAATAGAGAAAGAGACTGAGCTAAGTCACATTAATGGTATGAGTAATACTACAAACCCAAAAAGATCCGATCTAATATTATTGCTATTTGGTCTTTAGTCTTATTTAGAGATGATAGTCATATAAGAATAAGGACCTATAAAATATTTCCTGTGCATGTGATGCATTCCCAAGAAAGAGAGGATTAAGGAGGGTAGGGACCCCTTGTGGCAGCTGAACTAAATCTGAGGTAGTACTAGTAATCATTTGAGCAAAGTCATCAAATAGGCGGAGAGTTATATCTTTAGAGCACCCATAAGGAAATTAAGAGTACCTCCCAAGCAAACATGAAGAGCTTGGGAGTTGCAAACTCCCAAGCGCATCAACCTTATAGTCATTGAGCAGTTAGAGTAAGAAATCACTTGAGTTATTTTGTTTGATCTTCCTGAACAGAGCCTCTTCTATAGAATGTTGTCTGTCTTCTCTCTTCAAAAGTTGGAAATGAGGAGGAGTAGCTGATTGTTTATGGGTCTGTTTGTTTTGGCTTTTTTTCGGCAGATACGGATACTTTTTCAAACTTTTTTCTAACAAATTATTTATAAAAAATAAATATAAATAAAAAAAAGTTGACAGTTCTCATCAAAAGATCAAATAAAACAAATATAGATAAAATTTAGATGCAAATCGGATATATTTACACATATCATTTTAAAAAAGATACAGATACAGATGAAAAACAGACAATCCAATATGTATTTGAGATGGATAACGATTGTCAGATCACCTAGCCCATAAGTCAAGGTAAATGAATAAATAATATTTTTATTTTTATTTTTAAAGCTCCATTACACTTCTCAAGGATTTAAACCAAGATCTTGTAATTTTAATAGGAGCATATCTCATCTTTATCCTAAAATAAAAAGTATTCTTATAGAGACTTTGTGATAATGGATTGCCAATTGTTGTGAAACTCAAATTAATTTTCCCAATTTGTTGTTAATTGAATGAATAACATATAGACATTAATAGTAGTCTTATTGATTGGATACTTGTTAATTGCAAGATAAAAGAGAGAAAGAGATGCAATTACTTAATCCACCATGGGCCATTATTTTGGTTTTACACATAGGTCTTTAGGAGGTAACAAAAAATAATACAATATTTCAATGAAAATTTGCAAAAACTCCACTATTTCAAGTAATTTAGGATATATTTGGATTGTCTGATTTTCATATGTATCTTATATATATCTTATCAATATCTATATATTTTTTGTATTCTATTTGTATTTGATTAACATTTGTAACTGATTTATTTATAAGTAAAAATATCTATATTTTTATCTATATTTGTTTATGGACAAGCGGTTTATTTGAAAACAACAAAATTAACCTATCAAAACAATTAGAATAAAACTAACCAAATAAACCCTTAATGGAGAGCACATTTATATTAGGGATTACAATAGAGAGAGAGACTTATAGACTGTCCACAAAGAGCCTTTCTCTTGGTCCAATCAAAGAGAAGGATGGCTGAAATTGAATATGGTTTGGTCGTTCCCTCTAAAGTTTAATGTTAATGGAGTGGTGAATGAAGACTTTGGGATTTTGGATGTCTTAATCATTGAATTATGAGGATTTTATTGTGGTTACATTTATGTCAATTAATGGCGATAAATTTTCGTATCTAACTTTGACTCCGAATATAGCAGCTGACATGATTACTTCATAGCATGATTGCACAAACTGATTCGCAAATGCTGCCGATGTTTTCTAAGGCAAAACTTGTTTAGGTTGATTCATATAGAATGTCTTTTATTTCAAAGGAGTGAATTGATTGACTAACTAGAACAAGTTGCATCAAGAATGACTTAGGGCATCCTTATCGAAATGATAAAAGATCGAACGAAATTAATACGTTGCATGTATAGGTGATTGGCAATAAGTACTAATTTTTTTTTAAACAAAATAGAAATAGGGCATGGTTTTTAAAAAATTATTTCAACAGAAAAATGTTATTAATACTTATATGCTACTGATTATTTCACATTATATATTACTTTAAAACATTTATTCATTACGAGATTCTCCACACCTGCTTCTATGTCTACAGCTTCACTTTTTGAGATCTCATGTAATGAAAATAGTTCTTTCAACTTTTGAGATGTTTACGAAAAACCATTTTCCTCTTATTATATAAATATAAAAATAAAATTTCAAAAAGAAAATCCTTCTTTTCTCTTTATTCTTCCCATTATTCTTTTTTTTTTTCCTTTTATGTGGATAAAAAATTGGTGGAACATACGAAATCATTACATCTATTTTCCTTTCCGTCATTACATCTATTTTCCTTCTACTTATCTTTCTCTTACAAAAGGTATAGATAGACAAAATTTGATCTCCCTCGCTTGCTACTCTTCAATCATTCCCTCTCAAATCCTCCAACCAAACACAGTTTTAAAGGCGAGGGAGACTCCATGAAATGTCCTGGTACATAAGTTACCCGTGGAATTGCATTAACTCTAGGATTGCAAATCACAACGAAGTTAATGTACAAAAAAGGAAACTTCGGCAACTTTATCCTAATATCATTTATCTGTTACGAACATAAGCTCAATTAGAATTTTATGGGCTTAAAATTCAGTTAAAATCTGATTGAGTTTGAAATTTTGGGCATGAAATCCTTGTATAAAACCAACGTTTAGTGTGCCTGTAGTGTAATCAATTAAACTTGATTTATCAAAATTAAAATACATTTTTCCTAATTAAAATAATATCGGTATCATGATTAGACTTGGGAGTTGGGATTTCGACTATCATTTGAGTTTGAGTTGTACGGGATTTACGCGTTTACTGAAACAGGAAAATGGTAAGACGGGTACATCACCGGATGGACGTCTAAATAAAAACATGATCTTTCAAATGAAAAATTTTACTGGGGTGACTCGTAATTCAGATTGCAAAGGTTGAAATTCACATTTTATTGCATCCTAATAAATGTATTTTGTAGCTAATCTTAATAATAGGCTTCCATTTGCTACCGCTGGCTCTCGGTTCCAAATTAAGGATCCGAAATCAGCGTCTGGGAATCGGTCTAATTTTCGGTTTTTTGGAATAAACCATTCTTACGGTTTTATTCTAATTCCTTAAAAACCAAGAACAGTGACATTTAAAAAAAAACAAAAAGTTAAATAATTAACTATAAAACATATTAAGATACAAAGAAGTTTTATGAGGACAAAAACAAATCCCAAATTGTTAAAAAAATTAATGAACAGCTAACAACTTTGGTTAAAGGTTTAAATAAACTCAAAAACACATTATTTCAGTTATAATTATTACCTATGTTGTTAAAAATAACATGTTGATAACAATTAACAACAAATTAAATGTTGTAAATGAGAAATAAATTTTTACAATTGACATAAAAAAATCAAAATACTTTTTCTTATTTACTGTTGTTATTTTCTTTTAATTTTATTTCCTTTTTTCCTTAAATTTTTTTGATATAGAATCACCCGAACAGTTGGTTCAATTTAATCTTGAACTATTGGTTCTCAAACAAGATCAAGCAATTTGGGGGATTGAACTGGGCAAACTTGCTAGAATAAGCAAGTCTTTAATCAATTTAAACTTGCCTTTCATGGGTTAGTTCTCAGTTCAAGAACAACTAGAGGCTTATCTTGTCGATTCTCGGTTCTCATTTATGGCGATGTCTATTTATATCCTAAATGATTCATAAATAAAATTAAAAAGTAAAATTCCATGAAAAGAAAATTAATATCTGATTTTTTTTTATTTCCCTGTGCTAAAGCTCTCACTAACAATTTCTTTTTTATAGTTATCATACCAATAAATAAAGTTATAATTTCTAAGGGTTTGTCTTATTTGTTTGGAATTTCGGAATACCAACCCAAATCTTATCATAGAAATGATATGTTTTGGTTGGTTTATTATGGGACCGATTTTATAAGTTGCATGATGCTTTAAATTGATATCCAATTATAATGGTATTACTGATTATATAATAGTTTTAGGAAACTTGCCGCTTTTTGACTTGTTATGGATAATATATATCTGATCTATCTGATTTTTTCATGAGTAAAATTATCTATTTTTTATTTATATATTATATATTTTTAATCTATATCTAGTCTATCTGATCGTTTCATGAGTAAAATTATCTATTTTTTATTTATATTTATTTTTTGATAAAAAATCTGTTTGAAAACTTTTATTTGTGATTTGCATAGTGACGGAATAAACATACTCGTATATATATTGAATTTCAAATAAAAACAAAAAGAAGAAAATCAGAATATAGATTAGACGACACGAATATTTATTATTATTCATTTTAACTTCTAAACTGCAGAAGCTTGCCACAAGAGGAAACGTGAAGATACATAGGGCTTGCATGCAGGATTATTGCAGGGTGAACATGTTTAAAAAAAAAAAAGTGAGGCGTTCGGTTGATTTGATTTAAAGCCTGCAAGTGCAAAGAGTAAACTGATGGATGGGGGGCTTGTGTGGTCTCAAAATCTGAGCATATGACGCGTCTGTATCTGTAAATAAAATCTTATAATAATAAAATATATTATATACATGTATATTTATATATATATATCATCAGTCCATCCATGTTGATTGACAAGATGACGAGACTGCTGAATTGATGCATGCATGTTAAGATATATCATTTCATCATTCCCTCCGTTGAATATTAGCACCATCTACTATTTTAAAAAATGGAAATATTAATGACATTCGTACCTGGTACGTGGCACTTATTAACATTTTTTTTTTTTTTTGCCTTTTCATGTATATATACATATATATATATATATACTTTTGTTTGAAATTGTAAAATCATTTTTTATATATGGTTGGGTAAAAAAGATAATATTTTTAAAAAACTTATAAAAATACCATTTCTCAACAAATATGTAAGTTAAATCTATTTATTCAAAATACGAATTCATTACAGCTGTCTTAAACCGATCTCTGGTATCTTGAATTTATCTTTTCAAAAAGTAAATTTAACAGATAAGCTTGTCTTTAAGAAATGATTTCAATTTATTTATTTTTAGTATTATTTTCGATTGTGTAATATTTTTATAAAAATGTTATGTTTTTTTCCTTAAAAAAGTATAATATTATAAAATGTGAATTTCTTATTATTTGTACTTATTTTTTAAGAGGTGGTTTAGGAACACATATTCACAAATAATTAAAAAGCCATTTTAAAAAATACGAGGCACTTATTGATGTCTTTGAGTTTGAGCTACGGTTACCCATCTATAAAAATTCCTTACATTAAAAATTTTTGGAGTTGGAAAAAGCTATAGCTCTAGATTATTATTATTATTATTAAAAGTAATTTTTAGGACTTTCGAGCACTTCTCCATTCGTATTATATTCAATTTAAACCTTTTTAAAGGGTATGATAGGAGATGAGCCTTATCATCCCTTATAGTGATTTTGTTGTTTGGTTCGGGAAAAAAAAAAGAACTATTCCATAAATAATGTTTATCTACGTAATATAAAATCAATACATAAATTATGTTTTTCACCTTCATTAAAGAATTGCTATTTCTGTAGGAATAAAATATCTAATTTAGATTAAAATCTATGCTCAAAGAATAGTATAACACCAAAGGAATTTGCATTCTTTTTATATAAATTCTATTTATTCCATTATAATGAATCAAGAGTATTATTTTAGATGGAAATACGATAGTTTTCTTTTCCTATAAGTCAGATACTATTGAAAGTATTGGGAAGGGGAATAGCATTTTAATTAATTTATCTCATAGAGAACCTGATTAGTGTTTTTTTTATTTATATTCAATTTGTATCTGTATATAATCTCGATCTAATTAGTATATGAATAATTAAATAATATTTTAAACTATTTTTCACAAACACCACACCAAACAGATGTCAGATAATGGTTTTATAGTCTAGTAGCATCTTTTCTTACCATTTAAATGAAAGGTAACATATTCAAATTTTCCTTTTGGTATAATAAAAAAAAGAAAAATACTATGATCCCATCATTAATTTTGATGGGACCGGTTTCATCATCATCTAATAGTTCACACCATATTCAACCACGTTTGAGTCACTAAAAATAGTTAATATTCTATTTATTATATTTATTTTAATAGTTAAATTAATAACGTATAGTTCCACTAGAAGCTGCCAAAGAGAAAATGCAATCCAGATAAAAGAAAAGAAACTTTATAACCAAACGGGACTTGAACCATGAGAAAACTTCATAAATCCCTTGAGCAAGCAGGTTGGTCCTCGCCCAAGGTTTGAACCTACGGCACTTCCTTGATGAGAGAAGGATTCCTTTGTTCAACTCGAAACTCATCTAGGGAAAGAAAAAATTATAAGAATGTTGTGCCCATCAAATCGAAGACCTTTACAGCTTTAGATAAGCTTTTGACAAGCCACCACCGAGCAAATGCCTTTTATTCCCCTAGCCAACTTAGGACTCATCAACATTCCAGGTACAAGATCAGATCACATTCAGATTCATTCGAAGACACGTTAATGAGACAATTGAACACATACGACTAATGATGGAAACCTAATCATAATTTGATGATAGGGATCAGACCATTTATGAGGGCTAGAGCCAGGGTCCTAATATACCAACCGGAACGAGATGGATTGCATATGAAATTACATCTACATAGAGAATTGGTAAGCTAGCATCCTAGCAATAGTTGGGGGCTTTTCTATTTCTCGTTAGCACTCTATTTGAAAAATTACAGCCATCGCACCTTTCTTTTTGTAGTTAACTTTCTCATTTTTGTCACTCAAGCTCTAAGGCCATTGCCTTTACGAGATATGCCAGTGAAATATCCCTAAACCTAATTTGATAACACGAGCAATGATAAAAGAAAATACATAGATTTGCAAAACAAAAATGGAAGAGTCTCTAGTACATTAACAAATCACTATAAATAAAGAGATGATTTAGTTTTGACCGATGTGCTAAAAAATTACACAAATACCAGTTAGATAAAATAAATTACAATGTGCTAAATTTGATTTGATTACATGCGTAATGGTACGAGAGTCAGAAAGTAGAAAATATAAAGTAGAAAATTGCATAACCTCCGTTAGGAGGGACCTCTTGTGTTTTGATTTCATCTTCATTAATGACTTTAATCTCCTTCCATCTTTTAGCGAAGGATTTAGTGACAACTTCTAATTTTCTTTTTGTTTGCAAGTAAACTCTTTTGAAACTTGATGTGTAACCTTTATTGCCTATTTGAATAATATTTGTAGTTACTAATATATATATATGAATAGTCCGTAAGATATTAGCAAATCGATATAAAACAAAGAGACAATTTTTTCGTTTACAAATGCACTAAAAAAATTATATAAATATAAATTAGATAAAATTATTTTTAAAAATATATCGCATTTGTTAAATAAGATGTCGTATTTTTAATATATGTCATATGTAATATATGCAACACTACACTGATATTCATGAAATTATTTTAAAAATTTTAGCATTTCCTTTTTACATGTGTTTTAACAATTCATAAGGAAATTTACTTTTTTATTTTTTTTATAATATAGGGAAATGATAAACCTAAAAAAGATATCTAAATATGATGGAAGACAACCAAGGCAAAGAAAAACATTTTGAAGCAAAAATCTTCTTCTTTTTTTTTTTTAATGAAGAGGAATGAAAGAACCTGTAAAGATAAATTTATTAGTTCCACACTACCATATTGAGATTTATTGTTATGGCATCACACTAAGATCCAAAGCTGAGCAGGTAACCATGTCGTACAGGACACTCACCTGGATCCTGCTCGACCAAATAGATTCTAGATAGGTGTTAAGAGTCAATAGGTAGGTTCCAGGTATAGAATTTTTGAAACTTGCTTTCACATGACAGAGTACAGGTATGAGCTTTCCATACCCTATACCCATCCAGGAACCTATCTTTCACTGGATATAAGATACAAATTCGTAGGTATCATATACCTACCTAATAAGAATTGTATAAAATAATATTAAGTTATTAGCAATAAAAATAGGACTATTTATTTCTAATATTTTTTTAATATCAATATTATTTAAGATAGTGACATTTTTTTATTGTTTTTACTATTTAGTTTTTAATAGTTCTATAATCCTTTAATAATCCTCAACCTGAAAAATATTTTTATGTATTATCAATGGATAATTAAATTAAAATGCAAATCTTTCAATAAATTTTTGATATATTTATTCATTCTTTTAAGTTTTTTATTATTTTTCCTCTTTCTTTTTCCTTTAAAAGAAATTGTCTTCTTATATAGGTACAATGTTGATATTTTCTTCATACCACTGCTTTTATATATTTTAATTTATATTTTATTATTCTACGTTTACAAAATTTAAAGGTACCCGATGTTTTCTAATATTGTTGTACACCGAAATGGTTAACAATTAATATAAATCAAAGTAAAATTGGTATGTGATCATAAGCATAAAAAAGTTTATCAAATTTCTTCAACCGATAGTATCGATATTAAATAACACTTAAGTTTCTTTCTACGCTCCAAAAGTAATTTTTCTGTAGTACAGGTTCCACAAAATACCATATACCCTATATGTTTTACATGCAACAAGATATATGGTGGGTACAAAGTAGTACATGGAAGGTTTTGGATATAAAATTTTGTACCATGTACCTTATAGGGCTGTTACAGATATCACTTCATACCTTATCCATCTTGTACCTGCCCACCCTTATCATGACCCATTTCATAAGGGCATACCAACAAGTTTTTGGAGTCACACCAGCATCATATAAGTGCTAGGAAAGAATCATTTTTATCCAATTAATAATTCAATCTCTTGTCATCGGTATTCATTACAAGTTCCTCCAATTTATAGGGTCAAATAAAACTTTAACTAATTGATTTGATATTTAAGAGAAGATCCCAATTCAATCAAAACTTGAAATAATAAAATGCTCCTAATATAATAATGTCGAGCATGGATTTTGATTTTCGGTTCAATTTCCTTTAATCCGATTTACATCAAACCCTAACCCATTTCACATAACTCATCGATTAAGAATTAAATGAAATATTAGTTTTGAAAATTATTTTGGAGTTGCCACCTGATCATAGTAGAAAAAAAAAAACCAAGATCAATGGGTAGGTTGATCTCGGTTATACTACTAATTCGTAAAAAAATCTTTTTTAAATAAAAAACGAAAACCAGAAATTAACTTGAGTTCAGAGGCTAACCTATTAAAACCTAAACGGTTACCACTTATAGCTTTCCATTAAAATTGCTTCTTTCATGTCCTAAATCCAAATGATAAAATACTTATGAGGATCTAACTAACTAATCCTATAGCTAATAATTACAAATATGTACAAATTTACTAATTTAATCAACTAATCAATTTCCATCAACAATCATATATAATCTAAGAACTCAATATAGTCAAATTAATCAAATCCTATCAAATTCTATCAGTATTCACATATCACAAACTAAACTAAGGGAATCAATAAAATCAAATCAAATAAATTCACAAAAATAATTTTTTTATATATTTTGAGTCACCTATTAAGGTACCTATGTACCTGCAATGAAAACTTTAATTTGTTGATCAATTTTAGAGTTTTTAATTCTTTTCACTTTAGATTTGTTAAATTTTGATAGTTTTGACAAAATTAGCTTCTTGATGATATGGATCCTAAGATTTATCAATTTAAGTTATTGCTATTTTATAAAAATCAATTTTTTTTTCTAAGTGACAAAACTCTTTTAAGGAAACATAGCATATCAATCAACATATTATCATTAATTAAATTATCACAAGAAATCAAATTTTACACGTACATGAGAAAAAAAAATGTTATTACAAACATATAAAAGATGAAATATTTATAACATCAAATGGTATATCGCGGACGTCATGGTTACCATATAATAATTTATTATCTGAATACATCATGGCAAAAGTTCAATTTATGTCATTAAAGTATTTAAAAAAACTGAATTTATTAGTCAAGGGATTATAGTGAAAGTTAAAATCAAAGTGCTATGATAATATTAATAAATCAAATTTATGAAAATCAATTGACAAAGCCATAATAAATTTTGTCAAGATAAAAATTAATTTAGGCATTTTAATAGCAATTTTATACAATATAAACCTAAGAGTTTAATCTATAAACAATATTACAAAGCAATCACTCAAAAAGACATATTAATTAACCTCATGTTTTGAATGCCTAAACAACTAATAATGATATGTAATATTTATTATGTCAAAATCTTATTATTGTTTATTATTTTTCATTGTTACAATGCTACGATAATTCATTAACTTATAATATTATATTACTAGTATGCTTTATCAAGTAAAAAAATGGCTTACCCGAGGATTGAACGTACACCGGGGAATTGATAGTCGAAGCTCCGGCTGGTTAAATTGAGACAGACAAATGTTGAATTGGGTTGGGGTGATCACAAGGCGATACGATGGCTGAATAGGGGAGCTTTGAAGCCCTCAATCTGCCAAACACTCTGATAGCTTCCGATTGCTTCGATTTTCCTTTTTTTTTTTACGAAGAATTTAAAATTAGAATGTTGAAACCTAAATTTGAGAACACCAAAACGAAATAAAAAATTGAGAATAAAATTAAAAGTACTCGGAGAGAGCAGACCTTTTTTTTGTTAAATAGAAGATAGGGAGACTATTTATATGTTTTAATTCGACTCAAAACTTTCCTAAATAATCGATTGAGAATATAGGGTTCTAAGACACTGTTTTCACAAATTCAAAAAAACCGGAGCCAAAACTTTTGTAACTTTCCAATTAAATGTCCTATCAGATATGTCTTTCATATATTATAACGACCCAAATCTTCAATCTTACCTAAAAAACAAATTTCACGCGTTTTTGAGGTTTTTAAGAAAACTAACACAAACGCGTTTTTCCCAATTTTCCAGCCTGGATTTGAATCAATTATTGATGATGAAAACGCGTAATCTACAAAACCAAATTAAACTACTCCATACCTAGTTTCCATATGTTCATTCAGTTTGTGGAAATAAGGTTCGAAAGCGGGCTGATAATGGACCCAAAGAGGGCTTATCAAGGGAGAAGATGAATAGTATTATTTTTTTTATTTTCTGCATATTATACTATATTATATATGTATATTATATATATATATTACATCTATTATATTTATTTCCCTTAATTTGATTTATTTTCCTAGTTTTTATTTTTAATCCTAACGCTTATAATTGCAAATATTCCTTTTAATTTAGCCACATATGTACTAATATGAACATTTAATTATTAATAATTTGACAAAAATAAATTGTCAAAATGAGGTGTCTACAGCTGCCCCTCTTTATGGTGAGATTTATCAAAACCTTTTCACAAAGATAAAGTAGATCTCATTTTGCCTTTAACTTATCTGGAACTTTCACTTATTGAGCGGGGTGAGAGCTTTTTCATGTTCTGACATGCTCCTTGAACTGCTTCTTGAGCAAAGATGCTTCATGTACTGAACCATTCCCTGATTCATGTCTCATGTACCGAGTCCGTACTTGAAAGGAGGTCGCTTTCTGAGTAGACATAGGATTGCTTTTTAAGCAGAGACGATTCATGTTCTAAACCGTTACTTTGAGCTGGATCGCTTCTTGAGCGGAGGTGTATCATGTTCTGAAACTCATCCCGAACTGGGTTGCTTCTTGAGAGAAGACGATTCATGTTCTAAACCGTTGCTTTAAGTTGGATCGCTTCTTGAGCGGAGGTGATTCATGTTCTGGAACTCCTCTTGAACTGTGTTACTTCTTAAGCGGATATGATTCATGATCTAAAATGCCTCTTGAACAATGTTACTTCTTCAGTGGAGGTGATTCATATTCTCAAATGCCTCTTGAACTTTGTTACTTCTTGAGCAGAGGTGATTCATGTTATAAAACGCCTCTTGAACTGTGTTATTTCTTGAGCGGAGGTGATTCATGTTCTGAAACTCCTCTTGAACTGTGTTGCTTCATGAGCGGAGGTGATTCATGTTCTAAAATGCCTCTTGAACCGGGTCTCATGTTCTGATCCCTAAGTAACAAATTTCACGTCTTGAGATCTTGATTTCCTCATGCTTTGCGTGGCTTTTAGAGCTAATTTCCTGAAAAATTTAATCCTAGCAATATATTTATTTTTAAAAAACTTACAAGATTCTTATAGAAGCTTTTAAACTTGGCTATCCTTTGATTTGAGTATCCTTGTTTGTCTCTTTATGGTGATTGGATTCTTTTGATGATTTTGATCACAAGACGATACAAGAGATGGTTCTTAGAGTCTCCCTTACTTTGTAGCTTTAACTTATCGACTTCTTATGTTATTCCCCTGAAATAGGCATTTCTTTAAGAAAATATCAAATCACAAAGTATTAGAATGTTTTTATTACTTTATCAATTGCTCAAATTTCTCTCTCTCACGGTATGCTCGTGTTTTAAGTGCTTGGAAGATATAAAGATGAAAGAGAACTTATTGATTAAGGTGGATGGTCAATGACCAATTTGATGATTGGAGACCGCTAGAGATATCTTTTTGTCGATAGATAACAAAAATTAGATCACACATAGACAAAGCAGTCAACAAATTTTCCAAACTTGATAGAATTCTCATTAATTTCTCAACAGTAGTACAACTCAACCACATCAGAATTTACAGGGTCTTTCAAATATGGATAATCCATTATAGTCAAAATCAATGCACCACCAGACAACACTCTCTTTACTACATATGGTCCTTCATAATTAGGAGTAAACTTTCCTCTAGGATCTTGACCATTCAGAAGCACTTTGCTCAAGACTGAGTCTCCTTCTTTGAAATTTCTCAAGCGAACTTTCTTATTGAATGCCCGAGCCATTCTTTGCTGGTAAAGCTTACGATGGTATAGAGCGGTCATCATCCTTTCATCAATGAGATTCAACTGATCAATCTTGTTTCTCACCCATTCAGCTTCATCCAATCTGGTTTCTGCCAATATTCTGAGTGACGGGATTTCAACTTCAACTGGCAAAACTACTTCCGTACCATAGACTAATGAATAGGGAGTTGCCCCTGTTGATACTTCGATAGATGTTCGATAGGCCATGAGTGCAAAGGGTAGCATCTCGTGCCAGTCTTTGTAAGTGATAGCCATTTTCTCTATTATTTTCCTGATGTTCTTGTTGGCTGCTTGAACTGCCCCATTCATATGAGGTCGATATAGGGTAGAGCTCTGATGTTTGATCCCAAAATTTTTGCACAATTTAGACATTAATTTGTTGTTCAAAATGGTATTGTTGTCTGTAATGATTGTATTAGGGACTCCATATCTGGCTATGATATCTCTCTTGATGAACTTGACAACTACTCCATTGGTAACATTAGCGTACGATAATGCTTCAACCCACTTGCTAAAGTAGTCGATCGCCACTAATATAAATCGGTGACCATTTGAGTCTTTCGGTGAAATTGGCCCTATCATATCTATACCCTACATCAAGAAGGGCCAAGGTGAGGACAACGACTGCAATTCTTTGGGATGAGCATTTATCTTATTGGAGTATATCTGGCACAAGTGACAATGTCTCACATATTTGATAAAATTTGATTCCATGGTTATCCAAAAATTACCCATCCTCATAATTCTTGGCTAGCATGTATCCATTCATGTGAGGTCCACATATCCCTTCATGGACTTCCTTCATCAACATATCTGCTTCCACCTCATCTACGCATCTCAAAAGAGTAGTATCAAATGGTTTTTTGTATAATGTACTACTACTGAGCATGAAATGAGTTGCTAAGCGTCTTAGCATTCTTTGCTCCTTTGTTGAGGAATTTTTAAGGTACTTGCCATCTTAGAGGAATTATTTGATATTAGCATACTAAGGATCTTTCTTTGGGACTTCCTCGATATTCAAGCAAAATACCGGTTCCTTCTCAATGCGAGCCTTTAAAGGTTGGATCTCAACTCCATCAGTGATATGAATCATAGATGCTAATGTGGCTAATGCACCCGTGAACTAGTTCTGGTTTCTTGGCGTATAAATAAATGATATTTCTCTGAATTTCTATGCCGATTCTAGTCAATGTTGGTGATAAGGCACTAATTTTGCATCTTTTGTCTTGTATTCTCCTCGTGTTTGAAAGATGATGAGAGAGGAGTGTCCATACACTTCAAGATCATCTATCTCCATGTCAAATGCCATGTTGAAACCCATGATGCAAGCCTCGTATTCTGCCACATTATTAGTATAAAGGAACGTCAATCTTGCTGAAGCAGGGTATTGATTACCACCTGGTGATATTAAGAATGCCCCAATTCCACATCTACATACATTAGCTACTCCATCAAAGTACAACTTCCATTTAGGGGTGGATTGTTCTTATTCTTTATCCAAATCTGCCAGCAATATGCTTCCATCCAGAAATTGAGCTTCTCCATCAATCACATTATCTTCAACCGGGTTTTTAGCCAGCTGATCTATAAGTGCTTGACCTTTAACTAAGTTTTGATTCACATGAGTGATGTCAAATTCTGATAACAACATCTGCCACTTGGAAATTCTCCCAATCAGCCTTGGTTTCTAAGCCAGATACTTCAAAGGATTATGTTTCGTGTAAAGCTCGACAGAATAATACAATGTATATTGTCTAAGTCTGTGCATGATCCACAACACGGCACAACAAGTTCTCTTCACTTCAGTATACTTCTATTCACCTTTAGTGAATTTCTTACTCAAATAGTAAATAGCTCGTTCTTTCCCATCTTTATCTTTCTGTCCAAGCGTACCTCCCATTTATTCAGAAAGCACCGTTAAATATAGGAAAAGAGAGCGACCAGGTGTTGGAGCTACTAACACCGGTGGATTCATCAGATATTGCTTAATCCCATCAAATGCTTCTTGACAATCTTTATCCCAATGGATAGCTGTATTTTTCCTCAACAACTTGAATAGAGGGTGACATTTGTCGATTAATTGAGATATGAACCGAGCAATTTAGTTCAAGCATACCAATATGCCTCTAACTTCTTTGATCGTCTTTGGAAGAAGGCAATTCAAGCATGACTTTAACCTTATCCGGATCAACTTCTATTCCTTGCTGACTAACTATGAATCCCAACAACTTCCCTGAGGCCACCCCAAATGTACACTTATCGGGATACAGCTTAAGATGGAACTTCCGTAATCTATCAAATAATCTCCTTAATACTTCCATATGATCCTCATCTTCCTTAGACTTAACAATCATATCATCCACATATACTTCGACTTCTTGATACATCATGTCATGAAACAAGGTAACCATCGCCCTTTGATATGTTGCCCCAGCATTTTGAAGGCCGAGAGGCATGACTTTGTAGCAGAATGTTCCTTAAGTAATAATAAAGGTTGTCTTAGTTTTATCCTCTTCTACCTTTTTAATCTGATTGTATCCTAAAAAGCCATCCATGAATGAAAATAGATGGTTTCTAGCCGTGTTATCCACCAAGACATCCATGTGAGGTAAGGGGAAATTATCTTTGGGCGTGGCTTGGTTTAGATCGTGAAAGTCCACATAAACTCCAGCCTTTCCATTCTTTTTAAGTACTGGGACAACATTGGCCACCCATTCAGGATAATCAAATACCTCTATAAAATCAGCTTCTAATAATTTCTTCACTTCTTCTTTAATCTTAAGCAAGATATATGGTCTAAATCGCCTTAATTTTTTCTTCTTTGGTTTGATATTTGCTTTAGTCGGTAATTTATGAACCATACATATCTTCCTAGGACCATGCAAACACATCTAAGTAATCAGTCAATAATTTTATCAATCTTTCTCATTGTTCAGCGGATAAGGTGGTGCTTATATTCAAATTTTTAGGCTCATCTTCAGTTCCAACATTTACTACTTTTGTGGGCTCACTGATCTCAATTCTACCTTGTTCATATTTTTGCCAACTTTTCTCTATCCCAGTGTGCTCACTAATATAACTTTCGACAACTAACCCAGTAAGGTCGAAAGTGATATAAGTATTTTCGTTATCTATTGGCACAAGATATCCCTTACTTTCACCATTATCATCATATCCGAATAAAAGGCAAGATAAAGAAAGAGAAAAATGAAGAAATGTGAGGGAAAAGAGAAAGTGATGATATCATGGTTGTCAAACTCGAGTTTCTACGTAGAATCGGTAAGGGGTTCGTAGAATCGGAACGTAAAATCGAAACGTAGAATCGTAAGATTCTACAACTAATGTAAATTTACTTACAAAAACTATTGATGTACTTACTGAAATAATAAAACTTTAAATAAATTATGAAAATAAAGAGTTTAGTATTAAATTAATTATGTACAACCAAAATTTAAGTTTTATCAATCATAATTCACATACTGTCATTAATATATTTACTACAATTTTATAATTAAAATAATTATTTTTATTTAATAATGATTCATAATCTATAATTATTAAGATGTATTGCAAATCATTTAAATTATCATGTGTGAGTAGCTTGTTTTGTGTAGTAATGAATTTCATGTTCACTATATATTTGCACAAAAAATCATTATATTTATGGCAAATATATTTATAGATAGAAAATTATTAAAAAAAAGGAAAAACATAGCACTATATATTTTAGTTTAATTTTCATTCAAAATGTTCAAAATATATCATAGTATATAACATAAAAGAAAATAACTCTCTAAAAAATACAAAAAAAGGAAATAAAAGGAAAAAAATATTAAAAAAACTAAAATTAAGTTAGATTAAGATAAATATCAAGAACCAACCCCAAAAACCCTAAATTTAAATATATTAAATTGATTGCATTTTTAAAGTTCAAATAGAAAAAAAATAGTGTAAAATTACAACTTTAAGATTTTACTACGATTCTACTTACGATTCTACTACCGATTCTACCACCGATTCTACCGTTTCTACTCACGATTCTACGATTCTACTTACGAGTTTACTCAAAAAACGATTTTGAATGCGAGTTGAATCGAAATATCATCATCAACTCGTAAACTCGTAGAAACGTACGAGTAGACTCGCGAGTTTGACAACCATGGATGATATAGATAAAAGAGATAATATAGAAAAGAAACAAAGAAATTTTAGTAATGAATATGACTCATGGAGTACATTTTATTTGAGCGACTGATAAAAGAAACGAAACATAAAAACACTTCATGAAATCAACCCTTACTCAGAGGTAACCCTAGAGTTACCAAAGGTAATAGTAAACCAATTATTTAACTCTTGAGCCGGATGGGAGTTGCAAGAAGGCTCCATAACTGATGCAATGTCTGGCTTTTGGACATGAGTCGATTGTGGGAATGTGACTCTAATGTTTGGAGACTCGATAGGGGTATCATACCACTTTTCTCCTCTCTTCTTCCAGGCTTTCCTTTTCATTTCCTGTATCTCAACTCGAGTAGGGACATAAGCTAGTCCAAATGTCCGTAAATGTCCCTCTTCTTGACTCATATTGGCTTCTTCAAAAATTTGTAAACCAAAGTCTTCAAATCCTTCTTCTCCAATATAGGGTATAGCGGTGTCTTTGAAGATAGCATGATCTTGTTCATCCAGTAATGTAATGATTTGGCCATTTGTTATAAACTTGACCATCTAATGCAGACTAGACTGTATTACCCCAGCTAAGTGGATCCAAGGCCTTCGAAGCAACAAATTGAACGATCTCGGTATGTCTAGACCTTAGGATGGGATAGTAAAATCTTGTGGCCCAATAATAATATCCAAGTCCATTTCTCTCGATATGCCTCTCTTAGATCCATCAAAAGCTCTAACAATTGTGGAACTGGACCGGAGATTAGATGCATCAATACCGAGTAGGATCAAAGTGGCCAATGGACAAACATTCAGAGATGACCCATTGTCAATGAGGACTCAGTCTACAATTAATCCATTATACTTAGCCATTATGAATAGGGGCTTCGTGTGTTGAGTGCCTTATTGCCTTTGGCTCCCAATCCATCAGGTGAGAAAGAGATTTGGTCCAAAGCAAATGTCGAATTCACCACATGTTCCATCGTTTCAGTAGCAATACCTTTCGGGAACCTTGATCTGTTGGGGTATCTTAAAGAGGGCTTCCTGGTATTTTTCAGAAGTCATCAATAAACCCATCAAGGATATTTGGGCCGGGACTTTAGCGGGTTGATCGGTAATCCTATAATCATTCATATTCATAATCTTGGTCAATGCCGTTTTCTCATCAGATTCTTCCTCCCTTTTCTTATCTTTTCTCTGTGGGAAGAATTCCTCCACCAATGTCTTCTCTCTTTCAGGCTATGGGGCTTTTCCAAGTTTCCCGACCATGGGTCCAGGAACTTGATTAACAGCTTTATAGCTGAACGGGGCAACTTTATAGTCACTTGGTGCAATGGGCACATGGAATTGATATCTCATCCATTTCACCTCATATGAGGCCTCTTTCTGCTCTTCTTAACATTGGATAACTACCCTCTTCGGATCGAACTGGACCATTCCAATAAAAGGCTCGAGTTCTTTGATCATGGGCCCATGATTCGAGGGAAGATTGGTATTGACATTAGGGGTCGGGGTTTCGATGAAATCGAGTTGGACCAATTTAGCATCAATGAGGTCTTGAATCTTGTTCCGAAGTCTCCAACAATAGTCAGTAGAATTACCTACTTGCCCTAAATTATAATCACATTTCAGCTTAGGGTTATAGTATCTAGGTTTGTAGTCTTCTTTGGGTGTTTCAAAGGTGATCAGGTTGTCGGCTCTAAGCCAGGCTAAAGCATGGCTAAGGAGTACAGGAATTTTGGTGAACTGTCTTTTGGATCTATTGAATGGTTGTTTTTGGGATTGTGGTTGTTGTGACTGAGTGAAGGGTTGATTAGTGTTTGGGGTTGGTTGGTAGGTGTAGGATTGAGTAGGTTTAGTGTATGGGATTGAGTTGATTACACCGACAATGGTATCCTTACCTTTGTTGTTGTTAGAGTGTTTGGGGTTTGTAGTCTTTTTCTCCACATGGATCTTCCCGGCAGTAATAGCATTTTCAATTCTGCATTCGGCCAATACTATATCATAGAAATTAACAGTAGCGTATCCAATGAGATGGGTAAAGAATGGTTCTTTCAAAGTATTGATGAAAGCGAATGTCAATTCCTTCTCTGGGATAGGGGTAGATGCCATTGATCTCCACCTTTGAGCATATTCCTTAAAGGACTCATCTTTCTTCTTCCTCATATTTCCTAAATTCCACATAGATGGGGCCACTTTAACATTGAACTTGTATTGATTGTAGAAAGCCCTAGCTAATTTGTCCCATATATTAATCTCAACAAGATCCAATTGAGCATACCATGTTAAAGCCAGATCGGTAAGGCTATCCTGGAAATTCTGGACCATAAATTGCTCATATTGAGTGTACCGGCTCATCTTTCTCACATAGAGCCTAGTATGTAACTTTGGCCAACCAGTACCATTATACTTTTCAAAGTCGAGAATCTTGAACTGCTTCGGGAAAGCCCCGATTTCTATTGTAGGAAAGTTTGTGATTCCGGCTTGATCAAATCCTTCAAGTTTCTCAAAAGCCTTGACTTTCTCATTGAATTGAGAGAAAAGCCTTTTCTCCATCTCTTTGTTTTGAGCCTCAATTTCCTTCTTAAGCCCATAAAAATCGGTATTGACAGTGGTTTGTGGCTCATGATTAACTACTTGTTCCTCAATGTCTTGACCATCAGTCCTTTTCTTAACCCTGTAGCGTCCTTTGGCAGTAGCCTGAGGGGCCTTAAAGTTTTGTGCGAGAAGATTCATTTAATCAGCCATTTGAAACACCATTTGTTCCAAAGTGGCGAACCTTTGCTCGGAAATTGCATTGGAATTGCTAGAATTATTGTCGTTGTTGTTGGCCATTCTGCATTTGGACCAAGTGATGATTGGACTTCGAATTGGGTTGGACCATTTAGGAGTTATCTTTTAGAAACCGAGGATAATTCAAAAACAAGATTTCCATAGTTTAAAGAAGAATATTTATATTATTATTATTATTATATGTTTTATGGCAAAAATCTTATTATTTATTTACAATTCTCAACAAAATGAGTAAACAGTTAGTGATTAAGAAATATATACACAAAAACAAGTAAACAGTTAGTGAGCAAAATATACATTAAAGCTATACAAGAACATGTAGAGACAAGAATATATGTATGGAAAAGAAAGGCGCATGCGCATGCAAATTGAGATGATGAAGAAGCTTTGTGGCAAAAACCCATTTTATTTCATTAAAGTTGAATTTACTCAAGGAGTCACAACATGACCTAAACATGACAAAACCGAAAAGCTAAACAAAGAGACTTTAATCCTAAACCAAATGCCTAATCTTGCTAGGACGCACTAAACGATCCTTCAGCTCTTCGATAGTCCTCTTCGTTGTCCGTAGTTGAGCTTCAAGTGCTTGAACCTTGGCTTGAGAACTTACTTCCTCTTCCATCTCTCGCTCCCTCTTCTTCATTTCTTGGAAGCGAACCTCTACCCTGGCTTTTGTTAATTCTATATAAGCTTGTGCCTCCGGGTTGGGAATGGTAGGTGATCGACTCAACACATCGAGAGCTTAAAATTCCAACCCGTCCACCTTTGCCCTTTGGTTGAGGATGTGTTCTTTAGTGGCCCAGTATTTCTTTGTCTTAATATTGATTAGGTCTATCACATAGATCGGCTTGATTTCTCTAGTCTCCCATTTGGCTTGTATCAACCTTAACTTTCCCTCTCTGTGTGCCAAAGTAGCGTCCGGGTCATCGTATTCCATAGTAACCTCCTTTAATGATGGCTTGCTAGTTATATCTTGAAGTGCTCCATATTGTCTTATCACGTGAGCCGGATAATATCCTGTCGACCCAGTCAAACCAGTCAAAGGAATTGCTGCATACTCCGTGCATTCGGTTATTGCCGCATGAGAATGGAACCACTTAGCAATCCAAAAGAGTGTGTAAGCTTCTAGAACTTGGAGTAAATGCACCTACCCATCGGTTCTTTGAAGATCTTGAATGCGGACTCCTTCACTAAAGCTCAAAATAAGATCATAACCATCTCTAGTATGGCAAGCCGGACTCAAATTGCTCCCATAATCTCTAGTGTGGCTAGCAAACCAAACTATCAAGAGTGTCATACTAGAATTGAACTTCCCATAGGCTCTATTCTTCAAGTGGTTGAGAGATCTATTTGCTCAGCGAGCAACGCTGGGATATAAGACTTTCTTGCCAAAAACTGGTCCACTAATTCCACCACCCGATAGTGGATGAATAGATCCTCATTCTAGAAAAGGATAGTACCAAATACTACGGCTATAAAGGCGTTGATGCTATTCTATTCCCAAGCTTCTACACCTCCAAAGAAGATGAGCTTATCGTCCTTTTAACTATTTGGAGATCCAAACCACTTGAACAAGTTAGAAAGTCGAATGGAGACCAAATTGCAATTCTCGAGAGCTCTAGACACATTGGCCCTCTTAATCCATAAAAAGGAGTTGAGCAAGTTGATCGGCCCTTTACTAAGTTGAGGAGCATATATTCCTGCATGAGCTGATGGAGCTTGAAGAAGCCTCGTGCATTCCTCAATAGTAGGACTCAAAGTGTGCTCACCAAGGCAAAAGGTAGCCTCATCAATATTCCATAAATAAACTAAGGCCCTAAAAAGATGA
Organism: Combretum micranthum; assembly: GCA_024138025.1. Lineage (NCBI taxonomy): Eukaryota > Viridiplantae > Streptophyta > Magnoliopsida > Myrtales > Combretaceae > Combretum > Combretum micranthum. The sequence continues at coordinate 1,377,120 of JAMXBD010000135.1, forward strand.
ATGGGGACCTAGACCTTTGGTAGAGAAAGAATAGGTCCCAAACGGTCTTTAACGAATCCTTTTTGTTCTGGCTTGAAAGTTTGTAACCAATTGTTCAAAGCAGGCATCGGACTGATAGGCTCATGAACATGGATCTCGGGAATAAGACGGGGCCTCATGTTGCTACTACACACACTGTTTGCCAATTTCTTAATCTACAAATTACAAAAGAGATATGTTACAGCACGATATATACATTTACAAAGTACATACATGGACAAAGTTACAAGAATTTACAAGACACATCTACATGAACGGATAACAAAGAAATTAACTCCTGTAAATTCAGCTTTGTTTTGTAAAAAAAAAAAATTAAAAAACATTTTGATGGGCCATAATGCTTGATCATCATCTTCTTCGTGTAGTAAATGCAAGAAGGGTGGGTTCTAAAGATCCCCCAATTAATGGGCCATGGGCCACATTAAACGTAGTGGAGGACTAATTCGTGTCCTGAATGGTGGGTAACCACAACTCCCAGGACCTACTGGTGCTCCTCGTCCTAAGTTACTTAAGATGGCCCAGGTTTGACCATATCTAGCACACATTTTCTTACTCAAAATTAAAAAATCCCCCCAATATAATCCCCCATAGATATATTAATAATTTCTACACAAAAGCGCCCGGTTAATACAACTATTTACAAATATACAAAAATATTTATAAAGAAGAAAGCAATTTATATATGAAAAGCAAAAAGTGGCTAGCCTTCTAAAAATATGGCCTTGTGGAGTCGCCAATCTGTCAAGCATGGATTTTGATTTCCGGATCAATTTCCTTTAATCCGATTTACATCAAACCCTAACCCATTTGATGTAAAAAAAAAAAGAAAAAGAAAACCAAGATCAATGGGTAGGTTGATATCGGTTATGCTATTGATCCTAAAAAAAAATCGTTTAAAATAAACGAAAATTAGAAATCAACTTGAGTACGAGGGCCAACCTATTAAAACCTAAACGGTTACCACTTATAGCTTTCCAATTAAAATTACTTTCTTTCAAGTCTTAAATCCAAATTATAAAATATTTATGATGATCTAACTAACTAATCCTACAGCTAATATTTACAAATACGTACAAATTTATTAACCTAATCAACTAATCAATATCCATCAACAATCATATATAATCTAAGAACTCAATATAGTCAAATTAATAAAATCCTATCAATATTTACATATCCTAAACTAAATTAAGAGAATCAATAAGATCAAATCAATCAAATTCACAAAAAATAATTTTTTTACATATTTTGAGTCGCCCATTTAGGTGTCTACGTACCCGCTAATCAAGATAAGATCACATGTAGTTCTTTAATGAAAACTTTAATTTGTTGATCAATTTTAGAGTTTTTAATTCTTTTCACTTTAAATTTGTTAAATTTTGATAGTTTTGACAAAATTAGCTTTTTGATGATATCAATCCTAAGATTTATCAATTTAAGCTCTTGCTGTTTCAAAAAATAAATTTTTTTCTAAGTGACAAAACTCTTTAAGGAAACATAGTATATCAATCCACATGTTATCATTAATTAAATTATCACAAGAAATCAAATTTCACACATACAGGAGAAAAAAATGTTATTGCAAACATATAAAAGATGAAATATTTATATCATCAAATGGCATATTGCGGACATCATGGTTATCATATAATAACTTATTATTTGAATACATCATGGCAAATGTTCAATCTATGTCATTAAAGTATTAAAAAAAAAACTGAATTTATTAGTCAACAGATTATGGTGAAAGTTAAAATCAAAGTGTTATGATAATATTAATAAATCAGCTTTAAGAAAATCAATTGGCAAAGCCATAATAAATCTTGTCAAGATAAAAATTAATTTAAGAATTTTAATATCAATTTTATACAATATAAACCTAAGAGTTTAATCAATAAACAATATTACAAAGCAATCACTCAAAAAGACATATTAATTAAACTCATGTTTTGAATACCTAAACAACTAATAATAATATGTAATATTTATTATGTTAGAATCTTATTATTGTTTATTATTTTTAATTATTACAATACTACGATAATTCATTAACTTATAATGTTATATTATTAGTATGCTTTATTAAGTAAAAAAATGGCTTACCTGAGGATTGAACACGAGCGGGGGAATTGATAGTCGGAGCTCCGGCTGGTCAATTTGAAATAGACGAATGTGAGATTGGGTTGGGGTGATCACAGGGCGATGCGGTGGCTGAATAGGGGGTTTTGAAGCCCTCGATCTGCCAAACACTCCGGTAGGTTCCAATTGCTCCGGTTTTCTTTTTTTTTTTTATGAAGAATATAAAATTAGAATGTTGAAACCTAAATTTGAAAACACCAAGATGAAATGAAAAATTGAGAATAAAATTAAAAGCATTGGGAAAGAGCAGACCTTTAAAAAAAAAAACAGAAGATAAGGAGACTATTTATATGTTTTAATTCGATTTAAAACTTTCCTAAACAATCGATTGAGAATCTAGGGTTCTAAGACACGGTTTTCACAAATTCGAAAAAATCGGAGCCAAAACAGTGGTAACTTTCCAATTAAATGTCCTGCCAGTTATGCATTTCCCATATTATAACGACTCAAATCTTCAATCTTCCCTAAAAAATGAATTTCACGCATTTGTGAGTTTTTGAGGAAACCAACAAAAACGTGTTTTTTCTAATTTTCAAGCCCGGATTTGAAATAGTTATTGTTGATGAAAACGTGTAATCTACATACTAAATTAAACTAATCCATACCTAGTTTCTATATGTGCATTCAGTTTGTAGAAATCGGGTCTAGAAATGGGCCGAAAATGGATCCAAAGATGGCTTAGAAGATGAATAGTATTATTTATTATTATTTTTTAATTTTCTGCATATTATATATTATATATGTATATATATTACATCTATTATATTTATTTCTCTTAATTTGATTTATTTTCCTAATTTTCATTTCTAATCCTAATGCTTATGATTGTAAATATTCCTTTTATTTAGCCATATATATACTAATATTAACATATAATTATCAATAATTTGACAAAAATAAATTGTCAAAATGAGATGTCTACAGTGACGATTAAGACTCCTAGACCAACCTTATTGTTTTCTTTACAAGAGAGATCAAATCAAGTTTTGTTTTTGAATTGTAATAGTATAGGCATGGCTTACTTACAAACTTAAGTTTGTATTACAAAGTATTTAAGTTTCCCTAGTATGTATATAATATATTGTTTTATAAACTTTGAGATACCAAGTTATTGGTCTGTATGTATTGTTATATTAAAGTAACTACTCCTTGGTGAGTAGTCTTTTTGATAAAGCTTTGTATTTAAATAGGTTAAATAGGCAATTCGCATAAACAACTCCTTTTTCAAACAGCCTTACGTGTAATACTTAAGTATTATACGTGGCTGAGAGACTTGACGTGTCTAATATGAGAAATTGGACATGTCAGGTCTTTTACATAACTTGATGATCCTCGCATGATATTATCCCGAGTGGAGTTGTACTTAGAAAGGATGCAGGTAATCCTGTGTGATTTTCATATAGTGATTATTGGAGAGTATTCAATATATTTGTGTGTATATATATATATATATATACCTGTGTGTGTGCTAGGCTATTGAGTTATTCTTTTGATGTTTGTTGAATTAAATCATACGGATAATTAAATTATTATTTGTTGGATATATAAGATGTAACTGCACGTGAGTTTGTGGTTTCTACTAATGTACATCAAGTGTTAGTGTACGTGATGCTTGATTTGTCAAGCAATGATATCGTGATTAATTATGGGGAGGGTAATAGATGTGTATGACTACCGTACTGCCATGTAGTTCCTTCAAAAGTTGAACTAGAGATAAACATTCCTAGTGATGCTATGTTCTAAGCAATACTTCTTATTTAATATGCTCCAGTTGTGGGCATAGACCAAATTATTAGCCATTAGTATAACTTATGGATTCTATGGGCTATGTAGTAATTATTAGAGGTGCACAAGTCGGTTAAATAGGCCAATAAATTTGGCCTTCTAGAAAAATGGGCCAAAATTTCTTAATCATAACTCAACCTTTTTTAGGTCGTAGGTTAAACGGGCCAACCGATTTCCTAACTTATTTAATCCACTTGTATATCTCCGTAAGTCAAACTGATCAAATTGACCCGTTTAACCTATTTATGCTAATTGAACAATGTATATAATAACAAAAATTAAGTTTTACGGGGTTTTATATATATTAATGATTAATTTTTGTATGGTGAGGTTACTGCAGCTGGCTGATTACATGCAATAAGCATGGCGATTGACCCGATAGAAGTCCTAAACTGATAACACGTGTATGATGTCATAGAGAGAGGTGTAAGAGGAGGAACATACAAACCTGATTTCTCGAGTGCGTGAGTATGACAGAAGATCAAATAAGATAGATTAGATTATTCTTGACTCGTTCTTCGTAGAATGTTTGTTTGTTCTTTCTTGAAGATATTTCTGCAAAGTTTCCATGTTGCTCTCGATCTTAGCAATGTGTGAAAATATGATTCGAATGAGAAGAGCAGCCTTCTATTTATAGATGTCGGAAGCTGATGCTAGCTTTTGGATCATTTGTAAGGATCCGACGGTTGAAATTGAAGCTTTCTTTTCTTTTGCAATGGGTTAAGCTTGAAAATGGGCTTGTAAAGAGGAAAAAACCTTTTTTTTTTATAATATTAAAGAAGCCCATTATTTATTTAAAATACCTTTTTTTCAATATAAAAGGGCTTCAAATTTATTTTAGTCAAATGAAGCTTGCATATGATTGGATCCGATTGTAATGATCATGTTTATGCGGTATTTAGCTCGCACTACGCATGACTTTAGAGGAGTGACTCGGCAATGACACATAAGGATGACTTATCGAGAGATAATAAGGAGGAGGAGCCAGCAATCTCAGATAACTCGAATGCACGCGTGATAGGTGGAGGAGCTATGTAGCATTGACCCCATAATTCTTGGAGAGAGTAATGCGTTCTTCGTTCTGATTCCTGCTTTATCTCTGTGATTACAATCCGATAACATGATGGTGTTTCTTTGAATATATGAAAAATTCTTTTCAAATGAGAAGAACTTCTAAGATATTTATAGACTTTAACTGTCGATAGCATCCGTTAGATTACAAGGTGTGTCACCAACTCAGATGAATCCTTCTTCTAATGGAACATTCCATGGGCTCATTTTGAGTTTAAGATGCAGAGCCTCTTTTAAATGCATGAGGTTTTATGAGAAAGGTCGAGAGCGGACAGACCAGTCCAACGATCCTTATTCCAAGCCCACCATGCCAAATCTCCTATAAGTTATCTAAAAACATGGACTGGACCCTTCAGGATAAACCAAAATATTTATTATATAATAAAATTAGCCATCTAAAAAGCCCAAATTATCACACGAAGATAATTTTAGAGTTTATTTTTTGGGTACAAGAAAACCAAATTAAGCCGAGAGTGGAATGAACCAATCTGATGATCTCTGCTCTAAGTCTACCAACCCAAGTCTCTGTCTAACATTCCTCGTTGGATCCAGTCTTCTAAGACTTGTCACTAGCTCAAAAAACCAGACCGTGGCATTAAATTGGGCCAAAAACCTAATTACTAAAATGATCATCTACAATTTTATTATTATTTTAATTACTTATATGTAATAAGATTTACAAAATAATTTATCAAATATTATATTTTGTTTAAAACAACAAACAGGTTAACTATATTGGCTCGTTTTAAACAGACTTAATAAATTAGCCTTAAAATATTTTTAAAATTGGTTAAGTCAGCTGATGAGTCAAAGCTCATTTACACAACTGTAGCAACTGTTGTGTATTTATGGTGTGATTTATTATCCTTGTGCTATAGAGAGTAATATGTGTAAATATATTTATGTGGCATACCCTTAAAAGTGTATTGTGGAGTAATACATTATTTATTGAGGTTTGTAGTTGTATTTGAGTCTTGCATGTTTACAATTAGTTGTGGCTATATAGTAGATTATAAATAACCTTAAGTTTACTATGTTATATAGATAATATTATATCTATGAAGGTTTCATCAAAAGTGACATCTCACACAAATTGCATAATAGTGGACATGAAAAATTAAAAAATTGATGTATAATTATTTTTATAACCACTTAAGCTAGTTTTTATAACATGTATAGTGATAGTGATGTGTTAATGTTATACATGGTGATGTGTCAATACTATATCCGTGTTGTCCACTACCATGCACTTCAATTGACATATTATATCTAATAGGGGTGGGTAGGTAGTTTTATTGTATCACATATTACCTTATTTGTTTGGATAAATTTAGTCGAAATTTATATAACACATGTTTTAGAAAATAATTTTTAGTTTAGAACACTTATAAAAATTAATTACTTATTTAAGATCAATATAAAAATAATTACCAATATACCACTCCTAGATCGCGACTTAAAAATATGATATACAAAAGTTACAGTACTGTATCTATATTGCGAAAGGAAGAAGCGATATACTTGTTATTTTCATACGTATATCGCGACTACCAAACGCTATATACATGCTATATTGCGATTTTTTTACGTGACATATGTATATTACCTTTTACACATATGAAATAGCGATGGTAGTGAAACATTATATCATGTGTGCATATCACGATTTGCATATCAAAAAACTTGTTTTAGTAAAACGCGATTTTGGTGTGGTATATTAGTGATTAATTTTATTGAAGTTGTATATGGATAATATTTTTCCACAGAAACTTTATACATGTGTTGAACCACATGTTTTAGGATTTGTTCTACCAACCTATAAAAATTATAAACTTAATAGTAAATGTAAAACAATACTATATCTCATTTCTAGCTTTATTACCAATGTTTTTCTCTCGTCTTGTTAATCTTTTTTTTTTATTATTTTTTTTTATCTTTCTTGTCTTATTTCATCAACTTCATTTTATGATTTTGTTGTAATAAATTTGGTGTTGTGTATTTTAAATTAGTGGACCATACATTCTAATAGATTGTAGGGTCTACAAGCAGATTATACATTTCTTTTCTCATAGACGTATTCTAAAATTGTTACTTTTATTTTGTAATGTGACTTTTGTACATGACGATTGATGTGTTACACTATATAATATGAGGTAGAAGTAGAACTATAAAGTCATTTGTCTAATATTGCAGACATTGTAAACATAATGATACTGAAGCATTCATAGACTCATGCTATAAAAAAATTTTCTTGAAACTTTAACATGATGAAAATAAACTAGAACATTTTACTTTTTCCAAAAGATATCCTATAATTCCTATATGGTATAACTTTAAATCTGGAACATACATTCCAGATTTAAAACGCAAAACCTATATTTATAAAGTTGGATACAAATATGCTTTGCACGCCAATTTCATAGTAGCATTATGGGGGAAGACCTTCCAAGATTGAAATGGAGCTAGCAACATGGGTCAAGCTCAAGCAAGGGGAAAAAAAATTTAAAAAAAGTTGCAAAGATAAGAGGATACATACATTGCATTTCACATGTAACATGCCCATTGATGAAGGCTTGCAGCGAATTGGAAGCTATACTAAATACTAGGCTACAAATCTATAGTTGTTCTGTCTTCAAGTTGACTTGTCTAAGCAAACCACTACAGAGAGGTGAACTGAAAACTTGCATCATCCACCATCGATTTTCCTTTTCATCTTTATGGATAAACTAAAAAAGTTCTGTCAATAGATGGTATAGACATTGGTTATAAAACATGTAAATGTTTCTTATTTTGATTTTTAATCTTTGGCTAAAGAACTCGTTGACAATATTGAAAGAATAAAATATTTCATCCCCGTGTATTGCCTAACTGCCCTTTTTGCAGTACACTACACTTATTTCAAAGGCATATTGCCGAGGACAAGAAAGGGTAACTCTGGAGCAGTAAAGTAAATAAGAAGACGTGTGAGTGTGATTCCCAAAAATAAAACAATTCATCTCTGTTCCTTTCTTTTTTGCGTCATTTACACTGAAATGAAAAAAGGATCAGATAAAATCTTGTACAAATCATATTAAATGCATCTGTAAATGTGAAGCAAAAGTGCACAACCAATGAACAAATTGCGCTTTTTGTTTTTTGTTTTTCTTTAGAACCTCCGAAAATATATTCATTCGAAAAAACATTCATCACTATCTTTAAAACCCAAGGGTTTGTTTAATTTATATTTGTATTTACATTGTGTTTGGGAATTTTAATGATAGTAGAAACGGAGAGAAGTGAAAAGAAATGAGAAAAAGATGCAGGAAATATTATGTTTATTTTGTTGTTCGAATTTTTGAGATAGAAATGGAAGGAAATAGAATAAAATTATTATGTTTGATGGGGATAATAAAGGAAATGAAGAGAAGTGAAATATTTAATATACAAAAACATCCCTTCTTTTATATTTTATATTTACTTTTAAGGGTATTTTTGTCATTTTAATAACTTTCTCCTGATTTTTGCCCTTTTTACTCCAAAATCAGAGGGAAATTTTTTTATTTTCGTTTTCCTCCCATTTTCATTGAATGAAGCTAAAATAATCGAATGCAATGATTTTCTTTCATTTTCCTTGACATCTACCGGTTTCATCTGACTTTCTCCTAACCAAATATATCGATAATCCATTTGATATGTTTATGAGTAAAGAAATCTCATTTTTATCTCGAATTATCTATTGATAAAAATTTGATTGAAAATAATAAAAATAAGTTATTAAAATGTTTAAAATAAGATGATACAAACAAACAAACACTTTGTATTACATACATAGGTTCCCCACTGCTACGTAAGTACAGAACAGAAGCAAACAAACGTTCTTGTATAAATGAACTTAACATTGGGAAAACAGAACTGGGTGAATCATGAAAAAAATGTATCCAAATGTGATGATGACATACTGATACAATTTGCCATATCGTGTGCTAACTTCTTATTATTCCTCGGCATTTATTCAGGACAACTTCACCATTAATGGTGTCCAGATTTGTTGTCGGCAAAACTTCAATATATTAGAAATATAAGTCGTATTTTATGTCATTTGGAGTAATCCAATCAATAGCTTCAATAAAAATTCGTAGCTTTAGTAAAATCTGATTCAATTATGATATTAGACAAGTCCTTTTATATTGCATAAGGAATGCCTTGATGTATACCCCATACTTCTTGACAACCCTTTCTCTTATTAAGAAAAAAAGTGCATTTTTAAACTCCTATAATACTTTCTCAAAAATATGAAATAACCTATAATACCCTTTGATTTTAAGGAAAAAAGCAGTTAATAATCTCCTTAAACTTTGATTTTGATTTTTAAGCATTTTGTCAATTGTTAAATATTAAAAATCATCTTATGAATTTTAATAAAATAATAATTAACCCTCTAAAATAAAAAAAATACATATCTTAAATTTTGATGTTTGTGCAAATCATCAATTGATGGAGACTAATTGTAGGAGTAAAGTGAAAATTTGGTCATATGTTTAATATCACAACCATTTAATCTAAAAGCATACCTCACTTGGGTTAGTACTTTGATTTTGATTAATTCCTATCAAGTTTAAAACTTAATTTTAATAAAGTTATAACAAGTATGTAAGGGTTCGAACTCATGACTTCTTACTTTGATACTATGTTAAAGTTAACACTACAATCATTTAACATAAAAGCTTAACCTCATAACTATGATATATGCATCATAATTACTATATAACACGTGCCAGTCCATCCGAGGGTTTTGTTTGTTTTTTTCTGTTTGATTTTCTTTGCTTTTAGTTTTTTTAATTAATTACATATATAAAAATATTATTTTATTAAGTTATTAATTATTGAAGACTAATACTATACTAACATATACTTCTCACCAGTGATGAAATATAAAAAGATAAATGTTAATATAGTTGTCTTAGTTACAGTTGCCATTACAGCTTCAAATCTCTTTATATTTTCATATGCTTTTTTTTTTAAACCGATTAATAAATCTTAAAAACAGTTTTTACACATATATTTTTTGTTACCAAAACTCTTTAATAGAATAAGAAAGGTAATTTTATTTATAAATTTAGAGTCCCGAAAGTTGCATAGATAGCGTGTATTATTAGAGTTTACGCAGTGTGTAATTTGTTTTACGTTCTGAAAATCTGAGCAATTCGACAATATTTTAATCTTGTACTATGCTGACAGGAGAGATTTGAAACAGCTTTTATTGATCCACGGTGAAACAAAAAGGTGAATCCGAAATAAAATATGAAAAACATTGTTATGCTGTCTGCTTCTCGTACCTGCTAAGGTATGTAAATATATAGGGTTTTTTTCGGCCAAATATATATAGGGTTTATTCGGCGAGAACAGATCAAATATATATTATTAATAGATAATAAACTAATAATTTTATTTATAAAAAAAAATCAAACAGATCATATATAAATTGAATAGATCAGTATTCTATAAATGACATATGATAGGTACTTTTTTTAAACTTTTTCCTAACAAATTACCTATTAAGAAATACATATAAATAAAAAACATATGACATTTCTTATAAACACATCAAATAGATCAAATATAAATAAAATAAAGTTTTAGATAAGATATCTTTACATTTAAAGGTTAGATATAAGTACAGATACAAATGAGAAACATACAATCTAAACGGACCTCTAATATAGATGATAAACAGTATATATACGATACAAATAAAAAATAAATTATCCAAATAGTCCCGTAATAATATCTTTTCCTATATTTAACTTGACTTTTTCTTTTTCCTTCCTAAAAACCGACTTTTTTTTTATTTACAAATTATATTAGAGTATAATTTTATCGTGGGATTAGATTTATATTTTTCTTTTAATCCCGAGCTGAAGTTCAATGTAAGCCACAAGATGCTTGATGTCTAACTCAATTTAAATCTTTTAAACTCAACTTTACTTCCACTAATCTATAAATTTGAATCGGGTTTGATTAAACTGATAAAGTAATCAAACCAGATATTATAAAATTTAAACTAATAAAATATGAGCTGGATTAAACTGCCGTCGAATTGAACTCAAAATATTTAACAATTCCCTAAGAATTGCCTACACCTTTATATACCACTGCTATTGACTTACTCGAATACCTATTGGGTCTGTTTGTTTTGGCTTTTTTTTGACAGATATAGATGCTTTTTCAAACTTTTTGCTAACAAATTATTTATCAAAAAATAAATATAGATAAAAAAAAGTTGACAGTTCTCATCCAAAAATCAAATAGAACAAATATAGATAAAATTTAAATGCAAATTGAATATATTTACATATATCATTGTAAAAAAGATACAGATACAAATGAAAAACAGACAATCCAAACAGTAGAACAAAGTGAAAAAAAAAAAAAAAGGAAAAAGCAACCACTGACAAGGTTGAAATTTTTTTCAATTCCGACGCAATACATAATATGTAGTATTAGTGAAACAGAAAATATTTGTTATTTTACCTTTGTTATTGTGAGCTGTTCCTTCACTTGATCTATAAAAAATTTTATTATAGAAAAAGTTGGTTTCATAGAGTAGAATAAATAAGACTTCCTATTCTTTTATTTTCTAAAAAGAAAATTACTACTCCTCATAAAATTAATCTTTTTAAAAGTATTCCTCAAATATAAAAATTAAGATTTATTATGGGCAAAACAATTTTACAAATAAAACGTACTTTAATTTGTGTTCCCATCCCGAGAAGAAGTTTGCTATATCAAATTTATTATCCCTATTATGTTTTTATGAATAAATATATAATACGTGTCTAATAAATTAAAAAATAAAAAATCTCTAAAATACAAAAAACGAAAACAGCAAACTGAGTAGAGCAAATTTTTATCTGCCCATGCCCACCCTTTCATTTTCTCCGCTGACAGAGGAATACCTGCACCTTTTCTCACGCACGCACGCATACTGAAAACAAACGAAAAATCCAGACAGGCGATGATAAATTGTGGATTTTGAGTGTGAGCCCATCCTCCTTCCTCATCATCTAAAACCTAAAAAAACACACCAGCACTTATATTCACTATACTCTCTCTCTTTCTCTTTCTATGTCTACAGTGTCACAGCTAATAAGTATATGATAAGAACACAGAAAATCGACAGATTTCAGAACCCCAGAAAATTAAAAGAAAAAGAAAAAGAAAAATCACCATCCATCCTTAATAAAAAATTATCATTATTCTGTCACACTTGATTCATCATATCATATCATATCCCCATCAAAACCCTTCTCCATATATAAACACAACACAACCTAGCCATTTTGATCATATCCATTTCAGCTCTACTTCTTCATTTACTTTATCCTACATTTTGGTTCTTCTATATGGATGTTTTCATGCACCACCAAATGGGCGGTGGCAGTGGCGGCGGCGGAGATGCTTATCTTCCTCCAGGGTTCCGGTTCCACCCCACTGACGAAGAACTCATTACTTATTATTTACTTAAGAAAGTACTTGATGGTTCTTTCACTGGTCGTGCCATTGCTGAGGTTGATCTCAACAAGTGTGAACCTTGGGAACTCCCAGGTAAAAATACTCTTGACCTTAACAAGAGAACAAAGATTTCACGTTGTTTTGTTTCATGGGGTTTCATGTATAAGGTGAAGCCAACGAAAACAAGCCAACAAGATATATCTTAGTGAGGAATTGAATATGATCCATCCTAATTGAATAGCAGCCTATCTTTTTTTAAAATTTTTATACTAATGATCGGGTGTTGTCGTGTCAGGGAAAGCGAAGATGGGAGAGAAAGAGTGGTACTTCTTCAGCCTTAGGGACAGGAAGTACCCAACTGGGCTGAGAACAAATAGAGCTACTGAAGCTGGGTATTGGAAAGCTACTGGCAAAGATAGAGAGATATACAGTTCAAAGACAGGCTCTCTTGTTGGGATGAAGAAGACTTTGGTTTTTTATAGAGGGAGGGCACCAAAAGGAGAGAAAAGCAACTGGGTCATGCATGAGTACCGCCTTGAGGGCAAGTTTGCTTATCATTACCTTTCTAGGACCTCGAAGGTAGGTTTCTCAAAATGAAATGCTGAAAAAGAAAATAACCCTAGTTGATTAGACTTCTTTGTTGCACATCGTATTACTTGCAATGATCTATCTTAGTACCATAGACTGGTTTGATTGACATGTTCCAGGTAGCTTTTGGTTGTAGGCATGTGGTAAATTTCTTATATATGGAAGAATTTGCAACTATCATAAGATTACCCTAATAGGGTACTCTACTATTGAGTTCCTACTTCAACAAATGTTAGCGGATGGCAATAAAAACCATTTTCGTCGTCGTGCATATTTGTTTCTGGGCGCCGATTGTCCTTTGTATATGATTTGTTTTTTCCTTTGTCATTACAGGATGAATGGGTCATCTCCCGGGTGTTCCAAAAATCCGGCGCAAGCTGTGGTAGCGGTGGCGGCGGCAGCAGCAGCAGCAATATTGGCAATCCCTACGGGAAGAAGACCCGGATGACCTCTCACATGTCCTTGTATCCCGAACCAAGTTCACCGGCGTCGGTCTCTCTTCCCCCTCTCCTTGACTCATCTCCTTATACTGCCAACTCCTCCTCTTCAGCTGCCACCGCATTCACAGACAGAGAGAGTTGTTCCTTGGACAGTTCAGCAACACGTGAGCACGTGTCCTGTTTCTCCACAATAGCTGCTGCAGCTGCCTCAGCAGCCAACAATTTCTCCAACCCCTTGAGCTTCCATCTACCGCCACCGCTGCCACCAGCTATCGGTGTTGGTGTTTCAGGTTTCCCTAGTCTGAGGTCCCTGCAAGAGAATCTCCAGCTACCGTACTTCTTTACTCCTGTTGTGGGAAGCCAGCACAGCACCAGCATGGATGATGCCATTGGGGAGATTAATGGTTGCAGCTCTTCAGGCCGATGGTTGGGTGTTCAGGAGGAAGCGAAGCCGGATGTCTGTGTTAGTAGGATGGCGATGGGCACATCAGAGTTTGACTGCATGTGGAGTTATTGATTGTTAAATTGTCTCTGACCGCAACTTCTATGTCCATGTTGTCTTTTGAAACCCTAGTTCAGTAATTTCCGACTCTTAACAGTATGTTACGGATTTTAAGTGTTGTCTTTCAACTGTTAAGTTTTCAACGTTCTTCTTAACTGCTTCAGGCAGTTATGATTAGAGCTTGTTGTATTTCAGCAACTTTTTATTAACATGCCCTGACATGTGTTTAGCTGCTTGCTTAATGTTTTATTATGCGTTTTGTATGTGGTGTTCTGTTGGCCATTTGTGTTTTATGATTGAAATTGAATGAATTTTTATATTTATGGGAAAATACATGCTTCTTGAGTGGGTATTACACGTTATGTAATATTGTATCATTACTTATTTATATAATAAAGTATAATAGATAATTATCCACATGTATAATGATGATATAATCTGTGGTAACTCGCCATATGGACATACACCTATTCTAATATTTTTCCCATTGATGGTAAGGGGTATATAAAAAATATGGAAAGGTTAATATACCTTAAGGATAGTACGACGTTGTTATTTTGATGTTGAATTTGGGACATCATATTATGTTTGTTTTCAAAGGTAACGAGGAGGGTGTAATATTTATTTGTGGAAGGAGAAGTAGGTTGTATATTGCTTTATAGGACCCTGTGAATGTGGCATTAAAAAGGCACTGCATGCGGAGTACCATATTGGTGCAACTTTTGGTGGTTTTCAATTTCAAAAGCTTTTCTGAGTTTCTTACGTACGAGTTCTGGATATGTTTTATTTGATGATGAAATGTTCTGAGTTTCTAAGATGGAATACAACATAAAGATCCAAAACACCAGCTGCCAAGACACTGGAAAACACAAAGGGTGTGTTTCTTTTTTAGTTTTTAACTTTTGTACAAAGTTCAAGGAGGTTGTAATAATATTTAAAAGAGAGGAGGCCTCCAATAGGATATAAGCAATTGAAGTCATTATGGTTCACTATATTTCACTAGTGTCTATCGCTAGATCCTTTTATGGAGGTAGCAGCTCTAGCTGCCCTTTTGTATTATTTACTAGGGCTAGATATATCTCATATGATGTGGATAAAAGAAGAAAACTAAAATGGTAGGTGTGGAATATAAGCTCTTGGTATGAAATGAATTGTTGGGGCTCATGACGGTGTTTGCCTTAAATGAGGTTAAAAAAAAAAATTTCTGCTATTTTATCTTTTCTTATACGTAGGAATTGGTGAAGTATCTATTGGTTATCCTTTAGTTAGAATGGCATAACTATTTTTTTTTTCTTTTCTGTAAATGTATGTTTATGATTGGTTGATGAGAAGTACTTTTTCACAAAATTGTTAGCATTGAAAAATGAGGAATTTGCAATTTCTTTTATAGAACTAATGCAACAAGCTTTTTTTATATTTTTTGTAAAATATTTTTCATATCTATCTACAAAAACCTTAAATCAACTGTAAGAAAAAAATTTTTACGTTCCTATTCTGTCATTTTGATATTGTATTTCTGTTAATTTCTCATTCCATTCTACAAATCAGATGTATTATTGACTTTGTAAGTGAGTTGTGACTCAAGATTAATATGTGTGAAGTGTTGAAAGTTGTCATCGACCATGTATTCCGCAAGGGAAAATGTCAACTGGAGAGATCTAATATTTAATAGGTATCTTCCAAAAGATTGGGACTATGTAAAAATATTAATTTTATAGGACTTATGATATATGCTTGTTATAAGTTATTTATAGTTTTATTTTTTTTTCAATTTCGCTTTATAGTGCGCCGAGAAAGTTTTCCTAAGGCTATGGAGAGGTTTAACATTTTGTCATTTTGATATGAATGAGTTTAGGCAAAAATATTGCACAGTTTTATTCTTAGTACGAGTTGCTTTATAAAATACGACTCATTATGAAAATATTCTTCACTTAATATGTTTAATTTTAGAGTTATGATAAATTTCTAACTATCGCATTAAGAAACATCTTAATAATTAAAGTTATACCAACTTTTATTTGAAAGACATCGTAACTAAGACTTTTTGGATCCGAAAGAATGACTCAAGCCATCCTCCTCCTCTAGTCATATGCTAAACCGTATGTGGCATGCCATCAATAAATTAATTGGGAAGAGGTATATTTTTTACTTTTATCTTTTATTACTTACTTTTTAGATTTAATATTTTATATTCAATCCACACTGGAACTAGGGTTTGACGTGAGCCATCCTCCGCTAGTCAAATTCTTAACTGTGTAAGGCATGCTATTTATAAATTAATTTGGGAAAAGTATATATTTGATTTTAATCTTTTACATTTTAGTCCGAGTTTTATTTTTTTTTATTCCATCCTCATTGGAACTAGGGTTTACTTTATGCATAGCTTTTCAATAGGTATTGCGTTTCAATAGTTTTTCAATAGGTTTTTTTCTCGACCAGTTTATGTTTCCAGGTCAAATAAAAGTTTTTAATGTTGAAATAAAATATTCTACGTTTTTTTTTAATTAATCCTTTCACTATCTATTTCATATGTGTTATCATACCACATTTGATGGGTTGGAATGATTTGAATTAAGTTTTTTTCTTAATTTGAAAACATTTCTAGTAGCTTAAATTATATTTTTTAGAATCAATAATTCTAAAAGAAATTGATTTCATATTTGAGCTCTGAAATTATTTTTTTGCTACTTTAATACATGAAATTTATAAAAACAGATTTTTAATAAATAACATATTTTTCTTATTGATTAATTTAAGATTTTTTCAGTAATTATGATCCGATTTTATATGTAGAAGTAGATTGACGTTGGGTTTCTTGATACCATTTAACTCCATTCGTACTTGGGAGATATGACCTAATCTCCTAATAGTATTAATGACATTAATGCACGAGTTTTTTTTTTTTTTTTTTTAACTTAAATTCATGAGTATAATCGGTAAGTTTCGAACTGAGCTATTTATATTTAATAAAATCATATTTGAAATTTTGAAAATCATTAAATTTTTCAAAAGTTATCTCTAAAATCCAAATGGTAATGATATTTTAAAATTTTACGAATTATTTTTAAGAGAACCGTATCAACTGTGAAGTTGAATCTCGCTTGCTGTAAAAATTATTTGGATTTCGAAAAATATGATGAAAATATGCTTTGTTTTTTATTGGATATAATCCAATTGAATCCTATATCTTTCATTTGAGAGATGATGGCTGGCACCATTAAGCTATAAAATTATAACAATGTTTGGTTCACTGGAATAGAATTGCTATTCCACATTTTTTATCACGGAATTTCTATTCGTTCTTTTAGTTTGTAAAAAATTCTATAAAAAGAATGTATATTCCATGTAATGTGGAATAGATAAAAAATTCTTATTATAATAAGAAATTATAATTTATTTTCAGCCTAATTCTACTTCGGTGAACGAAACATGCGGCTAGTATTAGTCAATAGTTTACTATAATATAAATGTGGCAATAATTTAAAGAGAGGGAAAATGGTTAAATTTCAAAAACTACACTTGCCATTTTTGATCATCAATATCTTTTCCCGTTGAAAAGGAAATATACGGTGTATATACTGCGGGATAAATGAGGTCACAACAATGATTGCAGCACCATAATGATTGCTCCACCACTAGGCGTTTCTCACCGGCTAAAATTGCTAGTAGCATAGGCTGTGTTATTGATTGGGAACTTTGTTAATATTTGACTTTTTGCCCATTCTCATAAACAGTTGCAGGTAAGGGTAGGACGTAAATTTAATTTAGTGTAAGCTTATATTTATTGATAATATTAGGCAAGTTAGAATTTGAGTTTTAAATTATTTAAGTTATTGATCAAGCTCATACTTTAAAATATTTAGTTTAAATAGCTTGTAAATCTATTCCAACTTGAGTTAAACATATATATTATATATAAGTTGAGTTTATGTAGAGAACAAAACTAACTTGAATATCATTATTTTTTAAATTGAAAATAAGATATTCTTATAAGAGCTTATGAGGTTATTGACTATTATTTCAAATTGTTTTCAACTTAAAAATTTCGGGCTCAATTGAATCCAAGCTAAACTAAACTTTTAAAATTTTAAGTTGAACTTAAAATTTAAATTCAATATCATGTTGTCTTCATTAGGCTTATTTATAGTGGGCTTAGAATTTAAAAGTTTAAGCTCATGCTTTGTTTGGATTGAGGGAAGTCGTGTTTGGTAAGTTATTCTTGAGTATAAATTAGATGAAAGAAGGAGAACCGGAAGAAAAATTATAACCATCTTTTTTCTATCCAAAGTTGGATGGAAATAGGAAGAAATGGACGGAAGTTATATGCAAATACAAGAGCACCATGGTAAAATTATTTTATTAATATGTTATAAAAATAATATAGAGATAATATTATCAATCATTAAGTCTATTTCTCTTTTTTTTTTCTTCCATTTCATTTAATACCCAATATAAAATAAATATTCAACTTCTTTTTCATTTTTATTTATTTTTATTTTCACTCACTTCTTTCCTATCATTTCCGCTGATTTCCATACATAAAAAATTTGCAAAAAACAGCGTTAGTGTTGGAAAAACTGGAACGGATAAAAAAGGACCGTCACAGCATCCATGCCCTTGTATCGACCACAGCATGACCCTTTCCCAGCTAAGAAACCACAAATCTATTCAAAAAGAGAATGGAAAACCACCCATCAAAATTCATACCATAATCATTCTTTATTGAATATCTTACAAGTAATATACCATGTATCACGATTAGTAGTACAATAAAAACAAAAATATGACACTAATATTTGGTAATATGATTGGGATTTCTTCGTTCTTTAAATAAAAATAAACAATCATAACCAATTTATACTTTTATAGCCGATATACAGGAAGTCGAGTTACAATTAAATTCCTGTTGCGAATAAATATTTTCTGTGCAACGGCCTACTTGGATATATATATATATATATATATTATATTTGTTTGAAATTTATAATTGAAAAATTATTTTATTTGTATTTTATATCTATCCATTTTACAATTATGGTGATTATCGTGGTGATAAGGAAAAAAAAAAGATTTAATAACAGTAATACGCTATGTGTTCAATTAAATAGTAGGTATATACCAAAGATTTTTAGAAAAGTGGTACCTATACTACACTAATAAATACACGTGGTATATCTCTGTGACTGAATCTTTTCACAATACCAAGGTGTAAGAATTATGATATGAAAATTCACCCAATTCTGTGAGAAAATGTTTAAAAATGTATTGTAATAAGCATACAGCAAAGAAAATTTTGATTAGTATTCTTTTAAAAGTAAATAAGATAAAGGTTAAGTAATTATAGTTTTATAGGGATTTATCAGTTATTTAATTTAAAAATGATATGCATGTATATGATTTTATCTTCATTTTTTTGGCATTTATTTTTAATAAATATATCAATTTGAATAGATATCAATAAGATTTAATAAGATGAACCAAAGAAAAGGAAAAAAAAAAAAAACTAAGATGAAGTGAAAAATGATACAACAAACTAAACATGCATCAGGTAAGATACGAACATAAAATAAGTAAAACATAGGGATCATATGTAAAGCAAACCAAATTAAAGTTCATACACAGATAGAGGGAGGATGTTACAATCTCCACACGCGTATAACCGAAACCGAATAAAACTTGCTAGGGATTAAGCCCCACAAATGTATAGAAAGGAAAAAAGATTCATGAAAAGCACTCCTTTTCTTTTTTCCCCTTTAAATATTTGAAATCTGCCCAAAACATCAAAGCTATAATTATAAATTAGTAGAATGAAGTCAAATTTTAAATGTTGATTCGAGTTTATTAAAAAACTATCGAATTTAAATTAAGTTAAGATTTTATCAAGTTTAAAAATATATGGCTTAAACTCAAGCTTAGCAATTACAACTCGATAAAGAATCTTAAGCTCAAGGGCTTAGGCTTTGAAGGTTATATATATATATATATATAATATAGTATTATAGACTTAGACTTGTTAATAATATAAACAGCTGTCTCATAGGTTTACATGAAAGTTTAAACCCTACTTATATTTAAATAAATAAATAAAATTTATTTTAACTAACCTTTAAATTGAGCTCGAACAAAATTTAGTGTGTCAAGCCACATAACATGTTAAAAACCCTAATTAACAAAAATCGAATTTATCGCAAACGTTTCTTAGACAATTTCTGCGTGTCGCTAGGAGTGTTATTAAATATTATATACCAATCCGAATCGGCTTTTTAAGTCCTTTTTGGGGTCATCTTCATGCTTCAAGTGGGGTGGGTACTTGACTACTTTTGGTCATCTTCAACATCTAAGCACGTGTGGTCTTGTATTGGATTTTTTGTCCACATGAAATGTCAGATTTAATTAATGTCATCTTATTTTAATACATGCTCGTACTCAATATGGTATGTTTAGGAAGAGAAAATAAAGAAAAAAGGAAAAGGAGGGTAGAAACGGAAAGGAAAAAATTAGGAGTAAAAAAAGGGGGGAAATCCTTATTTTAATTAAAATAGAGTGGGGAGAAATAACGAATTTAAAAGTTAATTAGATATTTCAACAAATTATAAATAATAAATCTTTTAATTATCGATGAGGTTCAAAAAAAAAATTAAAAAAAAAAAATCTGGCTTAAATGAGCCTTTTCTATTCTTAAAATGTGATTACTTTTAAAAATATGTATGCATATTTCATATACTATCTTTAAAACTCCAGTTCTTTTAGCGCTGGTTTTGGGATTTTAAAACTTTTTGTGTTTATATATATTTCTCAAAAATTATAGGGAGTATGGAAAGAAAAAGAAAACAATGTCATATGAGATAAAATCGATCACTTTTATTTTTTTATTACTAGCTATGTTTATAAACACCTTGAAATATAAATAACTAAAAGTTCCCCCCAGTATTAAAGCCATTCTATAGAATGAAATTTTTTTCCCTTAGGAGATTCAATTAGGATTGTAAACAAGTCAAAATTACTTATGAGCTATTCGAATTCGATTAGACTATGACTGAGTTGAGCTTGAGTTTGAGCTATTCCGGTAGTTATCGAGTTTGAGTTCAAGTTTTAAAATATTATGTTTGAGTAGCTCATGAGCCTAACTGAACTTTTTATATATTTTTTTATAAAGAATTATAAATTTTATTTTATTTTCTATTTTTAAACTCTATCAATTTTATATCTTATTTTTTCCTTCATATCCAATGGTCCACATTAATTATGTTTAAGACCAATTCAACTAAAAACTCAATTACATTTCCAAATCCCAATTTAGTTTAATTGATTTTTATATGAATAATCGAATACTATTAAATCGAGCTTGAGCTTATCGAGTATTTCGAGCATAAAAATCAAAACTTGATTGGGTTCGAGTTTTATATTTGAGTCAAGTTTAAGCTTGATAATATATCATCTCGATTCAACTTGTTTTCATTCCTAGATCGAATTTTGCATCGCTTCTCTTTTCATGTGCTTGTCAAAATAAGGACAAAAATCACCTTTATATTTTTATAAATATACGGTAACATCTTTCTTCCTCAAATCTGTGAGATTTATTTTTCCTACGTAAAATATTAAATTTATTTGAAAATTCAATTTAAAATATGAATATTAAACTGGTCAAATCATTACATAATTAATTTTCATAATTATTTTTATCATCCTATATAATACTGCTTATTCAATTTGCTGTAAAGATAATATAATCTATTAATGCAACACTCTAATAGGTGGAATAATAGACATTCAATGATAGGTTATTTCTAGTATGCAACAGAGTAAACAAACATGAGTATTAGGGAGATGATAAAAACAACCATAAAAATTTTAAATAAACATTAAATTAATCATTTTAAAAATCATATACCAAATTGGATATCATTATAAAATTCTAGTATTAAATTTGGCTAGTACCCTTTTACCTGTGCATTTCATTGGGTTGAATTGCCCATAACCTATGGAAGGAGAAAAGCTAAGAAAGGTCGTATATAGAACCCTTGACAGTCAAAAAAAGCATAGGCACAGACAATTTTATATAAAACAATTTGACACTGGTAATCCTCCCTGTTCTTGGCATTTCTTTTTTCCTTGTTTATTATAATCATAATAGTGGTCATCATCATATTCTATATATTCTCATCTCATTTGCAGTGTCAATTCCTAGCTTTCCTGCATCTCCTGCAGCTGTGGATTCCTCTCTAATCGATACATATACCCAGGAGTAAAAAGTATCACACCATGTTTTTTTTTTTTTTTTTCATTCAAAAAGATGAATCCATCGGATAGTGATGGACGAGGTGAGACTTATAGTTTTTACTGACATGCGATAATAAAAAAACCATACTGCATTAATGATCCCATTCGCTTTTTTGCACGGTCGACATCACTTTCATTTAATGTTTTCACCTTAATAGCTTAATGTAGATTACAATAATGTAATTGAATCATAATTTGGTCAATGGTCAATAATGTTTTTTTCTATGGACAATAATGTTAACTAGTGTCCTTGTGTGATAAGTGTGCGTGTGTATATATATTTATATATATATATATATATATAGATATTAAAAAAAGAACTGCACTTATTGTCATGTACATGTAATTAAATTATCATAAAGTTTGACGTGTTATCTTATAAAATCCGATGCATCTTTACTCAGTTTGTTTTCAATGTTTTCTTGGTAGAATATTTTTTTATATTTTTATGTTTGTTCAAGAAAAAATAAGATAATTAAAAAAAAATATTTTTATTTATCTTAAAAAATATAAACTCATTTATAACTTATTTTTAGGAAAACAACTTATAGGATATAAAAGAGTAAATCATTTTTCTATCGATTCACGAGTTTATCCACTAATCATTTACTATGAAAAATTTATTATTAATTTTTTAATATTTTTTTTAAGTAGATTTATTTCTCATTATAATATATGTATTTTTTTATTTTTTATATTTAAAATATATGAATTACCTTAAAGTATACAAATAATGAAAATCGATTTTCATAAAATTAGCCAAATATTTAAAAATATATTATTTAAAAAAAATTCATGAAAAAATATTTTTCATTAACAAATATTTTCCTTAAAATAAACGGGGTCTAAATAATAATTATAACGCCCTAGAAATCCATCTACCAAGATATTATTTGCTTTAATCACATACCGCATGGTTTTGTTCTTTTAGTAGCAGTGCTTCTCAGGGGTCACCCTTTTTAGGATTGCTAACTTTAAAGTTTCGACCAACTTTAAGCCATTATACAAAAATGCGTCTTTGTGATTAGAGTTTCATAACTTATATTTGAAGGAGTATGTTGGGGGTATCACATACTCATCCACTTATAGAATTAACGTTTTCATTAGTTTTATTATACAGATCCAGAACCACACTAAGCAGTGAGGACACACTTCTCTACTTCTGGTTGGTGAACTGTTCTGATATTTTCTGTAACGCCATAAAACTCTATCTATAGAGGTATTGTCCATTTTTGACCACACGTCGCATGATTTTGTTATTTTGATGCCAACGCTTCCTAAGGGGTCACTCATCCTATGATTGCTTTGCACAAAGCACGTTTAACTTTAGAGTTTCGATCAACTCTAAACCATTATATCAAAAGATATCTCTTCTATAATTAGAGTTCCACAAACTATATTTGAGGAGTATTACAATAATTACAAATCTCTTGTTGATAAAACTCTTTTTTATTAATAGCAATTTCAGCTTTATAAAGATCTTTGCATGTTTATTAATGAGCTGAGATACACCAATTTTACTATCAAGATGTAATAAAATTCCCATAAAAAAGTAAAAAAGAATATGTCATAAATTCCTTTTGCAAGGTTGGGTTTGATTTCATGTTTTTAGTTGTTTTGATATCTTTTTGTATTATTTTTTAACATCTTGATATAAAAAAATTATATACAAATAAAAAATAGATATTTTCACTTATAAATAAATCGTATAGAGATATAAATATAGATGCAAATGAAAATTAAATAATACATGCAAGCTCTAAAACCTTAATAAATCTATGGAGGATGAATGCTTAATGCTTTGGTCATCTCGATCGGTTTACTTAAAACATCAATCGATAAAACTTTATTACATACTTGGATTTAGTACATATAGATCATCATATGACATGGGATTAACGCTTTTCCAAAAAAACAGACATGATTGAGTATGGAAAAACATTAAAGAGGCAGTTGGAATTAGGTAAAACAAATGGACTGTACGACGGTTCACCTTCACATGTGTACACTGCCATTTAACTTTAGGAGACTTTTGGTGAGGAGGGAGCCCTAGAGTAGAGATATAGAGGGGCAGTCCTAAACCCTACTTGTTGATGGGGGACATATTTATTATCTTCTGGCCTTCTTGGACGCTGTAATTTTTCATTTTTCATTTTTCATTTTTCATTGTCAGTTCAGATAATAAATCCTGAAGGTGGGGACCTTTCTGGGGGAGTATCGAAATTTTTGCTTATTTCACAAGGCTTTGCTTACATGAAAGCACGGAAATTCTCATTTTTTGGCCCTTTCTCTAAAATGTAGACAAGTTTTTCACCTATCTACTACTTGGTGGAAAACTCAACTTGGTGAAAACTCAAATAATTCTTAAAATATTGATACACTTTAAGTTTTTAATTGTAATAAAATAAAATTTTATAATTTAAATAAATTTATTTATAACCTTTAATATAGTTATAAATGATCAGCTAAATTTTTCTTCAAACTCTAATTTTAATACGCTATTTTACTTGAAAATTAAAAGAATACTTTTGTAAAATTTAAACAATCTATCTTTACTGAAATTGAAGTTTACAAGAAATTATTTGGAAATTCCAAATAACTTAAAATGGGTAGAGTTAGACATTTATTTTCGGCCCTTTCTTCATAGTACAAGTTTATGAAAAGCACAGAAATTCTCATTTTCGGCCCTTTCTCCAAAGTGTACACAATTATTCATGTAAATTTAGTGCAAGGAAGTTTTAAATAATCTTTACATATTGATATGTATTTCTTAACTTTAAGATATTATAGTTTATAAAACCAATCACTATTAATTAATTGACTGATAACCTCTAAAATATCTGGCAAAAAAAAAAAAAATCTAAAAAAAATGGTAACTATCTCCTACACTTTCATGTTAGTGTGAAAATGTATCTCAAACTTATCCAAATGCACTTAATATTTTTCAAAGTTTGACCTCAAGTGTTATTTTTTTTTTCAATTTTAAGCAGCTGTATATATATTGCTTATTTATCAAAATTTAAGGTTTAATTAAAAGTTTTGAGTATATATCTATATTCTGTACCAAATTAAAGTAGGTGGTTTATCCATTTTTTCCAAAATTCAAGGATGAATGGTTTAACATGGGTATAAAATAACTATACATTCCATCTTTTCAAACAGACAAATAATTTATTAACCGTTAAAGAGAAGAATAATAGTAAATAACCATAGTTTAAAGGCCTATAGAAATATATAAGAACCGGTAACCGAATGATTTATATACGACGTTCTAATAGATTAATGCTTTATTTGTTTCATTTTATTTTATGTTTTTAAATATTTTTATCAACCAATAAATAAAGATGAAAACCAAACATTTTTACTCATAAATAAATCAAATAAATCATATACAGATAAAATACATAAAATATACATATGAAAATCAGAAAACTAAAACAAACCCTAAATGAATTCTGTTACTTCTCTCAAAAAGTTGTAGTAAATAATACTAAAAAACACTTATTAAAAATACATATGTACATTTTCAAAGCTATAGCAGACAAAATTATATTTTAGTATTCACATTCTATCATTAAGGGATGCATTTAATATCACGAATGATACATAAACTTTAATAGTAATTAGGTAACTAAATTTTGAAATAAATCAATTTAGTACATGAACTTTAAAATTGATAAATTTTGGCACTAGAAAAAACTTTTTGTGTATTCCAATGGTAGCTCTATTAAGATCATTTATGCTTCAAATTGATAAATTTAAAAATCTTTTAGATATCAAATTGATCAATTTGAAAATTCAAATAACTAATTATATATTTCACTAAATTTCAAGTATCATTTATGATATTATCCTTTATTTTTGCATTGTGGAATTGGTACCATTCATGTTTGATAAGTTGCTAGGGCGTGATTGATGGACGCAAACTACTATAGCTTTTATGGCCAAAAAAAAAGAAAAAGAAAAAAACCACTATAGCTTTAAATCATTTTTGCTCGAGTTAGCTAATTTGTCATCTACACAAATATGACAAGGCATGGAGTGGAGATACTGAAATTGCAACTATCTCGGTCTCCAAGATACTAAGGCAACCGTACGGACACATTATCCCCGGGGTCCCTTTCGACCTAAGTTGAAAATCAAGTTTAGGGTTCAAGATAAAATTGAAAAAAAAAAACATGCATAACAACACAAAGGAAAAAAGAAAATTATAAATGCTTGCCGCCTTAAAGTTTTGATGATATGTAGATAGATTTATAATTTCATAATTTGTGATTTTACTTTTCATAATTTATGAAAAAAATATAAATACACTCTAGACCATAGGCCGTGGCTAAAGCAAAAAAAAAAAAAAAAGCATTATTTATGATTTTTTTTACTATGATTTTGAGATTCCAATATCAGTTTATAGGTACTTATATTTTTTTAATAAATATAGAAAAGGGATAAAATTACATCTTGAGAGTTAGGCATCAATGACAATAGTTTAGGAGATCATATACAATTATCCCAAAAATCTATGTTCATAAAATTATATGATCAATAATAAATTATACCAAGCATCTTCAAAAACTTTTAAATTTACATTGATACATGTAATGTGTTTTTAATTGTACAATTACATTGTGCCACATGGTATTCTTTTGCCCTCTTATAATTTTGATCTCCCACACAACGACACTAAATAAGTTTTTAAACCATATAAGCCCTTCTTTAATAAGTTTTGTTATTACACCTTGAAATTCACCCATCAAAATATTATCCACTTTAGTGAAATACCTCACAATTGTTTCCGTGATGTCAATTGCTTCTAAAGATGTCAACCTTCCTGAGAGTGTTTAATCTGAAAAGGCTTAATTTTAGAGTTCTAATGAACTCTAAGCTATTAAATTAAAAGATGTTTTGATGGTTAAAGTTCCATCACCTTATATTTGAGGAATATCATATTCTTAGACCGGTGTTCTTGTTGGTTTTGTCACACAGGTTTGGAGCCAAACAAGGTAAAGAGGACTCTAGAGATGCTCCAAGCAATCTCAAGAGGTGCCCTTACTTTGAAGTAACCATACTCCACCTACAGAGAAACTAGCCAAGACCGAACACCATTAGGAAAAAGTCATTTTTTGGTTGGTGAACTTTTCTAATACCAACCGCAATGACTTGGAACTCTACCCATTGAGATATTTTTGCTTCACGGAATGTTGTATGGTTTTATTTTTAATGCTAGTTGCTTTCAGGCGGTCAACTATTGTGAGAGTGATTTCCATTTGGCACGCTTAATTTTAAAGTTTTAATGAGCTCGAACCCACCACACCAAAAAATTTTGATGATTAGAGTTTAGTCACCCTATATATGAGGGATATCATACTCATAGTTGCATGAACATGGGATCAACTCATAGCTTTTACAAATTTTATGTATGCCAAGAAGGTGAAGCTAACACAATCATAAGAGTTATAAATAATGTCGATGTAAACTCTAAGGTTCTTTGGAAATGGGATCTCAATTTCGATTGCTTCACTTTACTCTTTTGTGTTATGTCAAAATGTTTGATTATTTCCTTCTTTTATCTTAGGGGGATAAAATTTGATATCCATCCAATATACAAATCCTCTTTAGATGGCAAACCTTTTAACTCCCCTTAGGCCCCATATCATAGTTAAATATTTTAAACGCATTACGGTTGTATGAACTCAATTAATATTTTTAAGAAGTATGATGACCTCAAAATATGAGTAATACGCTTTAAAAAATGATCTATTTCTCTTGTAGAATTTTATTTGAAATAGTTCATTTGATAATTTTATTCCTAAGGTTAATTATTGCTCTCTCTTTATCTCCACGGGGTAGAATTGGCCATCCATTTAAGCTTGAAGACATTTTAATTCTATCGTAAGTGTAAAACCTCTTTAATGGTTATGTAAAATATTTAACAAAATTATGATCTTTCGAGTTATAAGAATGTAATTTTATCAGTAAAGAGTTTGTATTATCTGTATTTAGTTATACAAACTTGCAGCTTTTCTATAAATATTATTTTGTATAAAAGATGTGTTTTTAAGTAATGAAAAGATATAGGTAAAAAGGAAAGTAACAATAGTAATAAAAGCCATTTTAAAAATAAATATGCGGAAGATAATAATAAAATCAAAAGTCTAGAAAAACTATTTTGAAAAAGCAAAGAGTCGTAAAGATATGGAAATGTAATATTGAAAAGTATAATGAGAAAGCATGAAGCTCATAGGCTACATATATCTTGTGTTCTCAAATGTGACCCAAGCTATCTTCCTAATTCAGTCAAACCCTTAACGGTGTAAAGCGTGATATTTATAAATCAATCTATCACGCCTTGATTGGTTAAGGCATATTCCATTTGTTGCCATGTATAACACCAGTGTGTTATATAGAAAGGATAACCTAAAAGTCATGGTCTATTGAATTTGTTTGGTAATTAATTTTAGTTTCTAAAATCGTTTGTCTAATTTTTGAAAACCTTTATTAATGAATCGAAAAAGTAAATTATGTAAATAATTGATAAAAAGGCTATTCTTATGAGTAAGCTAATATAAAAAATATTTGTTTAATCATGACTGTCTCAAAAGTCTCAAATTATCTCCAAAATATTCATAGGAGATAACATCAAAAGGATAATATCAAAACTCTGAAAATGTTTAAGAAAAGTACTAAAAGTCCAAATACAAGTCCATGGCTCACAGATAGACCTAAAAGGTAAAAAAAAATTCTAAAAATAACAACTGAAAGTCTAAATAAAAGTAAGATAAAGATTGCGATCTAAACCCTAAGGTCGTCGAGCACCTTCTCAAAACCAGTCTTATGCTTTGTATCATCATAAAAATCACTAGTAGATCCATCGGTACCTAAAAAACATTAAAATGAGTTGAAACCTAGTATATGGTAACACAATCACACACGATATGTCACGTGTACTTAGTTTATATGCAATGCAACAATCAATAGTTTGTATTTTTTTTAAGGTGAGACAACTAACAAAAGAGCACTTACACTCCAGCTAACAAGCTTTAGGAATATAGGGATCTAAGTTGCAGCAAGTGCTTAGGGAGTTGATTAGACAAGTCAAATACCTCAACCTCCTAAAGAATTTTTTACCTAATAGCCATATCTAGATTTTGTAGACGTTACACATCTTTAATTGTCTGGTCCATAATACAATGTGGTTAAAGCTGTCCCATACATGTGAACCAAACCGTATTACTTCAAACCTGGTCTAAGTAGATGTGATCCTGATATTGTTCTCTTTATCATCTACTTGTCAAGCCATTAACTGTGGGCTAAATGCCTAACTATCATGCTAGCTTTGCTTAGCAAAGTCATCCCTAGCTCAGAATAAACAATGCACACATAGTAACACACCAATTATTATACTATCTTTAAGTTTTAGTCCATTTATGATGCCAACACTAGGCAAACACATGTAAGTTACTGCATACTATCATCATGTAGGTAGTTAGTAGAAGAACTCATGATAGACATAAGGATTGTTCAAATATTCGTTCAAAAAAAGATTAATTTGTATAAGGATGTGAGTACACAAACTAATGATCAAAGTCATATTGATTAGTCAACTAATGTAAAGTCTTATGTAATATGATACCTTAATCAGTATTTTGAACTAAATCCATCTAGGGTATTGGGCTTAAGTGTCTTGGACTAAGCCCAATGATAAAAGAGCTTGGATTTCACATTTAGATTTATTGGGCCTTAAGGGGGTCTTATATAAGGTCTAGTAAGAATAATATCTAAGTTTTATACTTATTAGGGTAGTGGGCTTTAGGGATTAAGTAATTGACCCAATGTACATAAAAAACTTACTTCATGCATTAAATTATTTAAAACCAAACTTTAAATATCTAATTGAACTTTTTGTAAAAGTTTATATACTATTTTGACATTTACTCATAAAAAAAGTACTAAAATAAAAAAGTGGTACGCATCTTCAATTTGGACACAGTGTTAATCCTGTTCGAAACCGGCTTGAACCCATTAGTTCACGAGTCCTAAACCCATTTGATTAGTCCATGATCCCATTCGAGCTTGTTCACGAAGCTGTGACTGCTGGCCAGGTTTTTAACTCATCAGTATCGGATTTGGCCAGTACACTTGTCTTACCTAGCTTGTATTCATGTCTAGCGTACCCTTTTCGAGCAAATCCTGGAAAATATCCAAACCAATCTTAGAAAATTTTGTATTGCAAGTGGAAGCTAAAAGATAGTTGTATTTATTTTAAATTATCTTTCTCTTTATTGAAATAATATTGTTGTTTTCATGAATAGAAGACATTTGAGTTTAATATGATCGAAATGCAATAGTCAAAAAGTTGGGACTAAATTTTATAATTTTTTTTTATCTTTATCTAATTTGTTCCAAATTTAGATATATACATTAAGTAATATAAAAATCAACTCGAGGTGCATTTCCAATATTGTGAAACTGGACTACAATTTCCGGCGAATGTAGTTTGTGGCTGCGTTCGGCCCAGAAAGTGTCATTGTCGGACCCAATGAAAAACCATATGGCAGCAAATTGGAGCGAACCGAGCCTGTAATGAGGGCCCAAACGTCTCCAAATAAAACACAGCCCCATCAATTAAAGCCCTAAAGCAGAACATTTGCACTGTCACCCAAACAGTTGGGGGGGGGGGGGGGGGGGGGGGGGGGGGGGGGGGGGGGGGGGGGGGGAAACAGTAGAACAATGTTAAAATGAATACAATTAAAAGAAACAGATTGCTGTACAAATATAAAATTATTCTTATACGTATTAGAATTGTAGGATTGATTGATAGAATAATTCTATCTTTTAATGGATATTGTAGGATAATTGGTTAATTGTAGGATTTTATTTTTATTTCTTATAAGATCTTAGCTCCCTTTCATGTATTACTATATAATATGCTTTGTATATCTACATGAAATCAATCGGTAATATTACAATTCAAACTTTTCATGGTGTCAAAGCGGTGTCTCCCACCATAACTTCTATTTTTCTCTTACAAATAAAAACCAGCAGATTATGATACTTACTAAGAATGCACAAATTGGAGCATATATCAAATCTCCACATTACTCTCATCCCTTGGGATCATCCAAACTTGATCTTTGTTCCATAACCTTTGAGTGAAAGTGAAGAGAATTATTTCAATTGAAGACATAACTTCTCAAATGCACTTTAATCCAAAAACATAGTGAATTCATAATTGGATGATAAATCGATTAAAAAAATTGGATGTTTATTCGTGGGATTATAAATATTGGATTCAATGCAATGTTATGGTTAAATTATGGCTGATTAATTCTATTTCTAAAGAGTTACAAGTAGGCAATGTTCTAGCAAACCGCTTCACAAGAAATTTGTTTTGATGATGGGTAGTGATTCACTTAAGGAATTGCACCAAGGGAGTATGAGTTAAAATGAACAATCATTATACTTAGCAAGAAAAATCACCTATCTCCATGTACTATAGCAAATTGAAAAGTATCTAGAGTGAATTACAAAGCCTTAGACTACTATCCATATGTGCTTATGGTGTAGATAAGAGGATGTAGGAATTGTTTGAAGAAGAGAAAGTGTTTTACTTTCTAATAGGATTAAATGACATCTATATAATAGTTTGATCTAAGATCCTCAACATAGAACCATTGTAGGGAGTAGGAAAAGCATATGCTTTAGTTGTTCAAGATGAAAAGCAACACAGTGTAGCCACTACCATGTTCCCGTGATTAATGGCATGATCTTTTTAGCCAAGGACCAACGAGACAACAAAAGAATGACCGTGAAGGAGAAAAATGCGATAGTCAACTTTATTGTACTCATTGTAATAAAGATAATCATTCTTAGGAGAAAAGTACTTTGAGATCATTGAATACCCACCTGATTGGAGAAAGACCAAACTAATAACATGTGCAACACCGTTGATGCCTTTAGATATCTAAGCTCATAATGCGAATACAACAACAAATCAATTTACTTTACAGTTATGGTTTCATAGAATTGTTCTAGCAAGACAAATGCATGGATTGTTGATATCGGGGCACATACCTAATGTTACTGCTTTTTTTTTTTTCAATTTTTTGGCTAGATGTTCCTAGTGTGATTTCCTATAGAGATTCTTAAAGATTGGGATTGTGTAGTGTGGCTTGCAAAACGAGACACGATTAAGGGGCATAAAGAGTGTTTTTTGGTGCTGCCACTCTAGTGGTGAAGTTAGTATATGTATAAGGTGGTAAATGAGTAACTAATGTAGAATAAGATATGCTACCAATGTGGAAGAGTTTTTTCCAAGTGATTCCAGCCTTTCCTTAAGGTCTATGGAGGCGATATATATATAGAGATGTTGATCTCAATGGTTCAATATGATTAGAGGAAGTAGATTCCATTATAGTGACGGTGGGGGTCGTAGTAAATGTTTGAGTAGTGGCAATTGGACCATTAAGACACGTCCCTAATTTCTCAGCATCTAGTTGCTGAAGACTTAATAAGTTAGTTAGCCAAGTGAATGGAGTAGTACGTTAACAAAGGATGATCTGAGTTAACTAAAGAGCTTATGAGATTTGCTTTCGGCATTAAAGTAGGGTAAAGGATCCTAGGAGGTCAGCCTTTTGATTAAATTTATTGAAGCACTAAATGGGTCGGACTAAGTTTTGAAAGCCCATGGCTAAAATTACCCATCAATGCTTGTCTCCCCTACTTTCTTTAGTGAGAGGTCAATAAGGAAAAGTAAGCTTATAATATGGGCTTTCTATGTCAGTTGATAAGCTACGTGAGGTTTGAAGCTAAAAGTACTGGCTTAGGTACTAGGTCAAGATATGTAAGGCGAATTATCATGATTTTATCTGCTTAGAGCTAAGTTAGTGGAATGGGTAACAGCTTTTGAGATGAATTCTGGTTTTGATGCAAATAATTAGATACCTGTAGGTAGTGAATGATCGACCGATCTTTTTAAGTAGGCGTAGCTCGTAGCCTAATTTGTTGAGGTTTCACCCTTCAGTTGAGTTTCTTGGTTGCTCAAGGATGTAGTCTAGGAGTTTATTAAGGCAAGAATCAACTGAGCTAGTTGAGGATTTGTGTTTCTCTTAATGCGATGGGGTATTAACTAAAGACATGGGTGGGTTGTTTATGTTCAAGCTAAATCATGACAATCCATGAGCAATTGTTAACTTTGTTAATCGTTGGTTGTGCCAACTCAATTATAACTCATTGAAAAAGATGAAACCCAAAGTTGATGTAGTGTGTTGAAGGAGTTTCCCATTTTAAATCCAAGCATTTAAATAAAAGTAAGGATATCTGTTGAGTTACTATTAGGTGGATGGACATCGCACTTGTACGTCTATCATGTGCTGGATTATGTTAATAGCTTTGAGTTGTTGGATTTTCTTTATCATCAGTTGACAGTTAGGGAGATGTGTTGATTCCAATGTTAGTGGCTCTGAGTCGTTAGATTTCACAATCATGCAATCTACATACATGTTGATATTCCAACCAATTTGATGCCTGCAAACTTCTCTTACCATCCTTTAGTAAGTTGCCTTGGCATTTTTGATGTTGAAAGGCATGACTTTGTAACGATACATTCTAAAGTTGGTAATAGTGACTTCATCCCTTAACCCCATTCTAATTTGATTGCAACCGCAACTTGACAACAATCCATGAAGTTTAAGAGTACATGGTTTGATGTTGAATCCTTGAGTTCATTGATTTGAGGGATTATAAAGCAATCTTTAAAGCATGTTTTTTTAAGGTCGGTATATTCGAGACACATACATCACTTCCCATTGGATTTCTTAGTCTAAACAACATTTTTTAGCCTAGTGAACGTTGTTTGTCCCAAATAAATCTGTCTTTCAACAAATTCCATACTTCTTCTTCCATTATGCTACCTGTTGTTCAGCAGCAAAATGCCTTCTCTATGATTTAACAAGCTTAACGTGAGGGTTGATTCTAAGTTAGTGTGTGGCTATATTAAGGTAGATGCCAAGCATGTTTGTTGGGGGACCAAGTAAAGACATACTTATTGGTTTTGAGGAATGTAACAAGGTCCTTTTTGAGGTCGATAGGCATTAAGGTGCCCATCTATATGGTTTGGTTGGGGCTATTATCGAGCTGAATTTCTTTTGTATCCTTAACTGACTCTCTCAGGTTGACTATGTGTAACTTCTTGGATAGCTTTTAATTCCCTTAACAAATGTGGAATCCTATAAGAATGGAAAATTTAGATTTCAGATGGACCAACAAGTGAACAATCCAAAAATAAATTCATTAGGTTGGCTTGGAATCGTACTGTAGGATGACTGACAATCTACTGCAAGAAATTCAATGTTATGCTTAGCAATATTGCTACCTTCATCAAGCTCCATAGGTAAGGAAATGATTAATTAACATAACAGTCTCCGAATTTCAGTAGAGAACTATTGGGTTGTAGATCCAACTCAAATAGGTCTATGGGTCTATGATCATGGATATCTTAAGTATATGAGATATACTTAGAAGAGGATGTTGACATAAGGAGATTTTTGTGTAAAACAAGGATGGATTGTTGTACACCTGCACTTGAGGACATAGGCTGCTAGCGTAGGGCCGCCACTAGAACGCCAAAATCCAACATCAATTCAAAATCTGCCAGCCTTCATTTAATCCGCACAAACCTATGTTATCCTACAAATTTCCCTTTGTTTTCATATATATATATATATATATATACTCCTTGTTTTTTGTTCCTAAGGGGTTTTTTATACGAGTGGAGGCTATCCTAAATCCTAGAGAGAGATTTTAGAGAAAGAGAGGCCTATTGTAGTTGAAATCCACCATTGTGATGAAGATATGTGAGATCTACTAGTGTTATCTAATGAAGAACAATCTGTATGTCCCATTTTTGTTGATAGTAGAGAAAATTTATGTGCACTGTCCCATGGTTTTTCCCCAAATTGAGTTTTCCATGTAAATCCTAGTGTTGTTTATTTTAATTTATGTTCTTGTTTATATGTTGTTTGATTGATTGTGATTGCTACAATCAAGAGGAAAAATCATATGTGATTGCTTCTAGGTTTTTTGGGGGGATTTTTCCTAACAAAGTGATATCAGAGCCCAGGGTAAAAAAAAAAAAAAAAGGGTTTGTCATTTGAAATATAGACATGGCTGAATCATCAAGTACAATGATTAAATTAAATTCATCAAATTATGCTATTTGGAAGTCTATAATAGAAGATCTACTGTATTGCAAAGATTTGTAATTGCTTTTGGACTTTGATGGTGTGAAGCCAATAGATAAATTTGATACGGATTAGGCAATCATGCATAGGAAGATTGTCGAATATATTCGACCATGGGTTGATCAAAGCGTCTATCATCATGTTGCTTAGAGAACCAGAGCTAATGTTCTATAGAGAAAATTAGAGTCCATGCATGAGAGACAGACAGTCTTGAATAAAACCTCATTGATTAGGAGAGTGGTGAATCTGAAATATAATGATGGATCCAATATAACTGAGCACTTGAATGATTTTCAAAGGCTTGTGAATCAACTGATTGCTATGCTTGTGCTTGATGATGAAATACAAGCACTCTTGTTGTTGACTTCATTGTCTGAAAGATGGGAGACACTTGTGGTGTTTGTTAGTAATTCAGCTTCAAATGGAAAGCTTACCCTTCCAATGGTGAAAGATAGCTTGATGAAAGAAGAGCTAGAAGGAAAGATCAGGGTACAAGTTCAGAGACACAAGCACTTGATACTGACAAGTATGAAAGGCATGGTAGAAGTAGGAAGAGAGGCTTTAATGATAAATTTGATAGATCTGATAAATCCAAGAGAAGATCTAAATCAAGAGGAAGGAAAAATGTCATATGCTTTTACCATGACAAGTCAAGGCATTTCAAGAGAGAACGCAGATTGTGAAAAATATAGCAAGGTAAATGTAAAGGTGAAGAAAAAGATGAAGAGACTATTGCTACAACAGCAGATGATGAAATTATTGTTACCTGAGATGAGGACTATGTTAGTCTTGTAGGTCATGATAGTGACAGTGTCATAGATTTGATGCCTCCTTTCATGTGATAGCACATGATGATTTTCTCTCATCTATGTTGCTGGTGACTATGGTAATGCTAGGATGGGAAATAATGAAAGAGCATTGGAAATTTTATTTAGAGCCTAACACTGGTTTCAGGTTCATTCTCAAAGATGTGAGACGTTCAGATATCCTCCGAACCTTATATCTGTAGGGAAATTTGAGATGATGAAGGCTATCACAGTCATTTTGGTGAAGGTAGATGGAAGCTCACCAATAATTCTCTCATTGTGGCAAAAGGGAAGAAACGTAATACCCTTTCCTTAATGTCAACAAAGTTAAGTAAAAGAGATGTGAATCTAACTGATGAAGCTTTTATGAGTTGTGGCATAGGTGGCTTGGTCACATGAGTGAGAAACGGCTCCAGATGCTTGTCAAGAAATAGCTTCTACCAGATGTACAAAGTACTCTTCTGAAAACTTGCACTGATTGTCTTGCTGGTAGAAACATAGGGTTGTTTTTTTAGAGAAATCTACCTGCTAGGAAATCTCATATATTGGATATGGTTCACACTGATGTGTTCTATATGAAAGACAACACACTAGGTGGTGCTCTTTATTTTGTGACTTTTATTGATGATCACTTTAGGAAGTTGTAGATTTTTGCTTTGAAATCCAAGGATCAAGTGTTGGATATGTTTAAGCAATTCCACTAGAATAGAAACAGAAACTGGAAGAAAATTGATATGTGTCAGAGCAAACAATGGTGGTAAGTACAGAAACCGTTTGAAGAGTACTGTAGACAAAGGGAATTAAACTGGAAAAGACGGTTCCAAAGACCCCATAGCAGAATGGTGTAGTAAAGAGAATGAATCGACTATCACAGAGAGACTGAAGTGCATGTCATCTTATACTAAGTTACCTAAATCATTATGAGGTAAAGCTCTGAGGACAGCAGTGGACTTGATAGATTTGTCTCTCTCTTATGCTCTGGATGGAAATATCCCTGAGAAAGTTTGGACAGGTAAAGAAATTTTTATCATCACTTATGAGTATTTGGTTGCAAGGCTTTTGTACATATTCCCAAGGACGAAAGAGCGAAGCTTGATGCAAACTCAAAGCAGTGCATTTTTTAGGTTATGCATGATGAGTATGGATACAGATTATGGGATCCAATTGAGAAGAAGATTGTTAGAAGCAGAGATGCAATTTTTCTAGAAGACTAATTTGTTGAAAATATTAAGAAACTAGAAAAGTCAAAATTCTTAGGAGAGATTCCTACAAATGTAAATGTAGCGCCTCACTTGAAAATTCTAATGATGGGAGAGACGTGGGAGATTCAGATGAAGAGCCCCAAGAGCCTCATCAACAGATTGAGTTGAGAAGATCTTCAAGAGATAGAAGACCTTTAATGAGATACAGTCCGATGAATATGTCATGCTGACTAATGGGGGAGAGCCCAAATGTTATTAGGGAGCTATGGTTCATAAGTAGAAAAAGTATTGGGTCAAAGCCATGCAAGAAGAGATGAAATCTTTGAATGAGAACAAGACTTATGATCTGATAGAACTCCCTAAGCGTAAGAGACCTTTGAAGAACAAAAGGGTTTATTGATTGAAGAATGATCAAAACAGCTCACAACTAAAGCACAACACAAGACTAGTCATGAATGGTTTGGTCAGAATAAAGGGATTGATTTTAACGAGATTTTTTCACCGGTGGTGAAGATATCTTCCATTTGGGTTGTACTGAGTATAGCAGCCAGTTTGAACTTAGAGATTGAGCAAATGGATGTGAAGACAACATTCCTTCATGGTGATTTAAAGGAAAAAATCTACATAAAGCAGCCCGAAAGGTTTAAGGTCAAGGGGAAGGAGCAATTGTTTGTAAATTGAAGAATAGCTTGTATGGGTAGAAACATCCTCCGAGGCAGTGGTATAAGAAGTTTGACTCGTTTAAGTTTGATCAAGGTTATACTAGGACTGGATCAGCCCATTACGTTTTCTTCAAGAAGTTTTCTAGTGGTGAGTTTCTAATACTTCTACTTTATGTAGATGATATTCTGATTATTGGCCATGATGCCAAGCAGATTCAAGATTTGAAGTCTACATTGAATAAGTCTTTCACGTGAAAGACTTAGGAACCGTACGCCAACTTCTTAAGATGAGAATTATTCATGACAAGAAGAGTCATAAATTATTGTTATCATAGGAAAGATACCTAGAAAAAAAGCTGGAGAGATTCAACATAAGCAAGGCAAAACCTGTTTGCTCTCCACTTGCAAGTCACTTCAAGCTCAATTCTCAATAGCATCTTAAAGCGAGGCAGACAAAGAAGACATGAAGAAAATTCCTTATGCTTCAGCAGTTGGGAGTCTAATGTATGTTATGGTGTGCATTAGACCAGATATTGCTCATGTTGTTGGTGTAGTTAGCCGCTATATCTCGAATCTAGGTAAAGAGCATTGGACCGCTATTAAATGAATTCTTAGGTATCTTAAGGGCACTTCCAGGTTAAGTTTATAGTTTGGTGGTAGCAAGCCTGTATTATAAAGGTTTTCAGATACTGACATGGCTGGAGATCTGGATTTTAGGAAGTCCACTTTAGGTTATCTGATTACTTATGCAGGGGGAGCGATGTCTTGGCAATCAAAGTTGCAAAAGAGTGTTGTACTATCCACCACTGAGGCAGAATATATAGCTCTGACAAAAGCCTACAAGAATGTCTTGTGGATGAAGAAGTTTTTGGAGGAATTGAGTCAAGAGTAACAAGACTTGAGAGTCTTTTATGACAGCTAGAGTACTATACATCTTTGTAAGAATCCAACTTTCCATTCTAGATCCAAACACGTTGATGTAAGATATCATTGATTCAAGACGTATTGGAATCAAAACTTTTGAAGCTTGAGAAGATCCATACTGATGAAAACGCTTCATATGTGATGACTAAGGCTTTACCCAAGGAAAAGCTTGTTAGTTGTAGAAAGACTATAGGAATGATGGAACCCCCATATGAGTTGGAGAGGGAGTTTGTTCGGTTATAGATCCAACTTATATGGGTTATAATCATGGATATCTTAAGTATATAAGATATACTTGGAAGAAGACTTTCAATAAGGAGATTTTTGTACAAAACAAAGGATGGATTGTTGTACACTTACACTTGAGGACATAGGCCATCGGCTAGGGCCGATGCTGGAACGCAGAAATCCAACATCAATTCAAATGCCACCAATTGTTATTTAATCTGCACCAACCTATGTTGTCTTACGAATTTCCATTTATTTTTATATATATAATCCTTGTTTTTGTTCCTAAGGTTTTTTTCATACGAGTGGAGTCTATCTTAAATCCTAGAGAAAGATTCTAGAGAGAGAGGGTTATTGTTGTTGAAATCCACCATTGTGGTGAAGACCTGTGAGATCCACCAGTATTATCTAGTGAAGAACAATTTGTAGATCCCATTACTGTTGATAGTGGAGGAAATTTGTGTGGAGGTCCCGTAGTTTTTTTCCCAAATTGGGGTTTTCCATGTAAATCCTGATGTTGCTTATTATAATTTTTGTTCTTGTTTATTTGTTGTTTGATTGATTGTGATCACTACAGGTAAGAGGAAAAATCATCCGTGATTGCTTTCAAGTTTTTTGGGGGATTTTTCCTAGCAAGAACATTATCTCCCATGTAACTTGAAATAGTTACTACATCTGGAAATGGGATTGTTTATTGTAATTTGAAGTTGGACTTTCTAGATGGCAAATATGATTCAATATTGTTATCTCTCTTTAAAATTAGTAAAATCATATAAAACCATAGTGAATGGTTAAAATGGTCTAACTAAATAAAAAAGTAAAATTGTAAACCTATAATTTACCTAAAGTCTCCGTTGAGTGACTTTGTATCCATGTTAAGAAAAAAATTTATAAAATCATATTGTTCATTTGCGATTTTGATAACCATCCTCTCTCTTTCTCTCTCTAAAATCATTTGCTTCTCATGTTGTAATTTGTTCTTCTTGTTGACGATTAATCTTTGTTTTTTTTCTCTCTTATTTTTCTAACGATAATCAAAGACACACTATTATGTCAGGAGAAATTTTTAAATGTCACTCTAATATCTTAAGTAATTCTTCATATTTAAAAACTTTCATTATATCCATGAGTTTCTTAAGTAAGTCTTGGTATTAAGGAACTCTTCATTTTGTCCATGAGTTCATTTTAGAAAGTACCTTATAGTAAATTTTTGAAACATTTTTTTACTTATCACGTGTCAAAATCTATCAATAAAAATAAGAAAAGAGTAAGCAAATTACTACTATATATATTATTATTATTATTATTATTATTATTATTGAGTTCATTGGTTAAGTAACTCAATTTTTGATCTTTATGTAAGTGATTATTTAAGTGAAATTTGAGAGGATGAAATCATTTATTTATTTTTTTTGTATTTTTTATTATAATGTTATTTCATATATTACATCGAGATATATAGAATTGCAAAACTTATAAAAATTTGAAGGATTTTAGAGATGAGGTCGTGAAATTATAATACCTTAAAAAGCTTATAGAGACTCTATCAAACATGAAGAGTTTTAAGATTGCTTGGAAGGCCAAGCAGCCCGATCGATGCTCTTTTGTTACTGTCGGGCTCAGATCCTACAGCCAGACATTTAGTTCGTGC
Organism: Combretum micranthum; assembly: GCA_024138025.1. NCBI lineage: Eukaryota > Viridiplantae > Streptophyta > Magnoliopsida > Myrtales > Combretaceae > Combretum > Combretum micranthum. Next base: position 1,418,166 of record JAMXBD010000135.1, read on the forward strand.
TGCTTCTGATAATCATGGACGTGGCAGACGGCTGGTTAGCCTTTACTTCCGGGCCTAATTTTTTACAACTTCTGTGGCATTTACACAATTGAGTTTCACTTAAATTTCGTGTCGGGGTTTGTGAAAATTGCCCGTGGATCTTGCCTAGATTTACATGCAATTTTTGCAGGTTGAAAAATTGACTGGACAACGTATTGTGGCCTTGGGAGGCAGACATACCTTAATTTCCAAACAACATGCAATAACGGCTTTCTGGGCATCAATAATTCCTTTGTATACTGATGCCACAAGGTCGAATAAATGAATACGGTTATGGAAAGGATAGAAACTGGGTAAGTGCCTCCATTATTTAACGCGGCCAATTTAATGGTCGAAGTGTCAATTTTTTTTTAAATAAATTTTAATTAGTGTTTCCATTTAATAAACAATTTAACAGACTTAATATGGAATTCGTTTCTCATTTTGCTTTATATGGAACTTTTCTTACAGTTATAACAGGCTAATCTTTATAATTTTAAGATCCCAGAAAGATAGACCACATTGACACCAAATATATTAAAAAAAAAAAAAAAAAGACATGTAAATTCCATTTTGGCTCAACATAGTTATGTTTAAGTATCCGTCTATAAAGACACTAAAAATGAACTTTATCTCAAAGTATGGAAAAATTTAAAAACAATTAGAACTTGAGCCAATAAGTTGTCAAACTTGATAGTACAAAAACTTACATTGACTTTATCCCAATATGAATGTAAAATTTACCCTATTAACAAGAAGTGCTGAGTATTATAACATGATAAGGAAAAAGACTTAAGCAAATCGGTTTGAACCGGGAATCGAACCACTATGACAACAGCGAGTTGTTAACTTGCCTCAAACCGATAAAGTTGGGTCCAATAAGGTCTTTGGCAAAAATTTAAGAAAATAAAATTAAAACAACAAACAAAGCTATTAAAAAACAAATCAAATAGAAACATATTAAATGACATTTAAAATTTAAAATATTTTCAAATAAATTAGAAATAGTCATTTTCTATTAACAGTATCTAATGTGTTAGGACTAACAACACAATATAAATGTACCTAAGAAAACAAGTCTTATTTGATTGTATAAAGTTCAATTAAAATAAAAATCCTATTCCCTAACAATGTGGAACTACCTTTTTATCTCTCTCTTTTTTTTTATAACATTTACGGTTCGTTTATTTTGCTAAATGAATAAAGCTATAATGAAATTCCTATTACAAAGGAATGGAATAAAGCTGTGATAGAATTTTTTTTTATTAATTTTTTTATTTAAATGGTGGTATTTTGAGAAAAAAGCAGGTTCAGCATTGAATTGGTATTCATAGGTTTGAATAAAGAATGGCTATTCAATGTTTTATGAAATAGGGATTCATTGTGGAATCGCTATTTAGTGAGCTAAACGTGTAATAGCTATTTGTAAGGAATAATACTGTAATGGAAGTGTAATTACAATGAAGTGAACGAACAGTTAGATTTTTTAGTCCTTACTAATACTGTAATCGAAATTGAATGTGATTATGTATATATATAAATACACATCAATAACAAATTTTGAAGAGATGGGCTAATAACTTCAAAATTCTTATGCTCCACTTTATATTTTAGAATTTAATCCTAACTTATTTCTAATTTACAAGAAAAGCTCCCTGGGCAGAGCAAGAGTTTGTGATCTAGGCTCATACCATAGCAAGTAAAGAGTTGGTATTAGTAGGTCCGAGCTAAGCATCTAGTGTTGCATCAATATTAACAACACTGGATTATAAAGTTATTCATAACCATCAACATGGTTAAGAACCCTTTTTAAATTTCTAACACTTGCAAGTTATTCATCCAAAGTCTAAACTAAAGTATTAATATTAAAGAATTTGTTCTAAAATAAATTATTACTATTATCATTATGGAAAAGTTCTCTCTCTATAATAAAATCTCCTTTCTGTTTCACCCTTACATTTTCTTCACGCATACTCAAAACTAGTTAAAAATAGAGAGGGATGGTAATAATGGATTTTGAGTTTGAGCCCATCATCATGTAAACCCTAAGAAAACACCCAGCAACGAGTCTCCACCTCTTTCTTTCTCTTTCCATGTCTACAGTTATAGCTAGTGAGGAAATGATAAGAACAAATGGGAATCAGGACAGATTTCAGAACCCAGGCATCATCAGCCCTTTTCTTTTTAGATTACTACAGTCACCATGCATCATTCTCATTTAATATAATTATGATATCATCATGATATCATAAATAATAATTATCTATCATTCTGTCACACGGTTTTATTACTATATATATATATAATATATATTGACACAACACCCCACACCACACCATTTTAGTCATAACCCTTTTAACTTGACTTCCTTTGCTTACTATATATATCCTAAAGCCGCTTTTCTAATTCTCTATATGGGTGTTTCCATGCACCACCAGATGGACGGTGGCGACGCTTATCTTGCACCTGGGTTCCGGTTCCACCCCACCGACGAGGAACTCATTAGCTATTACCTACTCAAGAAAGTACTTGACAATACTTTCACTTGTCGGGCTATTGCTGAAATTGACCTCAACAAGTGCGAGCCATGGGAACTCCCTGGTAATAATAATAATAATAATAGTAAGAAAAACACTCTTTTCCCTAACAAAAGTGAAAAAGATTTAATGTTGTTATGTTTCATAAGACATGGTTTTCAAATGATTATACAATGCAGTTGACTTTAGTGAGATATTTATGTTTTATTACTGACTATGTATATATATGTGTTTAATACGGGGATTCAAATACGATACATCTGATCAGAGAAAAAAACAGCTTGTTTTATATACTAATGATTGTGTATTTGTTGTGGTGTAGGGAAAGCGAAGATGGGAGAAAAAGAGTGGTACTTCTTCAGCCTAAGGGATAGGAGGTACCCAACTGGGCTGAGAACAAATAGGGCTACCGAAGCTGGGTATTGGAAAGCCACTGGCAAAGATAGAGAAATATACAGTTCAAAGACAAGTTCTCTTGTTGGGATGAAGAAGACTTTGGTTTTTTATAGAGGAAGAGCTCCAAGGGGACAAAAAAGCAACTGGGTCATGCATGAGTATCGTCTCGAGGGCAAGTTTGCTTACCGTTACCTCTCGAGGACCTCCAAGGTAGGTTTCTCATAACTAAATGGTAAAAAAAAAAAAAAAAAATAATAATAAATAAAACCCTAGTTGATTAGACTTTTCATTGCAGTTCATAGTACTTGCACTTATTCACATGTTCCGGATAGCTTTTGGCTGTGGGAATAGAGTAAACTTTTAATGGACCACCTGCTTCGGTGATCTATTAACCATCGAATAATGAAACCTTTTACCTTTTCAACCAAATTATTTTGCTTCCATGCGCAGAATGTCATTTATATATTTTTGGTTCTTTTTATTGTCATGACAGGATGAGTGGGTTATCTCCCGAGTGTTCCAAAAGTCAGGCAGCTCCGTTGGCTATCCCTTTAGGATGAAGACCAGAATTGCCACCTCTCACATGTCCTTGTACCCCGAACCAAGCTCCCAGCCGGCGGTGGTGTCTCTCCCCCCTCTTCCCGACTCCTCTTCTTATAATAGTGCTGCCGACACTTTCTCTTCCGCTGCCACTGCAACCACCGGCGAGAAGATTTGTCCCTTCGACAGTTCAGCCACACGTGAGCACGTGTCCTGTTTCTCCACAATAGCTGCTGCAGCTGCATCAGCAGCCAACAATTTCTCCACTCCCTCAAGCTTCCATCTTCCGCCGCCAGCTCCGGCTACCAGTGCTGGTGTTTCGGATTACCCGAGCCTAAGGTCCCTGCAAGAGAATCACCAGCTGTCGTACTTCTTGGCTCCTGTTGTGGGAAGCCAACACAACCTGGATGACGGCTTTTCCGACTGTTGGTTGGGTGGTCGGGAGGAACCGGAGCCGGATTTTGGTGTTAGTACGATGGCAATGAATACGCCTGAACTTGGCTGCTTGTGGAGTTATTGATTGTTCAGTTGTTTCTGTTGAACAAACTTCTATGTTAATCATGTCTTTCAAAACCTAGCTTAGCATTCTCAGCATGCTTTAGCAGTATGTTGTTGCAGGTTTTACGTTTTGTCGTATCGAGTGTTGAGTTTTGAATGTCGTGCTCTTGAACTTCCTTGAAAAAGTACATGTTCTATGATCAAATGAAAGTTATAATTTTTTTTTTTTCGTTACGAGGATAGAAAGATTCGAATCTACAATCTTTCGTTATTGGCTCTTTTTAGAAAAGAAGAAATGTGTGAAAGTGAGTGAAAATAAAAAAAAAAGGACAAATATGATTTTTATTATGTTTGGATCTTTAAGGAAGATAGGGATAATTTCTTTCTTAGTTTTATTATTTGGATTATATCTAATCTCGCATGAAAGAAATCAAAAGAAATAAATTTTTTAATAAATTATATATATTTTCTAATTTAATAAATCTAGATATTTGGGTATTTTTTAACTATAAATCTATTTCCACTTATTTCTGCATTCTCTCTCTTTGTACCACCAAATCCTTTTAATGTTATATCTATGTTGGAGAGAAACTTTAAATGTTTCTATAGTATAAAACCTGGACCCATTTTTATTTTAAATTATCGAAGCACAGTTATTTTCACTCTATTCCATGGTCCTCTTAGCTTCATTTATGATTCTATCCAACTAAACAGAATGAAACAATGTATTATTTTATGGTCCATTATTTGTCGAAAGGGAAAAAAAAAAAGTTTATTAGTACTAATATGGAAGACGTTCCAATGACTGAAAAATAGGTACAAATGTAATATTGTCAGATAGTAGCGATAGTGTAAAATCTTCCAAACTATTTTTGGAAGAGAATATAATAGAAATTCTGAAACCGACTCTTGTTGTATAAATTATGTGGAATATAATTCATAAACCTAAAATTCTTTTGCACTGTAAGTAGAAAAATTATAACGAAAACATACAAGTTTCTTTGCTTATTATCTGATGATATTAATCTATCCATATAAGTTTAATAGGATGGACTGAGTTTAGTTTTTTTCTTTCCTCATAAATGTGATAGATGGTAAATAGTAGTGGCCCTAGTGGGAGGAATAAAATACAAAAAAAAATCATAAGTTTAGTTTAATATAAATATGAAAATAATTGAAAGAGAGAGAAAGGGCCGGGGTTAATTTTGAAACTGACACTTGCCATAATTGAACATCAATTTCAAGTAAGAAATATACGGGTTATTGATGGGGTCGCTATATTGATTCCAATCCAACGCCATAATGATTGCTGCCCTTGAGTGGAGCATTTAATGCTACCATGGAACTATGTTGGATTTGGTTTGGTTAATTGGATTGGTAGTGGTTTTATATTTATTTTATTAAGTCTATTTGATAAAAATAGATACATATAAAAAATAGATATTTTTATACATAAATAGACCTTATAAATCAGATAAATATAAGATATAAATGTAGTTCAGATACAAATAAAAAACACACCATATAAAAATATCATGAATTATGCAAAGCTATGTGAGTATAATTTTATACTTTGTAAGTTTAATGTGATAATTGTTGGATCTAATTTGAATTCAAACTATATAAGTAATTATATTAATGAATCAAGATTGAACTAGACAATATTTAAATTGAATAACTTGTAAATCTAATCCAACCAAATTAAATGTAAATATTAGTTTAGTTTAAATCAAAATTAAATATTAATATTATTTTACTTGAAACAAGTATTGAGCTTAAATTAGCTTTTAAACTAGTTGAGTTTAGGCTAGATACGTGTCACTTCATGTTGGTGGTTGAATAGATCTTAAGATTAAGATTTGATGGGTTCTATCACTAGAGCTCTTAAATTTTAAGTTGAATTTCAGTTTAAAATAATATCGAATCATCTTAAGTTGACCCATTCAATTTATAAACCTAATAACGATGATGCATTTCACTGGGTAAGTGAATTGGAAATTTTAGTTTATAGTAAGAGTCAATCTAGAGAAACTAACAATTTTTTGCCCCTACATTTTCAAGCTTGATGTGAAAATTGAGAACTTAAAAAATGATAGTGAAAAAATTCATACCCTTGCATCCACCAATGCATAATAACTTATGGAGCTAAAGCCCTACAAATGTTTAAAAGCAAACCATTCATAACAGGAATATAAGCATTTCACCCATTAGTATTATAATCATTTTAAAAAGAAAAAAAAGAAGTGAAATGCAACTGTGCAATGATTACTAAGATAAAAGTAAAAAGGGTTAATGTAATGAATAATATTTGAATTTTGACCAAATATGCAATTAAGTATTGGTTCCTAAAGGAACTTTTTATGCACACCATTATTACCAACATCAAGTTGATTAATACCATCATCCTACATAACGTTTTTAACTAACATGACAAAAGTACTATTAATGTGTATAAAAAGTTCTTTTAGGTATTAAATTGATCAATTTTGAAGTTTAGGTACTAAATTAATTAGTTTCAAAGGCTAAGCATTTAACTGTATATTTTACTAAAATTCAGATATCATTTGTGACATTTACACAAGTAAAAATGTGTTATATCTAATACATCATGGCAACTTTGATGGATGATTGCAAATATTTTAAGTAAATTAATTTTAAAATTTCTCTCACCTACAAGGATAGGATACATTTAACTATCTAGCTTATAGACTTATTCTACACCTACCTAGCTTATTAACTGCAAAAGACATGCAAGTCTAAATTGTTTATGAAATTATTTGGTTGGCAGCATATTTATGAATTAACAGCTTATGGATAAAATAGCTGTTCATTCCTTTCAGACCCTATCAGTGAGACTACACTTATCTTAAGACTTAATATCACCAAAAGACAGACTGATTATGGCATAGTTTGGTTAACAAAATCGTTATTCCATGGAATTGTTATAACTGCATCATGAAGAATTGCAACTCATTTTAAATAATCAAATCTCTATATACTTATAATACTTAAAAAAAAAAAAGCCATAGTAAATAATTATTATTTCTCCATTTTATTTTTTAAGAATCACATTTGTATTCTATATTTTAGATTTCGCAAAAACTAAATTTAAACCAAAAAATTATAAGCTCAAGTTTATACTTGACAACTCCATAGCCTATCTGTTTTACTATTTAAAATAATCTAAACAAGCTTCTATGTAAATTTAAATGAGAGTTTAACGCTCTGTTTGTTTTTTTTATTTGTTTTAACATCTTATTTTTATCGATTTGAAATAGGTGTTTGTCAAGAAATAAATACAGATAAAAAGTGAATATTTGTACTCTTAAACAAATCAGATACATATAGTATGTAGATGCAAAATACAAATAAAAATAAAATAATTCATACAAAGCCAAAACTTAACTTGTTTAAATAAATAGGTTTTGCATTAACTTCAACCTAGATAGTTTTTTAAATTGAGTTTCAACTAAACTTAAAATTGAACCGATCTCAAAGAACTTATGTACAATTTAATTCATTTGCAGAGCGGAAATAAGATATATGGTAAAGAATAGTTGGCCAGTTTGATTTGTTATTGAAGATCATTAGTTTTTATTGATCTCTTAGAAATAGAAATAAAAATAAAAATGGTTAATTATATAAAAAATGATCTATGTTTTAGTTAATTTGCAAACATATGATTTGTGTTAATTTTTTTGATGAATAGGTGATCCTAATTTCATACAAAAGTATTAATATTATTTAATAATTTTAGAATAACACATGTCATTATTTTATAGATAAAAGAATTTATTTTTACATTTTTTTTCAATTTACTCATTTTTTATAAAAATAATTTTTTATATTTTATTTAATAATATTTTTTATTAAATTAATTTTTTTAGTTTAATAAAACTCTAACACATATCTCTCTAATAATTATTAATTATATTAATACTTTTATGTAAAATTTAAATCATCTATTTATTAAAAAACTCAATACGGATAGTTTATTTACAAATTAATAAAAACACATGCACTATGAATAACCCTTGAATTAAATTTCTACGTGTCCTCAGCCCGTATGTCTGCATGAATGGGACGGGTGACCTTGATTCATTCATTTAAGCGGGGCTGGTACTGCTGTGAGGGTGGGCTTAATATCTAAGCACGTGTGGACCATGGATTGGCAGTCAGTTTTGTCTCCATGTGGAACGTCAGTTTCAACTAAAAATAAAATATACGTACTCCTTGGATTCCATACCACGTGACAAACACAGTGTTTGGGAAATAGAAAACTGAGAGGAAAAGAAAAAAAGAAAAGGAAAATCCTTATTTAACCGAAATAGAGTGAGAAGAAATGATGAATTAGGATATGTCTATATGATCTGTTTTCATCGCTATTTATATTAGTATTTATATTATAATTTTTTTTATTCAATACTGATCGATTTATGAGTAAAAATATATATTTTTATTAGTATTTATTTTTAATAATAATATATTTAAAAATAATAAAAAAATAAAATTAAAACAATAAAAAGATGAAAAATAATAAAACCCTTAAAATTAATTAATTAGTTCAACAAATTGGAAATACATCTTTTAAAATGTGAGTCAGGTTTGGGGTAAAAAGTATGTGCACAAACAACTTAAATTTTTATTAAAACTCAATTATCTTCTCTTTTATAGGTCTTTAAGTGATGAATTTAGGATTTTAATAACATATTATATAGGTTATTTTATATTTCCAAAAACATTATAAGAAGGTTTGACTAAGCACAGCACCTTATGAGAAGGTAAAATAAACTATTGTCTTATATATGGAACCCTTGATGCCAAGGCCAACGGGTACAAACTATATTTATAAAACATTATGGAGAGATTTAAACACGGAACGTAATATTACATATAAAAAGATAAAATCACTCAGTGTTTAAATATGTTTTCTAAACATCTTGAAATACTAAAATTTAATAATTCCGTAATATTAATGATTTTTTTTTCTTTTGGAGGGAATGAATTTAGCATTGCTTACCTTTTCATTCACATTTCAAAATAAATTAAAAAAACACCATTTATATTTTATAAATATCGAGAATATCTAATGATTTTGGCCCCTTTTTTTTATTCATATCTATTGAATTTATTTTTCCCATGCCGTTCACTAGATTTTTTTGTTGGTTGTTGGGTAGGAGAAAAGCTAAAAAAAAAAAAAAAAAAAAAATACCATTTATATTTTACATTGGTTTTTGTTCGTTATATATATATATATATATATATACTCATTTGTAAACAAACTGGCTATCAATAAATAGATGTAGGTGAAAAAAATGTTTTTATTTATAAACAAATCAAATAAAGCGGATACGGATTAGATACAGATTGAATACGAATACGAATACAAATACAGGTACAAATAGAAATGAAAATCAAATTTGCTTGGATTGTATGATTTTTATCTGTATTTTATTTGTATCTTGTTTGCATCTATATTTTATCCATATTTTATTTGTATATGATTTGTTAATGAATAAAAATATTTGTTTTTCATTTATATCTTATTTTTTGATGAACATCTGTTTGAACATAATAAAAATAAGATACTAAATTAACTAGAAACAATGAAACAAGAAGACTCAAGTTCAATTTGACACAAATCCTCTCTATTCTTGGCTTTATATATTTTTTTTTCCTTGTTTATTTTAAGATCCTAGCAAAGTAGAAATACCTCATGAGGACAACTTTTAAATGAAAAATGAATCGAAACCCATTCACCTAAACACATACAATTCATATCTATAAACCCATTATAAAGCTTTCCTTCCTACACCACCTAAAAAGACAAACACGTGAGCTTCATCCATTTTAGACCTAAAAAGACCCTAAACACAAGGGCTACTCACTACATAAGACTTGTCCAACCACCCTAACACTATGTGTCCAAAAAAAAAACCACCCTAACACTGAAAGCTAAACACACGATAAACCTCTCTACCAAGAGTTATCTAATCAACAAGCCCAATGTGATTAAATTTAGGACGCAACCAAATTTAAAAAAAGAAAAACGAAATTTGAGGTGTTTAGTAAGCCCATTTTCAAATTGAAGGGATCAATGGGGGTATTTAATGCCCTAATTTGGTATAGGGCAAAATCAAATGCGGATGAACTAGAGATCTAAATCTAAGAAAGGTATTTTAGTATTTGATTATTTAGAATGGTAAGAGGCAAACAAAATCCCAAAGACCAACCATAAACTTTTGAGTTAAGTGACATCAATTTGGGGAATGGGACTCAATCCTTGACACTAGACATTCATTTCACTACCCTTAAATACATTTAGCCATTGCAAAACCATTTAAGCCTTAGGATGTGTTTTCAAATACTAAACCTAAGAAGAACCCCTTGCAATGGGGCTCCCTATAATGGAGGTAATCAAGATGTTAGAGTTATTAATTGGGAAGAAAAGGCTAAACTAATTTGTATTTACCTTAATTGCACAATTTAAGAGTAATAGTTATTGTTATTGATAATTTGTTTCCTCTGAAAAGAAAAAGACCCTCTAAATTCAAAACATGAAGATTTGAAGCAAAGCTAACCAAAAGGATTAAAAAGGGCATTGTTCAAATTTCAAGCAAAAGATGAATAAGGGAGAACCTTTATAAGTTGAGAAGGGAAACCCCAAATAAGGTGCAAAGAAAAAGAGGAGAAAAGAAGAACAAAATAAAGTCATAATGAAGAAAAAAACCTAGACTAGTTTTAAAGAGAAAATTCAAATAATTTGATGAGGAAAAAAGAGGATGCCACCAAAATCAACCCAAAAGAAAAGACCCATGAAAAATCAAAGAGACTAAAAAATTTCAAAGCACATATTCAAAACCCAGAGCTCTAGACTAACAACTCATAACTCAATATCAATGCTATCAGCTCCACCCATAAACTACCTTCATAAAGGCTCTTTTGATTATAGAAATTTATTTATCATTACTCCTGAAATTAGGGAAAACTTAATTCTACTTTTCCTTTAAGGCTTCTTAATTTATAAACTCAGGGTGTCACATCCTAAATAGGTCTACAGCCTTAATAGTTACGTAATATATAATACTTAAGCGTTACCGTCAAGGCTACCATTAACTAAATGAGTTTCTAACCAATTTTAGATTAAAAAATCTTTACTTAAATCTTATAAATAACAGTAAATAATCTCTCAATAATACATTAGAAACCTCACAATACAAGTATTTACTCTTAAATAACATTACAATATTTAATGCATTTTAAACGTTCAGCTTGTCTAATCTCTCACCATTATCCAGCCCTTAAACCATATAACCACAACATCCATACCAAATTATCTTCATAACTTGAAAAAGAAAAGAATGAGCCGAAAAAGAATCACACGACCTATTTTAAATGCAAATGCAACAACCAAAAATTTAGAAATTTAATTTAGGTGTAGCAAAATAATAGTGGAGCACTCATATACTAACAACTCTATGTGGGAATCTGGGAGTCCAGAGTAGTAGCAACTACTCAAAGGATTTATGTAGACAGCCTGGATATCTATATCTCTATAAGAAATTATAAGTAGCAGTCTATGGGTCACAGCCGTTACTCATTTATATCTATCGCAATCCATAATATAATGTAGCTCAATTGGCACCCGTAGTTGCAAGTTATACTATATTACTTCCCTCCTATTTAGACATATGTTACCCTGATACCGTTTACTTTATTAGCTACTCATCGAGCCACCATTGGTGGCCTAAGCACCTAACTACTGTCCCAGCACTGCTATGCGAAGCTATCATTCTTAGGACCAGATTAAATGACATAAGCACACTCAAGTAATTAATTAGGACATTTTTTTAAGTATTAATTCATTTTAAGATGTCTATGCTAGCAAGCAATACACAAGTCACTATGTACATGAATTTAAATAAGTATTTTGCTGCAAATCAAATGACAGGTGAACCCCAAAATAAACATCAGTATAAGGAATTTATTGCAAATAAGATTTAAGTTGTCAATTCATCCATTCCTAATAGTTTAATTATTAGTCAAATTGAAGTTATATATACAATATTTATTCTTATTTTGATTTTACTTAATTTCTTTTAAAATATAAATCCATAAATTCAATATCAAGTTCATATGCAAATCTAGATATTTAATTTTTTATCGTCGATTTAAGTTCATTTTATACTTAGGTTAATCACCTAAACTTATCGTATAATAATTAGGTCCCTTAGGTGATATCCTTAGTAATCTAACTATTAAACTTTCATTAAGTAAAATAACTCATTTTAGATATAATTAGTCTACACATATCCTTAGTAATCCAATTATACTTAATAGTGTGCTAAGGATCCTAAACTAGCTCCCTAATATATCTATATTACATTATAATGCATTATTTATACATATTTATTAAATAAATACGTAAAATCAAATTGTTTAACTTAAAATTCATATTTTAACATGTATATTTATTTTATTAGAATTAAATTCTATTATTTTCCAACAAATCATTTTCTATTGAAAACTAGTATGCACCCTAATTAATTAAACCTATTCACCTACTTTTAGATTGGTTTTTAAACTCAAATTTTTATGTAAACTACCTAACTCATTATTTTACATGTTCATAAGTTGATTTGGACCCAATTAATTAGTTAACTAGGGTTTTAAATTTAACTTGAACGAATATGATTGGAAACAAGGGATGGACTGGACACATTGTTGGCTTTAGTTGATCTAAGGTTGATTCACCAAACGAACACAAAAAAGACTCCCTAATCTGACTATCTAACAAAGCCCCACTACTAAGGGAGCAAAAAGGGTCATCAGCTCAACCACTTAGATCATCGCCACTGTACAATGCCGAACCTTGTTTTCTTTGTTTTGATGTTTTTTTGAATTTCACTTATTCTGGTCTACTTCTAGACCCTGTTAATCAATAAAAGCATGTTTATTTAATGTTAATTACTTAGATTATTATTTAGATTTAGGTTTTACTAATTTAGATAATTAATCGTTCATCAAATCATCATCATCATCCATTCAAGTTTCATCAATTCTAGCCTATGTTCATAACATAACCAACTATTATTCATCAAATCATCAATCCACAAGTAAAAGATATCATCACAACGTTCAATCATAAACCCTAAATCATTATATCACATAATCACAACAAGAATAAGATATTAAGATACTTACCTAAAAAGATGTACACAACAAACACACTAATATATGGCAAACTTGTTGGGGAAGCTTTTGAACTCTCCGTAAATTCACATTTGATCCTTAATTGGGTGCCTACAAATTAATTATTGTATTAGTAATATGGATTTAAAGATTATTATACTTAGGATTAGACGTTTACCTTCCTTTGTAAAAGCCTGTTGAAAAGGCTTAGATTAATTTTAATTGAGAAGAGAGAGTGTTTGTCTTCTTAAAAATATTTAAGAGAGGTTTAGAGAGGATTGACTTGCTTAGGAAGTTTTGAGTGTAAGAAGGAAAGGAGAGAGAGAAATTTAGATTAAAATATGAGTTGACGGAGCTCCCAAACATATGTTACACGTTTAGCATTGAAATGACCATCATATTGTTGTAAATTATACTACCATCGGCACATGCGACTTAAATTGACTTCCTTGCGCTTCCTTAAGTATCCTTTAGTTATATAATCATTTATTGTTCCTATTTTATTTAATCATTCTTGTTAATTAATTAATTCTCATATTTTTATTATTTTATTCTTCCTAAATAAATTCTCTTTGTTGTTAATTAAATTTTCTTATTCAAAATTTTATTATTATCCATTTTTAAATATTGTTGTTGTTGTTGTTGTTGTTGTTGTTGTTATTATTAACCTTGAATTAAAATTTAGGATATTTCATAGGGACATGAATGTGATTTTTCAAAAATGACTCATGTATTAATACCAACTTTCTTGCATAGAATGTTGACTAGAGGCCTATAATACAACATGAAAAAAGATTTGATTGATTGACCAAGATGTATCACTTATAAACTGGATTGTAATTTTCAAAACTCGATATAAGTGCAAAAATAAGTTTAAAAAGAGTGCAAGGAAATCCTGAGACTGAATGATTCAAAATTGAGAAACTCATTCTTAGAAAAGAAAATCATTCATGGGGAGATAAGATATCATTTGTTCTAAGTTAAATGTCCTTTTTCCTAAGATTAAAAACTATCATTGATGTTACTAAACCATGCCCCTAAAGAAGAACATTGTGTTCTCAAAAATAAGAATATTTAAGGCTTTCAATAAGCTAAATTAGTCCAACAGTCAAGCCATTAGGTCAAATTAAAAATAAGCAAGTAAATATTGTATAATGGAGCAAGGCTACCACTTATTTGCATTTTGGAACTCCATGCTTGTTAATCAATTTATGAAGAATAAGAAAGAAAAATTTCAAAAGTCAAAAGTTTTCCAAAAGATATTAAGGGTTTTTATACCTCTTAAAATTCCAAAAAAGAAAAAGGTAAAAGGAAAGTCTTTCAAGTAAACTCTTGTGAAATGTAAGAACATTATATAGTCTGCTTGCAAGAGAGCTATTCATTAGATTAGCTACTCTTTAGAGCACCGTCTCAATCTTAGGGTTGTTTTCTCCTTAGAGATTTTTTCTTATAGTTCATGTATTATTTTGTTTGTTAGTCCATGATCCTAGTTTTACGGTCACTTGCTTGTTAGAGCACTATCCCTTTATAGTTCATAGGATAGTCTACACCTAAATACTATACTAGTTTTAGGATTGTCTGCTCCTTAGTGTTATCCTCTTACAATTCATAGTTTTAGGATTGTCTACTCCTTAGAGTGTTATCCTCTTACATTTCATAGGATCGTCTGCTTCTTAGAGCATTGTCCTAGTTTTTGGATCGCTTGCTTCTTAGAGTGATCTTATTATACTTCATAAGATCATATGTTCATCAGAATAATGTCTTAGTTTTTTGGATTGCTTATCCTTCAAAAAGAATAAAAGATAGCTATACTTGTTAAATCCTATCTTTTAAAAGTCTAGGATAGTTTATCTCCTTAAAGTCATATTATTCCAAAAGGTATAAGACAATTACACCTGTTAGGTTGTATCTTTCAAAAGTATAAGATAGTTAAACTTGTTGAGGCCTATCTTACAATTATAGAAAAGAATTTATTTTCTTTAGGTCCTATCCTTAATAAAAGTATAAGATTAATAGACCCTGTAAACATTATCCGTAAAAAGTATAAGATAGTTGATCTTCTTAGGGTCCAACTTTTCAAAAAGTATAATAATAGCTAATCTCATTTGAGTCATATCATCTTAAAGTATAAAAAAATTAATCTTAGTAGAATCTTATTTTGATATAAGTATATAGCTAATCCACTAGAATCTTTTCTTCAAAAGGATGAGAAATTTAGTCTCCTTAGAGCCTTATATTTGAAAAGTATAAGATAGTTGGTCTCATTCGAACCTTATCTTCCAAAAGTAGAAGATATCTAGTCTCATTTGAGTCCTTTATTCCAAAACTATAAGATGACTAGTCTCCACAGAGTTCTTTTTTCCAAATGTATAAGATAGCTAGTCTCCTTAAAGGCCTATCTTGTAGACGTATAAGATAGCTATGTTTCATTAGAATACTATTTTCCAAAAGTAGAATATATATAAACTCATTAAAGACCTATCTTTTGGAACTATAAGCTAGCTAGACTTGTAAAAGCTCTATCTTTCAAAATAATAAGATAGCTAGATTACTAAAGACATATGGTCTGAAAGTATAAAGATAATTCGTTTCAACAAAGTCTTATCTCCTAAAAGTCTGGGATAGCTAGTATCAAGCAAGCCTTATCTCTCCAAAATAGCTAGTCTCAAAAGTGTCACATCTTCGAATTTCCAAATCCTCAGTGGATGATCTGTTTAATTCCTTTCCTTTTGAGGGAAAAAACAAAGCATTCTCTTTTTATCTTTTAAGTCAAGTTTTACTCAAATCTCACCATAAAAAGAGAGTCATTAGAAGCACTATGTCACCCCTCACAAAAAAAAAAAGGAAGAAAAACAAAACAAAATAATAGTCTTAGTTTTAATATTAAAAGAATAATATGAATGATTAGAAAAAGGAAAAAGGAAAAAGGATAAAAAATTCGCAAAAATACGAAATATAGGCAGTCAAAATAATAGTGAAATATTGCACATTACATGGGATAATAGAGTGAAGACTCAAATCTAGCTCAAGTTGATGCAAGATGTCAATAATTTTTTAATTGGAATATATACATATATATATATATATATAGATAATAGAGTTAATGTCATGAATGATATTTGAACTTTGACAAAATATGCATTTAAGTATTTGAATATTGAAATTAATCGATTTAATACCCAAACTATAAAATTGATCAACGTAGTATCTGAAAGAGCTTTTTATGCATCCCAATAATACTCTCATCAAGTTTTTTTACGTGCTAAATTGATCATTTTTAAAGTTTTTTCAGTATTAAATTAATCAATTTCAAAATTCATGTACCTTTGATTACATTATTATGAGATAATATGATAGTGCATTTTTTACTCAATTGATCTACAAAGGTGTCAATTAATGAGTTATTTGGCAAAAGAAGCAACTTTAGAGTGCGAGGAAATTATTTGGGCAATGCTTTAAATTTTTGCAATCAGAATCAAGGCCATTCGGATCAATCAATATAATTATATCCAAAAGCACTGTAATACCCTGGAACTCTACCCACCGATATATTGTCCGTTTTGGTCACATGTCACACGGTTTTGTACTTTTGGTACCAGCGTTTCCCAAGAGGTCACCTATCCTGGGATTACTTTGCACAAAACACGCTTAACTTGAGAGTCCCAACCAACTCTAAGTCATTACACCAAAAGGTGCCTCTATAACTAGAGTTCTATAACCTATATTTGAGGGATATCACATACTCATCCACTTATAGAATTGACGTCATCGTCAATTTCATTACATAGGTCGAGAACCACATTAAGCAATGAGGACACACTCCTCCACTTCCAGCTGGTGAATTACTTTGATCACCTGTAACACCCTGGAACTCCACCCATCAAGGTATTGTCCGCTTTGACCACATACCGCACAGTTTTGTCCTTTGGTGCCAAAGCTTCCTAGGAAGTCATCTATCCTGAGATTGCTCTATATAAAGCACATTTAACTTTAGAGTTCCAACTAACTCTAAGCCATTACACCAAAAGGCACCTCTGTAATTAGAGTTCCACAACTTATATTTGATGGGTATCACATACTTACCCCCTTACAAAACTGACGACGTTGTTAGTTTCATTACATAGGTCCAGAACCATACCAGACAGTGAGAACACACTTCTCTACTTTTGGCCGGTGAACTGCTTTGATACCACTTGTAATACTCAGGAACTCGCCTACCAAGATATTATCCGTTTTGGCCACATGTCGCAGTTTTATCCTTTTGGTATCAACGCTTCCCAAAATGTCACATATCTTGGGATTGTTCTGTGCAGAGCACGCTTAACTTTAGAGTTCCAAACTCTAAACCATTATACTAAAAGGCGCTTCTATAATTAGAGTTCCATAACCTATATTCGAGGGATATCACAAACACCATAATATCAAAATTCGATATTGACACTTGAAGAAGCAAAAACAAAGCATGAACACTGAAGGGAGCATTTCCAATCACAAAAAATTAATATAATACACACATAAACACCAAACTCATCCTTTCACTCTCTAAACCCACATGAGCCAAACCACTGTCTCCCTCTGATGTTGTCTGCTCATTAACTTATTCTTTTATTATGTAGGTGCCTTTGTCATTAAAGGAACTAATCTTTTTAAATAATAATAATAATAATAATAATAATAATAATAATAATAATAATAATAGTCATTAGAAAGAAATACACAAAAAAAATTGAAAAAAAAATCATAAAGCTCATTTTTAAACATGTCTATTATAATATCTTTGCTAATTAACCCTCTCTTTTAAAGAAATTTTATATTTGCTAATTAGTTTTCTCTTCTATAGAAATTTTCATGGTTGGTAACATTTCTTTCTAGAATCTCCTTTTTTAATGAGCTCTAATCATTTGAGTTATTCAGTAAAAAAAATTAAAACAATATATCCATAGCATATGTCATTTCCATTTGCATTCACAATAACATTCTTTTCTTTGTCATAGTTTTTTTTATGGTACATATTAGTTTAGAATTAGCATATTTAATTTTGTGAGATTTATATATCTTTTGAACTATATTATTTAAAAAAAATATTATTACCTGCTGTTAGTAAAAAAATTAAATCAAGTTGTAAAGAAATTATGGTCAACATCAATAAAAAATATCGGTATTAATAATTGTTATTTTGTTAATAATATCTATGTTTGTAACTGCCAATTTATTAAAGTATTTAAGTTTTGTTTTAATGAGTAATTAATAGGCTTTAAATTTTCATTTATTAATTAGTCTTTTCAGTTATATGTAATGATCTTATATAAGGAGCTTTTGCTATTGTTTGAATATAAGTATCAATTTTGATATTGCAATAATGTGTGAAACTTTGCCTCTCTTATTCTTTTGTTTCTATGTGTGAGTTTAGCAAAATTAATGTCTAAATGATATTAGTTGTTGTTTTGTTAAAATCAACACCTATCAATGTTTTATTTGTTTATTTAACTTGTTACTTCTAGTGCAACTGCTTTTATTATTCAATGAGACTTTCCCTCGTTGACGGAATTTGGTTATAATTGAAAGATGGTAAAAAAATAAAAGAAAGAATTAGAAAAAAAAAAAGAGAGATTTTAAAGCTTTTTTTTTTCAAAATTAAATAAATTAATAAATAGTTATTTGTAGTTATGCTCTTGTGGTCTTTCTTTTCATAGAAATCTCATGGTATTATATCTGCTATATATTAGCCTTGTAACATAGTAACTCTTTCATTCTTTCAATTTTATTCCTTTCACAGCTCTTTTTCATACCAGTTAATGTAATTTTTTTTCCTTAAGTTTTCTTAAAATGGTTTTTTTTTTGTAAAATGATTTAATTATCTATATGTTTGTAGAGTGACTTATATCAAGATTAAGTGTGTGGAACTTAATATGAGTCTAATTAAGGAAAAAAAATTGGAATAGATAAATGAAAAGTGATTTTATAGTGGGATGGACTGGATTTAATTTCTTCCTCTCCTATTAAATGTGATAGAAACTAATGGAGGTAAAGGAAAACATATAAATTTAATTTAACATTGATACGCAAATAATTGACAGAGATGGAAAATGATTAAATTTGAAACTGACACTTCCATAATGCATGATCCATATCTTGCAAGTAATAAATCAAATATACGGCGTGCGTACTGCGGGTCGGGTTAATGAGGTCACCAGTCACCACAGGGATTCCCGATTATTTCGCCAATAGGCACTTTTCTCTTCCCGAGAGCATTCACAGGGGTTCTTGACACCCATTTCGACATTTTCAGGGTTCTTTGCCGACAAGCTGAAAAGTTGAGGTTTTACGTTTTTTTATAATTTTTTTTTTCAGTAAGTGTAATATCTAAAAGTATACGGGATGTCTAAAATTTAAAAAATTAAAGAAATATCTTGCTAAAAATGTTAGGATTAAAATTGTAAGGCTGGTTTATAGGGGGGAAAAAAAAAAAAGGGGTCATCAATGCCACGATGTAAATATATTAGATAATTTGACAATATTTGAGTGTGACTTATATATACACATGCAAATTTTAAAGTTTCCATGTGATAAATAATTGAGTTGGTTTTGAACTCAAGCTATTTAAGTCATGAATGAATATTATATTTAGTTTGAATAATTAGAGAATAGATCAAACTCAAGTTAAATGTAAATGTTACTTTAGTTTAAATCAAAATTGAATGATAGTATTGTTTTCATTGAAATAAGTTTTTAGTTTAAATGAGTTGTTAAATTAGCTGAGCTTGACCTAAATAACTATCAACTGGTATTGAGCTTGATTTTAAGATTTTATGAGTTCTATCACGTTTGATTTGAGCTTGAATTATTAAATTTTGAGTTAAACTCTAGCTCAAACTCAATATTATATTATCTTCACATGACTTTAATAATTTAGAAACCTAATAATAACACTAGGATTCATTCGGTTAATTTAAAGTTTTAATTTTTAGCCAGAGTGAATGCATAGAAACTAATATTTTTTTCCCTATATTTTGCCCTTGCATCCACCATTGCATAACCATTTAGAACTAAAACACTACAAATGTTTAAAAGCAAATCACCATAAGCAATATAGGTAGTTTGTCCTTTCGTATTATCATCATTTAAAAACAAAATTAGGAGTGAGATGCAAGTGTACAATAATTCGTAATAAAATACAAATAAAAATTCACTTTACTTGAATGGTATGGTAACTATGTGGGTGAAACATGTGTATACGAACTTTCAAAAAAAATTATCTAAATACAAATTAGATCATTTTAATTACAAAATTACCAACACTAGATCGTATGTTGAAAATGCAATTTACAGTTTTACATGATAATTGCATTTTAGAGAGATGATTCAATCAAAAGTCATACAACGTCAAATCTCATTTTCAATAGGTGATTCATTACTGTTTAAAGTGAATCGTATGTATAAAGTACGATTTACTAATACTTATACATTAATCATATCTATTAGGTATGATTTATGTTTGTGTATGAATTACGTCTATAAGATGCGATTTACGTGTAATATTTATAATTTACTAAATTGCATCAAATGTTGGTAATTATTTTTATCTAGTTTGTATTTGTATTATTTTTATTTGTGTGGTCCGATAATCATACAATTTCTATAAACTATAGTGGGTGATCGCAGATACTTCCAAATTAGATTTTAATTTTCTATTATCTATATACACTTAGCATATCCCATGAAAGGGCACCATCCTGAAATGTGATGCAAATAACATAAATTAAAAGTTAAAAATACATATGGTCGTTATCTCTTTTGGAATAAAATATCTTTCCCTGCAAACCTATTCTTATGCTTATGCCTATGCCTATCCCAAGACTTCTTCACTGAAAAAAAGATAAATGCCTGTCTAAACGTTCAATAAATAGTTTTACTGGCAAAATATTCTTCCGTGGAATTGTTATAACTGAAACTTGAGGAATTATAATTTTTTTTCTTCACTAAGAAATAAGTATTTATTTATAAGACTTTAAAAAGAAATCATAATGAATGATCATTATTTCCATATTGTATTTTTTAAGAATCACAATTCTATCTGTATTCTATTTTTTGTTTTTGGCACACCAATCATGCTTAATGAAGCTAAACATAAACCAATATATAGTTAATTAAGTAGAATCAAATAAAATCATCTTATCCGTTGTGGGTAAATATTGTAATTTGTTTCTAATAAACCATATGAGCTTATATGTGTTAATAAAAAGGTAAATACATTTTTAATCCTTAATATTTGTACATCTTTCTATGTGAGTCTTCCACTTGTTTTTTTTTTTTTTTTTTTTTTTTTTTTTTTTTTTTTTTATATTTAGGTCCCCAATGTTGACAAAATTTTACAAAATTAAACCTTTATTAATGCCCTTGGTTCTTCGGTTAACTTTTGACACAAGGAGAAATCTTATTGATTCAAATTATTAATTTTATAACAATATAATCAAATAAATTAATAAAAATACATATAAATAAAAAAGGAGGACCTTATATTCTTCTTGATCTTTATCTTCTTCCATAAGAGAACTTCTAATGTTCTCTTACTAAAACTCGATACTTTCTCTCTTAAAACTAGAACCAAGACATAGTACGAGTCATCCACCAAGCTTCAGGGATGCTAACTATCTCCTTCATTAGGTCTAATTTAACATGTGATCTACACCGGCATCTGCCACCACTTTGAAAACCAAAATCCACCACACAACATGACTCCCACACACATGATCTACTATAAACCAACAAGCACATCACTAGACCCCACCGCAAACCATCAAACTTCAAATCCTCAAACGACATCACCACTGCATAGGACTCCAAACCACTACAAGCTACATGTCATATCCCCACCATAAACAAACCACCAAGCAACCGACAAGCCACAACCCACATCCACTTGCCATGTTGTCATCTTCTCTAACCAACAATCACTAAACCATTTATCACATCATCCACAAATTCCCCCACTTACTAGCACTGAGTCAACTTAGTCTTCTTCTCATCACTATAGTATGGCATTATGCCATCTTTAACCAAAGCTACCACCGACGAACTAAAATGTCACCTTCACCATCTCTTTCACATCGTTCATGACCCATTAGAAGATGCCGCTAGCTTATGAGAACATTTTTAACAATTTTTTTCCTTTTTTTACTTTTTAGAGTTTTCAGCACATTATCGTTTTCATTTATATTATTATTTAATTTATTTGATTAATATTTTTTTAATTATTCTGTTATTAAATCAATAATTTTAGAGGAATAATATTTTTCCTTGTGTCAAAAGTTAATGTAAAAACTAACAGCATTAACAAAAGTTTGATTTTATAGACCTTTGTAAATATTGAAGACCTAAATAAAAAAATTAGGTTTAGGATTTAAATAGAAAAACATAAAAATATTGTGGACTAAAAATGTACTTTTCCTTTAATAAAATAATTATTAATAAGGCTATAATAAGGTAGAAGTTCTAATAAAGTGATATAATTAAGTTATAGATTCGAATGTATCGTATTACTATGTTTTTGTATGCATATCAAATATATTGTTTCCAATTTGATGATAGGTTGAATTGGAATAACAAATATGAACATATATGTATATATGATCGTGGTTGGAAGTCTACATCCTGCTTGTAGCCTATTCCGACATCTCATCATTAGAAAAAAAAGAGAGATAAAAATCTTGTGAAGGCTTTGTAATGACTTAGAATAGGAGAATCAAAATAGGATCTTATGTGTGTCTTCCATTTTATATATTTAGATACACTTTTGCATATTTAGATTTGTCAGTATCCTAACATTGTACATAGATAGTTCGGTTTAGGAAATAGAGATTTAATAAATTGCAACAAATGTGGCATTTTAGCTGGGGCTTTATTGCTGCTTCTAGAGAATCAGTATAAAGGGATCGAATTGAACAATAATAGAGCAAACTTCATAGAGAAAAGATAAAAGATAAACCTAATTAATTTAACTGAAGAAAACCCCATTTACGCTTCAAAAAAAAAAAAAAAAAGTGTTAGCAATGTAAACTTTTTTGCACCATTTTTTCCCATCAAAAGGGATTTATTCGATTTTTGTGATGCATAGCATAATTTCAAGAGAAAATTATAAATTACCTTCCTGAATTTTTATCTAGGTATATGTTCACCTTTGAACTTTTAAAATGCATCATTTTATTCACCACACTCTCAATAATTATTTTTTGGGCTTGGAAGATAAAGCGTATGTGCACATTAACCTCTAAAAGTTTGTGTAGATTTACTTGGTAAACTTTCTTATACACTTATTTTCAATGAAAAATTGTCCTTATTAATTATGCTAATTGTTGAAAGTTTATGAGTGAAAAAGTACACTAGTGGCTTTAGTACCATTTTATCAAGGTATACAGCAAAAGATACATCGATCAAATTGTACAAAATACTCTCACAAACTAAAAGTGGATAAAATGAGTAAAACAATGGGCATGGAGGCATGCAATACTAGTCCACTATAACAAAACATGCATAACAAGTCAATTGTTGATTGTATTTTAAAACGATCTAATGTTGAGGAGCATTACTAGAATATGATAAATTTAATTTGACAGCAGCTTAATTGTGATAGGGAGGTGAATATTCAACATGTTTATAAAGAAAGTAATCAATGTATAGATATTTTGGCTAAGAAGAATTTGGATATGGAACTGGGTTTGCAACTACTAGAGTCTCCCCTTTATTTTGTGATCAACTTGCTTCGACAGATCTTATTGGAATGTATTTTGGAAGGAATTGTGTTGTGTAATCCTAGACAAATTTTGTCTCCATTTTGACAAAACAAGAAAAATAAATTTAGTATACAAGTGTGTTACAATCCTCAAACAAAAATAACCAAAAATATCTAATAAAACTGTCTTGAGACTCAAAATATATTATACAATGTATATAATGTAGGATGCTCATTAACTATAATCAATCAAGTCAATTCGTGAATATAAATGAAAGTTTAAACTCATCTAAATAAACAAATTTTTTTTTTTTACTAAATTCAAACTCCATTAGTTTTTAAGTTGATGAGTTTAAACCAAACTCAAATAATTTACGAATGACTCAATTTTTAGCCCTATTTGAAAACCTAATATATTATAATTGATGGCTGGTTAGTGCAATTTACTTTATTATTGAATACCACTAAATTTTTATTTATTTCCTTAAAAAATAAAAGAAAAATAAATTCATAAATCTCATCATATCTTATTATATATATAATGATTGGGACATTTAAGTTTATTATTATTTTTTTTTTTTTTATTTTTGGGGGGGGGGGGGGGGGGGGGGGGGGGGTGGGGGGGGGGGTGTGGGGTGGGGTGGTGGGAGGTAAACCAGGTGCTGGACCACATTGGGTTGGCGTTAAGTTTTAAGCACGTGTGGGTTAGCCTTAAATTTTGTCTACACATGAAATGTCATCGTAAATGTCATTTAATTCTAATTCATCGATCTACGTAGTATCTGAGGTCAAAACAGTGCGACATCACTCACACCATATTTTGCAAAGAGAAAATTAGAGGAAAGGGGAGAGAGGGGAAAAATCAGGAGAAAAATGAGGAAAATCCACATTCGAAATGAAAATAGAGAGTAAGAAATGATGAATTGAAGTTAATTAATTATTTCAACCAATTACAAATACTCTTTTAAATTGTGAATTAGGGTTAAAAAAAAAACTATGAATCGTTGAAATGAATTTTATCTATTACTAGGATTATCAGGAAAGCATCGTCAGCTTCCAATCAATTTGTTCACCGAATGTCGAATCTATCTTCGGAGTAAACTCATGCCTTAAACCAAACTATCCTATTAATGACGCTCATCAACATGCCAAGGGAAGTTGAAACTCCACACGTGTACATTCAATCATATTCTACTATGTTCTTTTACAATTTTAAGATTTTAACATCATTTTATGGGTTATTTTATCTTTTAAACGTCACGAGGAAGTTTGGCCAAATACATAAAACATTATGAGGAAGTAAAATTAACTTTTATGTGATCATTAAATATGTTTCAAATCGCTAAAATTCCCTAATTTTTAAGTCATTTTATAAAATGAATCTTCTTTGGAGGGAATGAATTTTGCCTTGCTTTTCAAAATGGGGAAAAAAACCATTTATATTTTACGAATAATTAAATACGATAACAATTTTAATATCTAATGGTCTTTTCTCCCATTTCTTTTATTTTTCCCATGCAATTCACTTGGTTTAGTCGCCCTTAAACTACAAGCTTTCCCCCCCCCCTCTTTTCCCATAACCAAAAAAGTCATATATGGAATCTTGACAGAATAGGAACATAACATGTAGACATCTTATGGATCCAGGTCCTCAATTAAGGAACCCTTAATCATCCTGGTGTGCAAGTAGTGTAGGTTAGACCCATGAATCTCTGTGGATCCATGACTCAGACCCATTTTGTTTTTCTTTTTTCTTTTATTAAAAAAACTCCAAGAAAATGAATTAAAAAAAAAAAAGTGAAACATCATTAAGCTTTTTCCATTAAATGTATCGTTTTCTTAACAGTATTAAGATTGATCGACGAATCTAATTCATTACATTAGCTTTATACTAACCACATTGACAGTGGATGATTAATTCCCTGCTAAATGTTTTTATGTGTAAGTTTAATATCTCATCTTCCACTGCATGCGACGTCTCGCCATTTCTAATCTTTTCTTTTTCATCATATTCATGCAGACCCCCTTGGCCTAGGGGTCGGGCCATCAGACTCGGACCTAACCGAGGAGTTGCCTGTATACAGATAACAATTTGGCAAGAATCCTCTATATTCTAGGCCTTTTTTTTTTTTTTTAAGTGCGCAAGTTATCTTAAACAATAAATCTTTTTATAAGTCATAATAAGTATACCTTTTTTTAGTAATATTATAGTTATACCTTTTTAATTAGCTAAATTAAGATAATTTAATATTATAGGTAAATCATATTGAAAAAATCAACAGTTAGGCTAACTTCAAATAAGGTATTAAATAGTTAAAAAAATGAATTAACTTTATAATAAAATGATGCAAATAAGGAATCCTGTTTTTTTCTTTTTCCAATTCGTCACTCACTTAAAAATGTTGATCTTTTTTTCCCCTTAGTTAATTAAAGTTGAAAATAGCGGTCCCTCATTTGATTCATATTCTTACTCATCCTTTTAGCAAATCCAACTATTGAACCTTGTTTGAACAAACGTTAAAATATTGATGTTTTTAGTGTAATTTACCACTAATTATATTATAAAGTGCACAGTTAGTCTTATTAAAATTCGATATTTTTTTTAAATCTGTAAATTGATTGAAATTGTCTAACATGGACAAGATAAGCAAAAGAGAATCAATGCTTAATATTAACGCCACATGTTAAGCAACTTCTTAGACTAACTTAAGGTTATAGCTAAAGTTGCTCTAGTGAATATTTTGATATGCTATTTAATAAACCCATTTACCGACAGCACATTTTAGTTTCAGCGAAAAACTTAGAATATGAATGCTTTGTTCATCTTGTTCCATCAATCGATAAAATTTATTAGATTGTTAGATTCAGTGCATAGACATCATGATATCACATGACATTAACGTCATTCTAACATGGACATTAAAGAGGCCGTAGGAATTAGGTAAAGGAGAAAAGGACAGTTCCAGGTTCACTTTCACATGGCACACTTCCTTAAATTATAGACATACACCGAGAGGGAAAAGGGTAGAGATAAGCATGGCTCTAGAATCATATTAAACCGGAATTGAAATTGTCTTTTACGTGTCTTGAAAATAGGAATCAGAACCTTCATCTACAATTTTAGTATAGTTTTATAGGACTAGTTAGTTCTTGGTTTTGGTTTTGAAACCATAAAGCTATTTTTTTTAAAGGTAAAATTTTAAAAAATGAATTTTAGTTTTTAGTAAAATAAATTTTAAACATAAATAATTAATTATTGGATCTAAAAGTATTATTAAATTATTTAACCAAAATTATTAAAAATTTGTTTAAAATGCGCATTTATTTATATATAAATTAGTAATGTAAGATTGTAAAATACTCTAAGAATAAAAAGAAAATTATAATATAAAAATATTCTCACATTATTATAGAAATAAATTTTGCTTTTAGGTGAAGTTCATATAAATAAAACTATATATGATTTTGAGTAATGCTTATTTTTGTTGTTAATAATAATACATTAAATATTGTAAATAGATAATAAATTTTGATATTCATATGGAATAGTGTAAATGTTAATAATTATATACTTAATATAATTTTTTTTAATTTTTTTCTCCAACTTTTTTCAATGGAATCGATGAGCCGTCAGCTCCATCTGGTTCTAGATCGAAGAACCACCTAGGAAATAGAAAACCGACGATTTTTAGTCGGTTCTAGAATGTGCCAACTGTACCTATGTCTAGAAAAGAGTATAGAGTAGGAATAGAAGCACAAAAACCTAAATTATCTTAATGAAATTGGATTTAAGTGGAATTTTTATTACATTTATCGATAATTTATGAAGGAAATGAAAGAAAATGTTTTTATTTTCGTTGTCTAATTCAAAAAGAAAAGAAGAAAAAATGAGTTAGTATTTGACAAAATCATCGTTGAATTATTTTTACCAAGATTTATTAAAAAGAACAGTTTTGCACCTGCATTTATTTCTACCATTTTCCACCTATTTTCTTGGAGAGAAAAGAAATAGTGCAAAAGAAAATAAAAAAAACTTTCCATTCATTTATTGTGTTGTAAGCATTTTCATCCTACACTTATATTTCCAAACATTCTTTTTCCTCCTCTTTCTTGTCTTTCTTTTTTTTTTTTTTTTTTTCCTCTTCCACCCATCCAGACACAATTTAAACCCAACTGGTTGAAGGGGACCTATTTATTACCTTTCTGGCCTTCTGCATCGTTGTATTTTCCTGTATATATCTTTGTCAGCTCAAAAATTAAATCCTCAACTAGCTCATGTCCTGGGATTTTATTATGGCCTGATTGATGGATGAAAGCTACCAAAACTTTGTATGGACGATTTGATCAAAATTTTTGCTTGTTTTAATGAGGAAATCGTCTTGGTCCGATATAGTAAGCAACCGTACCATCATATAGGAATAGGACCCTCTTTTGTAAGTCTCGTATAATAACTACACCAACATGAGACGCCCAGCCCCGGATATATTATTCTACAGTTTCCACAAATGCCACATCCATAAGAATTATGAATGTGGGTCTAGTTCTGAAGGTTTTTGTTAGAAGTTGAGCATTGCTACTCGTCTAGGCCCAGATTTAGAATCTCCTTCATTAATTGGCAAGAAAATTTTTTATTTGTATTATTGTACTTTGTCCTTTTGTGTGTTAGGTCATAAAGTTTAATATTTGTTTTCTCCTTATATATGGGAATAGAGCTAGCCATTCATTCCAATAAACAAATCCTTATTAGTTGTATAAACTCTATTAAAATTAATCAAGAAATATGATAGCCCCAAAGTGCAAGTCGATACACTATAGAAAATTACCTATTTTTCTTAATGACTTGATCTCATTTGAAAAAAAAAACCTTTAATTTTGGTGCATCCATTTTTAAGGTCGGATGAATGCTCAACTCATAGGTTGGAAAATGCTCCACAAGTAGCCAATTTGAGCTCGAAGATTCTCGAATTTTTCCTAAGAGCAAAACCTAAGTTTCGTATACTCTTGAGTTCTTGACCCTTGAGAGCACCCATCTTTTTGTCCCGAGGCTTCTATCTGGAGTCTGATGGTTTTGCCAATGTCATGCTTCATTTGGTTATTTGATGGTGTTATGTTACTTTAAAGTCTCTTGTAACTTTCCATAGAGATTCTCCGTCGTTACCTTCTTTGCTCCTCTCTTTTAACCAACCACTCTTGTCTTGTCAAGTCCAGCATCAAGAGCCATCAACAGATCCCTCAATAACAATCAGGACTTTTGTCTCGTAATCATGAGACACTTAATTTTATCGGTTTCTTTTCCATCAATTCCAACACTATTCTCCATAAATTATAACATTCTTGATTTCACTTTACATGCACAATTCCTAGACGTTCACATTCCCTTGATTACATTAAAAACGGTATGACAACCTACAAATACTCACAATTTTGAGCAGACAAAATAAAGAGAGAAGTTTTGGGAATGAATTCGTTCACTTAATTAAAATGTTGATAAGATTCATAAAATTATATTGCATGTTGTATTCATGTCATTTTTATTAAAAAAAAAAAAAAGAGAGGATAATCTCTAAATAAGGTATACTATTAGTGACATCAAGAAATAACTAAAAATATAGAGCAGTAGTAGATAAATGTCTTGTTTTGACAAAGTAATAAGTTCCATCTTTTCTTCCCTTTCCTTTTAAATTTGATAGTTAAATCAATCAAAGGTGGACGCGTCATTCGCAAAACTGAATTCGACTAAAACTTCGATATTCTAAACAAATTCCTAAGGAAAGAAACATGAGAAAAGGGTAATAATAGTCAGGGCTAGTACTTTGGCCAGAGAGAAATTAATAGGGCAAGTGATGACGACAAACTGGGAGTGGGGAAATCATATTTGTTGATCATTGTAATAAATCCTATGATATGTGTCAAGTGAAGCAGTAGTGTACTATTTATTTCTGGAAGAAGAAGTTGGTTGCATGTTGTTTTGTAGGACCTTGTAAGTAGGGTTCAGATCTGTGGCACTCTCGAAGGGCACTCCCTGCGGGGAACGCATATTTGGTGCACCTTTTTGTTGTTTTCAATTTGAAAAGTTTATGATATTGATTGACGTATAAGTTCTGAAAATGTTTTATGATTTGATGATACAAGGTTCTGGTCTCCAAGATGGAATACAACATAAAAATCCAAACACCAACTGCAAAAACACAAGGTTTTTCCAAGTTCAAGGGGGTTGTAATATTTGAAAAATAGGCCTCCAACGGGTTATAATGAGCGATAGAAACTAGCAATCATTGTGGTCCGCTATCACAAGTATATATCTAGCTTCCAAATCTTTTATGGAGGAAGCTGCCGTTTTGTATTAATTATTATCTAGGGTTATACATTCCATATGATGTGGATGAAACGAGAAAAAACTTTGCCTCTACTTGTAGTGTTAATAAATTGACAGGTTCGGGATACGAGCTCTTGGTGTGAAATAAATTGTTAGATGCTTAAAAATCAGTTGGTGCGATCAAGACAATCATGTGAGACAATTATATATGGTATAACATTTAGATTGGATTTGAAATTTTTTAATTCCAATTTAACTTAAGTTGGATTTGAAAAGTTTGAGTTTGACTTAATTAAATCCTTTTAGTCAAATATATTTTAGAAGAATCAATTGTCTTTTAGTAAATCAATGCAATATTAATATCTAAACTCAACTAAATTTTTCAAAGGTTGATTATAATTGTGATAAACTACTCGATGAGTTCAACTCAACATAATAGCTTTTAAGGAATAACTTGAAAGTAGATTTAGGCCTAATTTAATTAGTTTATTTTTTTTAAAATGTAAAGAAACAAAAGATAAAATAAGTAATGGATGTTAAATTCTTATATTGGTCCAACCAGGGCTATGCAAGAAAACCAATAAAACTATAAACCAAAGTGCATTGCACCAAAATTTCAATTCTTTTTCAAAACAGTTTAGCTTTTTATTCAGTCAAGACCTGAACTGTATCATTTTATCTGTTAAAAAAAATCCAAACATATTTTTTGTTTTCTTTTAATTGCTTTATTTAAAATTTTAATTATTTTTAATTTTTTTTATTTTGATATGTATCATTCATGAGAATGAAATTAGAATAGTGATATCATGTTTTGATTGTTGTGATATGTTTAGAAATAAGATAATTTTTAACTTTTAGCCTCTAATGTTTTGAACATTCTTCTTTTTTTCTTTGTCTTACTAATTAATCAATTCCATTACTTAATTACTTATCCACTCGTATAATTGATAATGTGTTAATTAAATATATACAATGAATTAAAATTTGCACATTATATTGGGATATCATATTCTTATGTTATCGAATCCAGTATAATATTGTTGTCTCGTACAATTATAATTTTATGATTGATAAAGTCTTACCTCCGCTATAACTTTTACATATTTATTTAGGTAAATAATTAATTTTAAATATTATTTTTTATATTTACTTTAATGATAAAAAATATATAATTGACATTTTTTTGCTATAGAATATATTTTTATTTTAAGAATAAAAAATTGCTCAAAGGACAAATTGAACCATACCAAACCGTTTGTTTTTTCTGATTCAAAAAATTATGAATCACACCATATAATAAGGTTCA
This sequence comes from Combretum micranthum, assembly GCA_024138025.1. NCBI lineage: Eukaryota > Viridiplantae > Streptophyta > Magnoliopsida > Myrtales > Combretaceae > Combretum > Combretum micranthum. The sequence goes on from JAMXBD010000135.1 coordinate 1,449,698, forward strand.
AATTAAAAGAAATATCGAGTAGTAATATATGGTTAGAATCTGTTCAAGGAGTGAACCGAACCAAAACTCACTGTGTCCATCCTTAGGTGCAATCGGATATAAGGTGTACGGGTTTTTCATACTAATTTAGATGCAGTATCTTAACCTCCTTTTTATCATTTTAACCTTAATAGTAAAATCTAAACTTTTGGGGTGTAATTTTTTAATAATATTTTTATAATTATTTATTTTAACTAGCTGTTCTTTAAGAAATTGGTAAAGTGGAGGTTTAAGTCCATTTCTTTTTTTAAAGCTAACGGCAATTAACATGATAGCTAGTTTCAAGTAAGAAAAAACATTAAAAACTCCAAGTAAATTTGCACCAAATAATGTATCTATCTAAATGTTAAACAAAAGTAGATAATGATAGAAGAAATTATAAATTTTCTTCCCAACTAAATTTAACTATTGCATATCGATCATATTAAACTCAGATGTTTACTTTTCATGCAACCAACATAAAAAAATATTTGTATAATGGCCAAGTTGAGATAACAAATTTCAAAATAAATACTGCTATTTTTTCCCTTGTAATATCCATATTTTAGGAAAAAAATGGTTTGATTGATCCCAATTAATTTGACAATGGTATAAATAGTAGTAAACAGCCTTTTTTTTTTTTTTTTTTTTGGTTTTGAGTTCTTGTAGCATGGCTGACAACGTTGAGGGTTTGATTGGTGCAAAAAAATCAAATCTATGCAAAAGTATTGTGGCAAATTTAGTGGGTCCGTTGACATGGACACGAAAGAAGACAAAGAAAAAGATCCTCCACCAACAGACATGAAAGAATCGAGTGTTCAGGTTTTTTGCTTCTCTAGAATGGAGGAGACTTTGACAATGGTGTGGTGGAACACCATCATCGTTAAACTTTTTGTGGCAAAACTTGGCTTTAAAACTATGGAAGCAAAACCAAGGAAGCTACGAGGAGCGACTAGAAATACTACAATAGTTCATACCGGACTTGGCTTCTACCTAGATATATTCAATGTCTCAAAAGACATCAAATGGGTTATTCCGAATGGACGTTGGTTCATTCAAGGCTCATACCCTTGCCATCAAAAAATAGGAATCGATTTCACCAGCTCCCTAGTACCTATTAGGATTTCTTTATTATTGTATTGGTCGTTTAGCTTAGCTATCCCTATCTGTAATTTATTATAGCTTAGTTCAATGTTGTTACATGTGTCTCGCTTAGCTTAGTTTGTTTTACACGTGTTAGCTAGTTGTATATATACAAGACTTGGTAACAAGAATTGGTTACGAAACAGAGCTCATTCACAATCAAATTCGCTCTATTTTTCTTTCTTGTTATGAATATCTTGATTACAGATTGCATGTTGATTGACATTCTTCAATCTCATATGGTATCAAAGCAAATCAAGTTACGATTCACATTTCATTTGTGATTAAATTCTACTATTTCTTAAGTTTACGTTTCTTTTCGTTCAATACTTTAGATTTGTGTTTTCATCGCGAATACTGCAGATAATGTTTTGTTCGATCCTCTGTATATCTTGGATTTGATAATCCTAGAATGAGTATAGGAAGATTGATTTTTAGTGGTAATAATTTCCTTTTGTGAAGTAGGTCAATTAGAATGACCATAGGTGCCAAACGAAAGTTAGGTTTTATTGATGGATCAGTTGCTGAACTTGAAAATGATTCATCTAATTGTATGAAATGGATGCGATGTGATTACATTGTTTGTTGTTGGTTGCTTAATTCAATATGGAGTTGCAAGTGGTCCTATGATATATCAATAAGAACATGAGATATGCAATTTAAAATAGGAAAATTTTTCTGTTGGTGTATATTATAATAAATTGAAACGATGCTAGGAAGAGTTAAATGATTCGCATGCTTATCCAAAGTGTGAATGTCATCATTTGAATCAATGTACTTGCAAAATGAAAGAAAGAATTTATGAGTATGAATCAAAGAGTAGACTAATTCGATTCTTAATAGGTCTTAATGAAACTTATGGTGGAGCTAGAAATCATATCTTGTCTATGGACCCTATGCTTAATGTAAATAAGGCTTTTTATCTTGTCCAACAAGTGGAAAAGTAAAGACAAGTGGTTGGATTAATGCAATCTGATTATGAGATGGTTGCTTTTCATACAAACAAGATCAATAGTGGTGGAAAATCTTTTGTTGATAGAAAGAAGAATAACAAGATTGTATGTAGACATTGTCATGGTGAAGGGTATGCAATGGAAAGTTGCTTTCAATTGATTGGTTTAACAGAAAAAGAGTGACCAAAGGGAAACAAGTTAATATGGTGTCGGCATCATCAGTTTAGGGAGAGTAGTTTAAGGATACTCCTTTAGATGGATTTTCATAAGAGGTAAAGGGGTCACAACGCGTTGGTATGGTTGATAGCAGGATGTTAAATAGTATGTGTGAAGAAATGATGAAGATGATCAAAGACAAGGAAGGATTTGATCAACCTACTGTTGCTATTAATCATGTTGAGTTTGCAAGTACAATTCCTCATTTTTTTCTCATTCTTCTTGCTTTAACTCTATAAGTAATGCTAAGGCTTTTTGGATAGTGGATTCCGGTGCAATTGATCACATGACTCCATTTGAGGAGATCATGATTACACGTCAATTAATTAAACCCATACACATTCGTTTGCTAGACGGACGATTGATTGCTATGAACAAAGTTGGATCTGTTCCTATTGCAATTGCTTTCATTCTCCACAATGTTCTTTTTTGTTCCATAATTCACCCATAATCTTTGTCTATTCACAAACTTACCCTAAACAATTAAATTAGAGCTAACTTTACTCATGAGGAATGTAATTTTAAGGACTAGAAGCATGAGAAATTCCTTGCTATAGCTCGGGTCATCAACGGTCTCTACATTCTTCAATTTGAAGTTGTGGATGTTTTCAATGTTCTAGTTGATTCTACTAATCTTGTATCAACTTGTAATAAAAATTATTGTATAAACAATAAATGTATAAGTCTTTTACATGCTCGCTTAGATCATACATCTCTTTCTAAACTTATACATTTGGAAGAATGTAAACATTTATCTTATAATAAGATTATTTGTGATACTCGCCAAAAAGCAAAGTTTCATCGTTCGCTTTTTACTAGAAGTGATAATATAGCTGATATTCCTTTCCATTTGTTACATTTTGATGTTTGAGGTCCCTATAGTTTGCCTTCCATTTCTAGTGCCAGATACTTTCTCATCATTGTTGATGATAATACAAGGTCTACTTGGACTTATTTACTTCATCATAAGTCTCAAGTTCATTCTATTCTTGCTCAATTCTTCAAATATATTCATAATCATTTTGGTTCAAGTCCTAAATTTGTGCAAACTGATAATGGTGTAGAGTTTTTATCCAATTCTTCTAAATCTTTGTTTCATTCTTTAGGAATATTACATCAATGCACTATGCCTTGACACCACAACAAAATGAGAGAGTGGAAAGAAAACATAGACACTTGATCGAAACATTAAGGGCTCTTCTTTTACATGCAATTTTACCTAAGGATTTTTAGGAAGAGTGTGTGTTCACTGCAACATACTTGATAAATAGGTTGCCTACATCTATTTTATAATGGAAAACACCTTATGAGAAGCTTTTTGGAAAAGAACATTCTTCTAACCATTTAAGGGTGACGAGTTACTTGTGTTACATTAGGAAACACTTACCACACTAAGACAAAATTGAACCATGAAGTGCTAGATGTATTTTCCTTGGATATGACCATGCTAGGAAAGGATATAAAGTCTATGATATCACTTCTAAAATTGTTGTTGTTAGTCAGGATGTTGTGTTTTATAAACACATTTTTCCTTTCAAAGAAACTACTTGACTAAACACTTCAATTGGTCCTCTAAACACATAGCATCTGTCTGATTTTTCAATTGATGAGTCCTCTGTTCCGTTGTCATCTATTTCTTAGACACATGTTCTCTCTACTGAATCTAATGTTTCATCTCTTCAAAGTCTTCCATAGCATTCTTCTCTTGTTGATGCAGGTTTAAGAAGATCAACCAGAGTTAGAAAAATATCCACTTGGTTTCATGATTTTGCTCATCATATTGGCAATGTTATTACACCTACTAATATGGCTCATACATAAACCAAATATCCTTTATTTCATCCATATGATTTTATTCATTTCTTACTTGATTATGTTGCATCATTAGCTAATGTGTTAGCTATTAAAGAGCCTACTCATTACTTAGAAGTTGTTAAACATCATGAATGGGTTGAAGTAATGAATAATGAATTGAATGCTCTAAAGGTTAATGATACTTGGGAGTGGACAAAACTTCCACTAGGGAAGAAAGTTATTGGTTCTAAGTGGGTCTTTAGAATCAAATATAGACCTAATGGAAGTGTGGAGAGGTATAAGGCTAAGTTAGTGGTAAAAGGGTTTACTCAAATGGAAGCTAAAGATTTTAATGAAACATTTTCACCAATAGCAAAATTGATTACTGTTAAGGTGTTATTTGCTGTTACTATTGCTTATAATTGGCCAACTCATCAAGTGGACATCAATAACGCCTTCTTATATGGGTATTGGGAAGAGGAAATATACATTCTTCCTCCTGAAGGATATGGTAAGGCTTTGCTTACTCAAGTGTTTCGACTAAAACAAGCTTCTAAGCAATGGAATATTGAATTGACTAGATTTTTACTTACTAAAGGTTTCATTCAATCGCCTCATGATCATTTCTATTCACTAAGCATACAAATTTAGGTTTTGTTATCCTTTTATTGTATGTCGACAATATGTTGCTTACGGGAACAGATAAGGCAGGTATTCTTGAATTAAAGAAAGCTTTACATCATCAATTCACCATGAAGGATCTAAGACTTGCTAGATTCTTTCTAGGCTTAGAAATTTTTCGGACATCAGCTAGTACTTTGATTAACTAGCAGAAGTGTATCTTGGATGTATTGCTTGACGCAGGATTAACTGTTGCTAAGCTTGCTACTACTCCGCTTCCTAATGGCTTTAGACTAGATATGGAATTTGGTGGTCTAATTGATGATCCTAGTTTTTATTGTCGGTTGATTGGTAGACTCCTATATATTACCTTAACATGGCTTGGCATTTGTTTTGGAGTTAATTACTCGAGTCAGTTTGTTTCTCAGATTAGGCAGATTACCCTTTGGATAGAAAATCTATTTCGAGGCATTGTATTATGTTGGTAATTCCTTAGTTTCTTGGAAGACTAAAAAGCAATCTACTGTTGCTACATCTAGCACGGAAGCTGAGTATCAAAGTTTAGCTTTTGCTTGCAAGGAGTTGTTATGGATCCCGTCTCCTACTTCTTTATTTTGTGATATTAGATCCGTTTTGCTTATTGCATCCAATCCTTGTTTACATGGTCGCATGAAACATATTGATATCGATATTCATTTTGTAAGAGATCATATGAAATCAGGCTTTCTTGAAGTTTTGTTTCTCCCATCTCATCATCAGGTTGCTGATCTACTCACCAAGTCTTTACTTGCTTCTCCGATTGCTTTCTTAAATGGCAAGTTTCATCTTCATGAAGATCCAACTTGAGGGGGGATATTAGGATTTCTTGATTATTGTATTGGTTGTTTAGCTTAGCTATGGCTATCTATTATTTATTATAGCTTAGTTTGGTTTTGTTTCACGTGTCTTGCTTAGCTTAGATTGTTTTATGTGTTAGCTAGTTATATATTTACATGACTTTATAATAATAATTGGTTACAAAACATAGCTCATCCATAATCAAATTCTCTCTACTTTTCTTTCTTGTTATGAATATCTTGATTACAGATTGCATGTTGATTGAAAGTCTTCAATCTCATCGTACATACCATCATAATTGATGGCAAAGCATATTGGGTGTAGAAAGACTCAAGAAGGTAACTAGATAGTAGGAGCTAATATCCTAGATGAAGTGATGAACTCCTCATGATAAGACAAAAGAGGCATAACTCAGTATTAAGGATGTAATTAGGTTGAGTTTTGGACGGATCATATAAACCCGAACCCAACCTGCTACTCTATAGAGTCTACCAAATTTGACCCTATAACCCTACAGGGTTTTCATACTATATTCAAACACCGCCCTATAGAGTTTTATTTATAATCCGGAACTTGACCCTTATAACCTTATAACCCTATTTTTTTTTTCAACCTATTTTCAAATTTTAATAATAAATTTAAGAGAAGCTGGTGCTCTTGACATACATTTTTTATATATTGAAAATTGAAAAGATGCATGTGGAATAGATAGAATATGTGGTAGAGTATATTCATGATTCAACATTTAAACACATAAAATATATTCCTTATGAGATATATATAATGACATAAAATTTAAGAACATGGTTAAATTAAATCTCCCATTAGGGCTAAAATATAATAAATAACAAACAATATTAAACCAACATGACTTGAACAAATTTTAATAAAAAGTTAAAAATTTCTTAACCAATTTGATAAATATAAAATAAAAAACATCTCTTGGAGGTAGAATAGATGGGAACTCATGTATGTCTCATTTCCTCTTGTTGCCTCTTTAGTAATATTTTTATTTATTTTTTAAATCATGGTATTAGGTTGTCAGATATCCATCGAGTTTATTATGTGATCTAAATTCGACCTACAACCCTATAGGATTTTTACTATATATCAAAACTATATCCTAATAGATCAGGTGGGTCGAGAACCCTATAACAACTTACCCAGTTACAGCCTTACTCAGTATGTCTCACAAGCATGTAAAGCTAGCAAACTAGATTTTAGTGAAACATAAACAAAAGGGGGTCAATGTCCATAAAGCTAAGAGTATTAAGGAGGAAACCAACAAATAAGTGATGGTGAACGTAAAATTAAAAAAAAAAAGAATGAGAAAGAATAAAAAATGCAAGTATGCTAGGCTCTAAGTATAGCTAAATGGGATATATGGAGAGACTAAAGCCTAAGGCACACACAAGAGCTTCCCAAGAGAATTATGAATAGGTATGTCAAACCTTAAGAAAGAGAGAGACAGAGAGTCTTTTAATTGTTTTTCTAATCTCCCCATATTCCTAACATCTTGCTCCCATACTACATTTTTTCATTTGCATCCGTGCTTAGACAAAATGCATCCTCTTCTACCTAATCATTGAGATCTATCACATCTTTAAAACAACTTGCTAGAAACACATGAAAACGAACTACTACCTCAAAGTGCCGGTGAAAGTCATTAATCGCAGGTTCGAGACTCCATGAATTTGCAACAACCATTGTCAAATTGAATCCTACTCAATTAGGGTAATAGTTAAGCTAATGAAAAAAAAAAAAAGGATCCACTCGTTTTTACCATAGGAACAAACCCTAAAGATTAGCTTTAAATGGGACTTCCCAACAGGAAGAATAATTAGAATAAGAATAAGAAAACATCACCACGATAAAAGAGGGAATGCTAATAAGAAAACCTAGATGTTAGAGAACCTAGACACAAAAAAAGACATTAGGGTAACTAGAATAAATAGTGAATAACCTAGTGGAAAGCATAATAATGCCTTCAACACTCTTGAATGTAACCGCCGTGATACCCTTCATATATATCTTGGGCGAAGGATATACTAATTAATGGTTGATGCTAGCTTGGGAAACGGATAATGTGATCCTCAAAGAGAGATTCAAACCTTGCTACATTTTGGATAGAGGCCACATGCTTTCTTAAGCGGTAACAAAGCATTTTTTTTTTCAATTTAGCATTACCACGATGGATTTAGATTATATGGATACTTTATCCTCAAATTCCAGAAATGTTCTTTTCAAAGAACTAGCTTGGGATGTTAAAGGCATCTCATTGGCAAGTAGGAGACAAGCCATTTCTAACTTCCTTGTGCTGCATCAATTGGACATCTTTATCCTTGTGAAGACTTGAATGACAGAGATGGAGTAGATAGGGATGTAAACGGGGCGGGTCTAGGATGGGTCATTTATAATCCAAACTGACCTGATTGTATAAAGGGTGTCCTAAAACCCGACCCAACTCGATTTTAGGGTATCCGAAACTCAATCCGACCTGACTCGATTATAGGGAACCCGATACCAGTAATTGTACATGCTAAAACAAATAATTTAAAAAAAAAAAGAAAAATCAATCAATTATCCTTATTCATGAGAGTAAGTAGACTTATTTATATCATATCATGTGACTCAATACATGAATAACAAAAGGATTATACAAAAAACATCATTCAACTAATGAATAAGTAGATTCCTCAAACTAAAATTCTTTTTTTTTTTTAAATTATATTTGGTCAGGTTACCTCATTGGGTTATGAGTATGACCAAAAACCCTATAGGGTTTTTAGCGGGGCAAGCGGTCGAGTACCCTATAATGACCCACCCTCGTTGCATTCCTAGGAGTGGAGGCTCTAAGAAATGCTTTAAACTTTGAAAACATGCTCTATAAAAAGTTTAATCAGGCATGAAAAAAGTTCGCGACAACTTTGTTTAGGTGCCAAAATTATCAAAACCAAACTTCAAGTGTGAAAAAAGTCTATGAAAACTTTGTTTGGGTACCAAGTTGTTTAAAACTAATATTCAATTATCTAATTCAACTTTTTGTGAAGGTTTATGTACCATTTTTGACATTATGCCTATTTTTATAACGCATGTAGTACTCTCTTTAAATAATGTTTTACTATTTTGGTTACCCTTTATTGTATTGGAAATTAAATGCTACTTCAAAATCTCATGAATATATATGAAAATATATTTGAAATAGTAAAAACAAGATCAACAAAAGGAATTATGATTTCTTTTATCTTTAAAGGATTTGTAATTCCTTATTTATGATAGTAGTAATTGCATAGATTAGTCAATCCATAAACTAAACACAAGAATTAGTCTACAAAGGAGGAGTTGCTATTTTATCCTATCTCAATAAGTTAATCAAGCATGCCATAATATTTTAGGTGATCGTGTGGTTATTTTTCCTCTTTTAATCAAAATTTGTTGGTTTTATTTTTAGTTAAGATTGTAAACAAATTGAATTACTTATAAGTTATTTCAGCTTAACTTTGAAGCTCAAATAATTAATCAAATTGAGTTCTAGATGAGTTTTGAGATCAATATTAGAGTAAAACATAATTTTTAGATAAATCTAGTTTAAAAAAGTTTACTGAAAAGAGTTTGAGCTCATTAAGTGACATTTTGAGTCAACTCCAAAATTCTGAGCCCAATGGAGAATGAGTCAAGATTGACTTATAAAATTTCTATACAAGATCATATTCAAATTCAATCAATTCCTCGGAGCCTTACTTTCAATCGTGGATCTGCAACCGTGAGATTGGACCCCGCGAGCTACAGTTCGTCAAAGCCTGTTCTTGGGCGGATTCAGTTCGAAAATTGTCATCCCCGGACCCAATGGAGAAACATAAGAGACCAAATAGGGGGAACCGGGCCTGTAACGAGGGCCCAAAGGTCAGAATAAAAGACGGCCCTTCTAATCAAAGCCCAAAAGTAGAATAGATAGTTTCACTCAGTCAGTCATACTCACAAGTGAGTCATACGCAGAGTCATCTGGTCGACACGAACTCATCACCATTGCCACGCGCCTTTCTTCCACAACAAGCAAGCAACGCTCTCTCTCTCTCTCTCTCTCTCGCGTCACTTCAGTCTCTCGAGCCCACTGAACGAATAAGAAAAAATGGAGGAAGAGTTCTCACTCGACGATCCAACTCAGTTACTCGAAGCAGCCTCCGATTTCGCCCATCATCCTGGTAACAAACATATATTAATAACTCTCTCAATGTTCTCTCTCTCTCTCTCTCCCAATTTTACTTTATTTGCTTCTTGTAGGTGCTCACAATGACGAAGCTGCGAAGGAGTTTCTCGATCGATTTCCTCTTCCCCTGATTCTCAAGTAATTCTTGTTCATTTAATCACTTTCCTATTTCATTCATTGCAAATATTTCATTTAATTTTCTAGTATTTGTATATCTTCCATGAATACGAAGTGGTCGATCGCTTGTTTATGTTATTCAATTAAGTATTACTATGTTCGGTTTCGATATTCCTCTGTCTTTTAGATGTGGTGGAAATTGTAATTAGGAATTTGATAACGAGGGCATAGAAGACAAGTTTTGATTGCTTATGTTATGAGAATCTTCAAATATATGTAATCATTGCAATAATTGTCAGTACTAAACGAGTCTCTTGGGCCCTCGTGGCGTGAATGGAACCGTAGCGACTATTCCGCTTACCACGTTGATGAGAGTTCATACCAATCTTCAAGCTTAATGGTTATAAGTTGGCAGCTAAATGCAAAGAAATTGATGTATTTAATTTCAAGAGAGCAACTGTGACGATTGGTAGTTGAATTTTGCCTATTTTTTCAATTGACTAACTGAAGTTCAAAAGGGTCAATTTTTTTACTTGAATTTTGTCAAATTTTGCAAGTAATCACATGGGATAGACACTTTTATATTTTAGATAGTTAATTGTAAAAAAAGCTAAAGCTGAGTATCAAAAGTGATTTTTGCCCATTATGAGGTAGTGTTATGTAATTGATAGTTTTCAAATATGGGCATTCAGGGGCAAAAGACACACATAACCTTTCTTTGTCAATTTCAGTCTTTTATTAGGTGGACCTCGGACTTGTAAGTTGTGGAATTCCTGTCCAGTTTTGTTAATGGTCTGTTTGTTTTGGCTTTTTCCGACAGATACAGATACTTTTTCAAACTTTTTTCTAACAAATTATTTATCAAGAAATAGATATAGATGAAAAAAAGTTGACAGTTCTCATCAAAAGATCAAATAGAACAAATATAAATAAAATTTAGATGCAAATCGGATATATTTACACATATCATTTTAAAAAAGATATAGATACAGATGAAAAACAGACAATCCAAATAGACCCTATATGGAAATGCCATGCATCAATTGATCTTTGCAAAGAAGTACAGTGCCCTGATAATGGCCAGCAATTTGTAATATGTATATATAGGTTCCTAGAAGATGCTAAATTATTGTTTGGTTGAAGTCTGCATAGCTTATGACAGTAAAATAACATTTACTTGCCAAAGAATAATAGGCAATTAGATATCAATCTCTTTCATTCAAATTGTTGCACATGAAACGAGAGTAAACAAAGAAATTGCACTTGAGGGACTTGTTCTTTAGTGGTTTGGATGTCAGTCTTTGATAGATTATATAGTTCATAACATATTATCCTTTTATTATGTTTGTAGGTTAGAATGTCAGTAATTTCAATATTTTTCCCTTTTTGCAGTTGTTTACAAACTAAATCAGATGTACCAGGATTGGAAAATACTTTGGTCAACTGCTTGGAAAGGTTATTTAAGACAAGATATGGGGCATCCCTCATTCCTCATTATGTGGTATTGCTCTTGATTTTTTCTTTTTATTGAGTAGAGCACATTACATCGACACTCTTTTTTATGAAAAATCACCTCCAGCTGGCCATTGTGAATCATATCCATGTTTATGAACTCTCTTTGAGTCTTTACCTCAGGAAATGAATCACTAATAATATCTGTCTATAAATTTATTTCCATCTCGTGTTTAATTATTTATCCACATGTACCCTGATATCATCTCAGTTATATCCTCATCCTTTATACAGAGGTTTCATATGATAATAGCATTTCTAGGGGCACCATTTGGTATCTTCTACTTAAATGTCTAACCGCATACACTTTTTTGATCCTTTTTGAAGGTAAAATTAATTTTGAATGGTTATATTTGGATTGCTTATGCCTTGAATTTTTGTTATCTTCAGGCTTTTTTGCAAATTGGTCTGCAGGCACCTTCTCAAGCTATCAGGTCTTTGGCTTGCAAAATAGTAAGTATATATACAAATTCATGCATTCTTCAGTATAATAAGCTCAAATTGCAACTCAATTCACATTGCCTGTTTAGCAGCAATAAGTCTTCTGTAGGTTCACAACAGAGCATGCCTAGTTCAACTGGATGTCAATTATTGCCTAGCATTTGTGTAATAGGCATAGCTAAAATGATTGGCAAAAGCTGCATCTCTTCTCCATTCTCTTTAGATTTCATCCGGTTTTCTTTATTCCCAAGCAGCATGAGGAATCTTTTTGCCTTTTACAGTACACTTTTGTAGGTTGTTTGCCTTTTGGAGAGTCCGGATCAGAGCACAATTGCTGCAAAAGTTGTTATTGAAAATAACATATACCCTCTTCTACTTGGCTGTCTTATCAATGGGTAAGTTTAGATCTGATTGTTTCAAGATCATATAGATTTATCCTTCTTCTTAATTGGAAAATGAAACCCTCAGATCTTTGATGATCCTATCAGTGAGACTAGTGCTGTAGCCCTTCTTTTTGTTTCATGAGGGTGTAGTAAGCTGTGTCTAAAGCTTGTTCTTATTTGAGTATGTTGCATATGAACTTACGTGATGGTGATTGACAGGGAATCCTACATCTCCATATCTATCTAGCCGAAAACAGGTAAGATTTCCCTGTGGAGGTTGTTATACACCAATACTGTGGCTCACATAAAAATGGTGTTTACTCTGGATTGTTGATCCCTGATGTGTAGAATTACCGAGTGTATCATATCTAGTGGATGCACATCTTTACCCAGAGGTAGGGAAATTCAGTGATCAAATGCTTGCCTGTAGAGTTCTTAGATACAATTGTGGTTATTGGATGACATGGTTGAAGACAAGTAAAGGGGTGTGGAGTCTTAGCTAAATGTTGGTGGTTTTATTTTTATCACACCCCACCCCTCACAACCACCACCAACGCCGCCGCCGCCGCCGCCCTCCTCCTCTTCTTTTAATACTTTTTTGTTTTTTGGGGTTGGGTTGTGGGGGTGGGGGGTATGGTCAAGGGGAGGAAAAAATATTTTGGATGCCATATCTTGGTCTTGTACTTTTAGCTTTAGGGTCTTTTGGATTTTCAGAACTTGGGATAAATATGAAGGTAATTAGAAGTAGTGTATGATTCTGATACATGGAAAGGTAAGTCATGAATGTTTTATCAGATTTTTATGGACTATCAACATGTCAACTCTTAGTTGACTTTGCACCTTCTATTTTCATGGTTGAGCAATTCATGTGGAGTCTTGTATTCACGTGCATCAATGCACTTAGTTGTCTGATGAGATTGCCTTTTGAAGTCTGGCACAATGTTTGATAGTAGCTACTTTTATTATTATTTTTTTTTCTGGACAAAGATATTTTTGTTCTAGATATTGGATTTCTATTTAATTATTTAGCAGTTTTATATTGGCAAGCTAGTGATATTCTGCGATGGATTCTTGCTAAGTTCATTGTAGTTTATACTATAATTCACTTTATGTTGGTAAGCTAGCAATACTTGTTTGTGCAAGTGAGATTCAGTAGTTTACTTTTACAGGAATGAAGAAGTTGCTGCAGCTGCAATGGATACAATAAAGATTTTGGTGCGCTTTAAGGAAGGCATGGTAAAGAATTTGGCTTTCTCATTAACTACATTGGTTCTAGTTCCAATCATTTGCTATAATATTTTTGCAGGATATAGTTTTTCCTGCTAACAGTAATGAGGCAACACACCTCCAAAATCTTGCATCTCGATGTCCATCACTGGTATGGCAGTTGATGCATTATTAGTTAGCTATTCTAAATGCTATTGGATCAAAAATCTTCCTTCACTTGTTTTACATGATGCCTCTAGACAAGGGATTGTCAAAATCACTTCTAATTGATCTAGGGAATCTCTATAATATAGTTGAATCTCTAGTGATGTTATATTTTGATTACTGTGGTAGTAGATTTTAGATAATGTTTTCAATGAGTTAGTTTAACATAATTGATATTGATGATGCATACAATATCTCCTGGATCTACTTTCACATCAGGTGTTTGTTGACATAAATTGAAAATGGTTAGAGTGGGAGATCGTGATATAAAAGTCCCTGCCTGAGCATTTATTCCTATATATCTAATTATATCCCTCAACCAATGTTCCAACCTAGAAATGGAGAAGTGTTAGATAATGAATATAAAACTATAACCGACTTATCAGCTTAAATGTTTAGATAAATGGTTGTGGATTTAAATTATTAGTTGATCATCATCATTTTCTTTTATATACTTGAGACCAGAGTCTGTTTGCTAGTCCTTACTTGATTGACATGTTTCAGGGACGTGTTCGGGTATTAGCTTTGATAGTGAAGTTGTTCTCTGTTTCCAGCTCTGTGGCATCAGCAATTTACAGCTCGAGTTTAATTACTTTATTGGAGGAGGAATTTCGCAACTCGGATGATACTCTAGTTGGATTAAATATATTGGAACTCTTTTATGAGGTACATGGATCAACATTGTGTATGATCTTCTCTTCCTTCTTCTCTCTTGTAAGACTCAAGTGAACTGTACTGATTTTTAGCATCTGTAGGTCTCTAGTATGAAACCTTGTATCAATGTAAACAGTCAAATGGGCAATTCTGTGTTGTTTGGCTTTTAACCCATTACTGAAATGAAGACTTGAGTTTTTTCTCCTACTCAGAGCATGGGAATATTTGAACTGGATTTCTGTATTTATATTTTGTTTGCATCATGCACTTGCATTGGAACCTAGTGCATGCTGACATTAGTCTCATGGTGTCTATGGATGAAGCTGGTGGAAATTCCACATGCAACAGAAGTTTTATCTAAGACCAGTCTTCTTCAGTTGCTCAATTCAACTATAAGGTACTTGACCTAAACATATTATCATATGAATTATTATTTGATTTTATTTTTTAATTCCTACAAGATCTGAGACATTCTTATTCATCTTGCCTCTTCAAGTGATGCATCAGGAGAATCAATTTTAAGATCGAGGGCAATAATGATCAGTGGAAGGCTTCTTGCAGGGGACAATATTAAAATGTTTGTTGAAGAATCTTGTGAGTTCTATCTGTCTTTGTTTTGCTTCAAAAGTTTCCTCTCTGAACAACTTTGCTTAGACCTATAATTTGTTAGAAGGCAATAGTATAATAGAAATTTGAATTACTTTCTCTACTTTGCGGTGATTCAAAATCATTCATCTCAATACCTTGCCTTGTTGAACATGTGGTATCCAGTTGGAAAAGATATTTGTAGATATTGATGAGAATATATATATATAAACACCTACATGCAACTATGATCTGAAGCTTGTGAATGAGTCAGTTGCTCTACAACTCTTAATGTGGTAGTGGAAGGATGATCTAAGTTTGGGTGACTAAATTGTTGTTTTGCTCCTAGTTATTTGTTCCACACAATAAACTTTTAAATTTTAGTCCATGAAGGAAATTAGAATCTGACCATTTACTTGTGGCTGATAAATATAAACATGTACATGTTCATGCTTTTAGGTGAGTCTTGTGCACTATCAATTTTTATCCATTATCTAACTTTTAGCTTGTGAATGCAGATGTCAGGGCTGTAATCTCAGCCATCAATGGCAGATTGAACTCTGTTGATGATCAAGATATTGATGAACACGAATCAGCTTTGGAAGCATTGGGTCAAATAGGATCATGTATGTAGTGATGGTGATCTGTAGAATACAATCAGATTAGCTGACACTAGGAAAAGAAAACACACTTCGTAGTTATGAACTTCATTGTTGTGCTATTCCAACTACCATTTCCATTTGCTTCTCATGTTATAATTCGTTTCTCTTGTTGACATTTAATCTAAGTGCCTTTTTCTGTTCTGTTTCTTTTAGCATTTAAAGGAGCGGCATTATTACTGTCGGGTTCAGATCCAATAGCCAGACATTTAGTTTATGCTGCTTTCGATAAGCATGCACACGGCAGACAGCTGGTTAGCTTTCCAATCCTAAATTTACAATTTCTGTGGCTTTTGCACATTTGAGTATCCTTTAAATTCTGTATTGGGCTCTCTGGAAATTGCCAGCAAATCTTTCTTCGATTGACATGCAATTTTAGCAGGGTAAAAAACTGACCAGACAACATATTGTGGTCATAGGAGGGAGACATACCTTTTCAAACAATAGGCAATAACAGCCTTGCAGGATCAGTGATTTTTTGTATAAATGAAACTGTTTGATAGTCAAATAGTTATGATTTCACATGCTTTGATTTTCTGACTTTTCATGAAACTTGATAAAATAATAGCACCAAATTTGCTGTGGTTTCAGTTTTTTGGTTATTCCTTGGTGATGTCCTTGATTCTAGATCATTTTGGAATTATGTGTTGTACTGTTGCAACTGAGCTGTTGGCAGTTGATGTAAATTCCTTTTGTCAATAAACCAAAACTCCTCATTATAGCATGACTAGATTAATAATACTGTGTTATTTGTTCACTGACTCAAGTAGTGTTATTGAGAAAGTTCTATTCAGTTTAATGTCCTAAACTTGTTCCTAGTTTGTTTTAATTTTCATATATCTGGTAATTGTGTCAAATCCCCTCACTTAGAATCTGTTATGCATATTCCATGCATTTGTATTTATTTTTGTTTTTATGTTAGAGGAGTTTCTTTTGTATTCCTAAAATTGTTTCAAATGGATTATACAGGCTGCACTTCATTCTCTTGGAAACCTGGCTGGAGAGGTCCGCACTGAGGACAGCTTAATACTAGATGCTGCAGCAGAAGAAAGCCTTTGCCGATTGATATATGACACAGCTTCCAAAAGCCCGAAATTTACACCTTCTGTAAGAAATCAGCTTCTGTTTGATCTTCTCCTTGTATTTATATTTTTTACCATCCATCTGTCAGAAGTAGGAAACATGACGAAACAGGTTTTTTAACTTCTGAAAGTAGGCATATTAGAAGCAAAGAATGAAGGGCAACCAAATAAATTTGCAAATGTGTTTTATTAAGCGAGTCATGGACATGAAGTCCAATTTTCTCATGTTTCAAATGGGATGGCTTTCACCATGTTAGTAGAGTAAACCCATTCACTAAAGTTATAAGTTGTGTTGGAATTTCCCTGAATTATTATATCGAATCAAACTATCCATCCTTGCCCTGGTGAAAGGTTGGTCACTAGTAGGTACCTAGGTCAATAAAAAAAAATCCACAGGTAACTCAGTTATTGTGGATTAACATTGGTCTACTAATCTGCGGACCACGCTTAATAAAATTGAAGGGGCTTTTGAATAAGGATCCATTACTTGAACTGATTATCAACCTGTTATGATCATCCATGCTGTTTCCATATCCGCGCCTTCCCCCACCCCCACTCTCACTCTTCTTATTCCTAATATATATCATGAATAATGGAACAAAGGGATTTTTCAGGGTTTATAATTCCCGACTAACAGTAAAATAAATAGGACATATGGTTTGACAGAGTTTACAGGGTACATCACTTGGAAATGACCTTTTCCCTTCTTTTGTAATGTCCTCCCATATTGACATATTTCGTCTGCTTATAACAAAAAAGATACGAAAATTGGAAAATCTTTGTTTCCTCTGTTATTTTCTTCATTACTCCATTTGAAGATATTATAGTTGGCTCTTCATGCCTAGGCCATCAATGACACGTTTTAATTTAAAGACCTGTGCCAAGAGTAAATGCTATGTCAAAAGCCTTCCTGTGCATGTATACTTATTGGCTGTCTTTTCTTACATGTTCTTTGATGCTTGGTGAATCTAGTGCTCCTAATTTTTCTCTTTTTTGAGGTTTTAAGATTCTTAATTGAAAGGTTGCTAATGTAATGGTGGGATCACAGGGTCTTCTCTTATCGGTTCTTCAGCAGGATGCAGAGATACGCTTAGCGGTTAGATTTTTCTGCCATTTTTATTGGTGATATTTCCCCCAGCCTTTTTCTTTCCTCTCTGTTTTAGTTAACGATTTCCCAGTTATTTTATTTGTTTCTCATCAGCAAGTGCTGGTGCTTCATCATTTCTTTGTACAATTTTCCCACCTGTCAAAGGTGAGAGCCTCAATGATGCGAACCAGATCAGGAATTGATCGGCTCACAATAAAATTACAATCTTTTTAGGGTTGGTTTTATGTTTTATGGGTTTGATATGGTTTAACACTACTGCATAAGAATAACCAAGAGAATTAAATTAATGTTCTTTTAACTTAACGTGACTTACAAATCAAGAAAATGAGTGTTCACCATGATCATTAGATTAATAAAATGAATATTTTGAAGGAGGAATCAACTCAATCAAGAATATAGTGGTCTAATAATGTCTTACTTGAAGAATAACCCTTTATAGTATTTAGGGTTAATTGAGGACAACAGGGTAATAATAGTAAAAGTAAAATGAAATAAAACTTGTAAATTATGCTATGGCTGTTTGGATGCCAACAAGCACATGTCTGGATGGTTGTGCATACTGAGGGCTCAGCTTATCACTTGAAAAGCAGATGATCAGCTACTACACTCTGAGAACCTCTTGTCAGTTCATCTGGATTGACTGATCAAATTCTCTTGCTCCATACAAATAATATGCTTGGGCATGAAATAGATCCCTCTTGCATGCTGCTGTTGGGTTCCTATACTGCGCCTAGTAACTCTGATGCTTCACAATCACAATTAAACTCCTTGATGACCTGGTATTAGCTTAAAAATGTCATGAGAAGCATTCTATGCCTCTGACCCAGATTCATGTAGAATTTTCTAAACAAGATTGCTGAGTGCTCACTTGGGATCAAGAGGTGCTTGATTCCCATCACTCTGTTTTCCCTTCCTCCTCTCGACCAGGTTGATCTGTTAGAAAAAAGAAAGCACCAAAGGATTAAATAATAGGGGAGAGGAGAATAAGGAGGGGGTGGTTTTTTGTATTGCTTACCATGCTTACATATATATATATATATATATATCTTTCGACTAAAAAATATATATATATATATATATATATATATCCAATGAAAATGATGGGCTACCAATGGGCTACCAACCAACACTGACATTAAAGGAAATAAAGTAAAAGCATTAGGAAGTTGAAGAGAAGAGGCCAATGCTATTAGTAGATTCTTAGTTTCATAGGTGAAAATACAATCTTTCTGTATAACTTCCATTAGGAGGTCAACCATGTGGTTGATAGATATAGAGTTAAAACTCTTTGCAAATGGAATTGAATAGGCATTTTGCTCACTTGGCATATGTGACTTTTGCCAGGGCTACAGAACAATTGCAGCATTGGCAGCTCGTCCTTGGTGCCTGATGGAGATTATTTCAAAAGCAGAGATAGTAGAAATAGTGACTAACCCAACAACTGAAACCACAAAAATAGGTATGTGCCGGAACCTTGAAATTGGAAGTAGTCATTCTGTTCCCCTTTGTTCTTCCTGTTTTAGAGTTGTGCGGTTGGGTTTGTATGCTTACACAAAGATGAAAAGGAATTTGCTATAGAGTGCCAATCTGCTTGAGTTACTGGATGCTACTGTTGTCCTTGAATTTATTCCTCTTTTGTAGGACAGGCAATGGTTAGGGTTTATTCCTTGAATTTTTTGTTACTAGTAATTCCAAGTTTTCATTTCCCTAAACTGTTCTTTTAAGGTATGGAAGCTAGATACAATTGCTGCAAGGCGATTTATAAAGCTTTCACGTCATCGAATAAGCTGCTGGGAGATCCTGCACTTGCGGGAATAGTTACGAAGGTTAGATATATGACTCTAAGCACATCTGAGAGCAGGAGCTTTTGTGTGTGTAGAGTGGTTACGATGCTATCTTGTCTCTATGTCCCTGTAAACCTATGCTTAGTGTGTAGATTAAGTGCGTGCACTTGAAAGCTCCAATGCACTATTCTGGGTCGCATTCTTTTGTTTCGCAGTATCCTGTGCTTGGTTTTGTCACCTGATATTTTTCAGTTTGGAATCTTATACAACTATTTTCTCATTTGTATGCAGTTGCAGGAATCTGTTAGAAGGGGTCCCTACATTGCAAGGACACACCCTGAGGCCCAACCTGTTGTGATGACGGCTGAACGATTCTGAATCTTCTTTTCTTTTGGGTGGCCAAGTCATATTTAGTTATTTCATGAATGCACGTCCTTGTAACTTTAGCATCGACCGAGGAAAGGGACATTTTCCTTTCCATTCCCCAAGTATGGGGTTGGAAGAAGGGAATAAAGTGTCTCAACTCCTCAAAGTGAATGTTGAATGCAATTCAGCAGAAAGATATTATGAAATTTACTTCTCGGGCTCAGTTAGGCTAGTTTATTTTAAATCTTTTGCTATATTGCTGCCTTTTGTGGAAGATAGCCTGACGTTACGTAGACCGCTCTTTCCCCCTCCTCCCCCACCCCCCCTCTCTCAGTGCCACTTTTGACGACCAAACTAGCACGCAATTGAGTCGAGACGACAGTGTTAAGTTTAGGCTTGATTTAAAATTTTAAGCTCAATTCTAATTCCAAATGGCACTTTGTAAATTCAAATTCAATCAATCCAATGAAGTTATCTTTTTTTAACTCTAATTAAAATAATACTTATATGCAAACACAATTAAAATTCATGTTCTATTTGAGCCTGTGTAGGTTTGTAAACTAATTAAGGTAAACATTATAAAGTTAGATACTTGAATAGTTTTGAGTTTAAGTTTAAACTTGGTTCAATTATTTTTAAGTTGAATTCGAGTAAAAGTTAAAGTGTAAACTGGTATTATTCATTTGCATGGTCAATATTGAAATGAATTGGAATATTATATGAATGAGGACACTAGTAGTAATGGTTGGCCTATTTAAGAGTTTATGCATCCCATGACCTATTTGAGGTGATTAAGGGATATATGAGTTAGTTAATTAGAAAGTAAAATGTATTTGTAGATAATATGTTTGAGCATATGATGAACATGTGTCTATAATTATCATGTAAAATATATATATTTTTATCATTTACTTCATTTTTTGAATTTTTTCTAGCAATTATGATGTGATACAATGGGAAAAGGAAAATAATATTAAAGTTCTAAAAAAATTATAAAATTGCTGTTGAGTTAGGTAAGTTGATCTTATTTTCTCAAGAGACGAAGTTATAAGTGGTTGATCTTATATCTTCAAGTGATGAGATCCTCTATTTCGGGCGTATTTCGTCTCTTGAAAAGACGAGGTCCTTATTTCAACCAACCTCGTTTCTTCAAGAGATAAGGTTAGTGCAGATAATAACCTTATCTCTTGAAGGTTAGTGAAGAGACGAGGTTGGCCTTAAGACACCCCTCCCTCTATTAAACTTCATATTTCACTCCTTGTAAATAGTAACAATCATAACCTATCATAATCAGCTATAAATCATAATCCACCACAGAGAAACAATTTCGAAACAACATAAACCAATCAAACCAAATCCATCCAATCATAATGATATTCCCAAACGCAATCCAACCAATCACAATAAGGGAAAATGCATATAATATAATATGAAAAAAGTTGCAATATTGTTCAATTAATTACATCAAATGTATATACGGAAATACATACAATTATCGTATAACATAATTATAAACAAATCTAATCTAATTTAATCTTGTGTGCTATGTCTACCCCGCCTAGTGAAAATACAAGCAAATGGGGTATGTTGATGCAAACCATGCTGAGGATACTTTATAAATGGATCAACCTGTATGATTGCGACATTCCAATTGGGGGGTGTCAAATCCAATAAATATTTAAATCCTACTCTTAAGATTTGTATATAGCGATGAGCACGGTCATATCCATAGGGATTTGTTGAATCTATTTCTATTTGAAGATCAGAAATGAGAAGAATGGGGTTTTTTGGTGAAAAACAAGAAAACAAGAAAGTAAATCAAACAAACACAAATCGAGATTTAAATCAATATCAAAAGATTTCCAACAAAAGGAATATCACAGATTAGTTCACAAGATTGATCATTGATTCAAGGATTTCTATTCTTTCTTTTGACTAAATTGGTTATGGTTGCCAATAAGCTATAACGACCTATCTCTCCTTAATTTATCGATAATCAAGATAAGATCTTTGATTATTTCTCTTATCAATTAGAAAATCCTAAATAAGCTCTTAGAATTTAATCTATCAATAGCATAAAGAATAAGAGACATTACCAATTCAGATCAACAAATCAATAGCATGATGCATTTAGATCATATTATATATCTCTATAACACAATCGATTATCTATTCATAATCTATTATGTTATTGTACCACAAATATTAGAATAATAAAACAATTATGGATTTGACATTCTAATTCACATAATTTACCTTGCTAATCAATCAAACGGGCCAAATTTACGTAAATCAAACAAGATAAAATAAACAATACAATCAAGAGATATATAAATACTCAAAATGGAGAACAGATTCAAATTCAATTGAATTCGATCTTACAATCCATGTAGAACCAAATCTATAACAATCCCTTTAGCTAGAAAATAGGAAATTAGCACTTATTCTTACAAATACTCTGTAAATTTAGGGTTTTGGAACAATTCTTCGATAATAAGAACTCAGATTTGGTCGTAACTTATAGAAGAAATCTTGGAATTTCAAAAGACAAGACACATACACTGGCAGTTACTCTTCTTACGTTGGCGGCATTGATTTAGATCTAGCCGGCATTCAATGCCGTTTCATCTTCAAAAGCTTTACATCGGCGGTGTAATGGACGTGTTGGAGACGGCTTTAAAAATTTGCATTTTGCTCCTTGCCTACACCAGCTCAACGTCGGCGGCTTTGAATTCCCAGAAGCTGACGTTGATAGAAGAAAATCAACACTGGTGAAAAATAAGATGAAGGCCGACAGTATTTACTGCAGCGTTAAAGAATTCGATTCTGTGGACATGTTGCACTGGCTTAACGCCGGTTGTGTTGAATTCTGATTTGCCGGCGTTCAATGTCTACAACAAAGGCTAATGACTTCTGCAATTTAGGTCGGCGGTGTAAGTTCTATCTTAGCTGGTGTTGATGTTCTGTTTGTGTCCTTTGATTCCAAATTTGCACAATTCTACTCTAATTGATTTGTATTCGATTCCAAGACCTGAAATATGACATTAAGCACTTAAGTACCAATTCCTAATGATTTCTTTAAAATCTATAACAATTAAGCATGGTTTCTTCAATGAAAATGAGCATATTTTGTCTCTAACAAAGTCCACTCACGCTTGAACTCTTGCTTGTCCTCAAGGAAAGTAAATACACAATTGAAATCTGTCATAGAGAGTACTATCTTTCATTTTCACAATGCCAAGCATCCTTTTTAGATTCATGACTTGTATTGCTTATGCCTACCACTCTAACTAAACTAATTTCATGCATTTTAGAGTACCAAAATCAAAATTCAATAGCTAATCTAGACAAAACAAACTTTAATCCAAGTGTTTAACAAAAGAATCTTCTATCTAAAAATAAATACTCAATCTACTAAGGAAAAACACTCATTTAGAATTCATTAGACATTTAGCAAGTATACACTCCTATGCAACAAGAAGTAAAAGCATATGGCATCAACTCTTTTCCTAGAATTTCTTCCTTTTTATTATAAGTCTCTTTTCATTTGATCTTTGCATTCTTCTTCTTCTTTTTTTTCAAGCATTTATTCTATTTTGGGAGGTTTTTGCCTCCATCGTTTTCTTTGTTTTTTCAAAGTTCAAATATTGAACTTTTGTCTTTCCTCCTTTATCGTTATAGTGAGTTCATTGAGTCGGCACATCCTGAATTCATCACCCAAGTGACCAGGTTTTAAAGGAACCCCCTAAGAACTCTTCCTCACTTTAACATTCAAGTTTGGATAGTCATAACTCTTTTTGAGTCATTGGAGTAAAGACTATGCTTGTTTCTTTCTTTTGAATGCTATATCAAGATTAAAGACTTTTTTATAAAGGATCACTAAGAGATGAGTTGCATGTACCTCTTTTACTAAATATTGAAAAATTCTTTGAAAAAAAAATCTCAAAGGAATGTACATATGCTAACTTTTTTCTAGAAGTAAACCTGTTTGTTTTTCACATAAGGACTCGACCTACTCTTAAACTTCCAATTGTAAAGCTAAATACAAGATAAGTTTGTTCCTTAGAGATTTTACTACTCAATTTTGACTAAGCATTCTAACAGTAGATAAGTAAGGTACTTAGCAAGTCAATTTTACTTTTTACACATATGCTATTCTTGATTTTTAGTACAATCTCTAGATTTCATAAAATTTTTTGAAAAATTTAGCCTAAAATTTTCCATATTTTATTTAAGAACAAACAATTCAAAGTATGGGTACATAATTCATCTCAGATGTCTCAGATATGCCAAAAAAAAAAAATAATAATAATAACAATTCAGACATTAACAGACAATAATACTTAATTCTATATCCATATCATCTTATCCCTTCCCCCACACTTAATATGAATAGTGCCTTCACTATTCCTAATCCAACTTAAGAAAGGAATAAAGATTAAGAGGAATAACAGTACTTCCCTGATTTATATTTTGAAGCACTTCTTGTTTCATCCCTTGTAGTGTAAGAGAGAGTATCTTCTTCTTCTAGCCAACCTATCATAACAGAAAACAAATAATTTTTTTTATTAGACATGGATTACCTCTCATGGAGTACTTTTCTTTAACTTCTTTGGCTAGACGTGGCTGTTTCTCACTGGTATTCCGGATATTGCAAACTGGTTTCTTCAATATTGCATACCTGAAAACCTTCACAAAAAGGTTTCAATCGGTATCCATTTACTTCAAAAACTTTACCAGTTTCAAGGCTCTTAATCTCAACTGCACCATGAGAAAACACATTAAAGACAACAAAAGGTCCTACCCACCTAGATCTCAATTTACCAGGAAAAAGTTTTAATCGAGAGTGATAGAGCAAAACTTTTTGACCAATAGAAATTTTTTTTCTTAAAATCGTTTGATCATGAAAAGCTTTTGTCTTTTCCTTGTAAATTTTTGAATTTTCATAGGCATCATGTTGGATTTCCTCAAGTTCCTGTAATTGAAGTTTTCTTTGTTCACCTGCCTCATCCATCCTCATGTTACATTGTTTCACAGCCTAATAAGCTTTATGTTCTAATTCAATAGGAAGGTAGCACGGTTTGCCAAATATTAGATGGTAAAGAGACATACCTATAGGGGTCTTGTAAGTTGTATGGTAGGCCTACAATGCATCATCAAGTCTTGTGCTCCAATCTTTCCTGTTCGGGTTTACAGTCTTTTCAAGAATAGACTTGATTTCTCGGTTGGATACTTCAAACAATCCATTTGTCTATGGATGATATGTTTGGTAATGCGATAAGTGACTTTGTATTTCTTCAATAGTGCTTCCACCATTCTATTGCAAAAATGGGTACCACGGTCACTTATGAGAGCTCTAGGCATCCCGAACCTAGCAAAAATGTGAGACTTGACAAAATCTACAATAAATTTAGCATCGTTAGTCCGGGTAGCTTTAGCTTCTACCCATTTTGAGACATAATCCACAACAAGTAGGATGTAAACATTCCCAAAAGAGGAAGGAAAAGGACCCATAAAATCCATACCCTATACATTAAAGATTTTACAAACAAGAATAGGGGTAAGTGGCATTTGATCTCTATGTCCTAAATTTCCAACCTTTTAGCATCTATCATAAGACTTACAAAATAGATATGAATCCCGAAATAGAGAAGGCCAAAACAAACCACACTCTAAGACCTTGTGAGCTGTTCTTTTAGGACCAAAGTGTCCTCCACAAGCATAAGAATGACAGAAATGTAAGACAGATGGAGTATCCTCTTGAGAAATGGACCTCTTAATGATTTGATCAGAATAATGTTTCCACAAGTAGGGATCATCCCAAACATAGTATTTTGCATCACTTTTGATCTTATCTTTTTTAGCTCTAGACAACTTATTTGGTAATGTCCTAGTAACTAAATAATTGACGATATTAGCATACTAGGGAATTGTCTTTTGAATAGAAAAGAGATGCTCATCTGGAAAATCATTTTGTAGTGGAGCTGGTTCTTCACTTGTAGGTATTCTACTAAGGTGGTTTGCAACTAAATTTTCTATGTCTTTTCTATCTCTTATCCCCAAGTCAAACTCTTGCAACAAGAGTATCCATCTGATGAGTCTTGGCTTTGCTTCCTTTTTTTTGAAAGTAAGTACTTAAGAGCTACATGATCAAAATACATAATCACTTTAGTACCAAGTAAATAAGAACAGAATTTTTCTAAAGCAAAAACAATAGCTAGAAGTTCTTTTTCCATTATCGAATAGTTGGATTGTACACTGTCGAGTGTCCTTGAGGCATAGCAAGCAACATGAGGAGCTTTTCCAATTCTTTGTCCAAGGACAACACCAATTGCAAAATTGCTTGCATCACACATGATCTCAAAAGGGAGATTCCAATCAGGTGGTTGGATTATAGGAGCAGAAGTCAGCTTCTCCTTTAGCTTGTCAAAAGCATGTTTGCAGACTTCATCAAACCCAAATGCAACATCTTTCTAAAGTAATCTACATAGGGGTTGAGTGATCTTGGAAAAATCTTTGATAAAGCGCCTATAAAAACCTGTACTTCCAAGAAAATAACGAACTTCCCGAACATTCACGGGGTAAAGCAAGGGTTTAATCACTTCAATCTTAGCCTTATCAACTTCAAATCCCCTATCAGATACAATATGCCTTAGAATGAGACCTTAATCAACCATAAAATGGCATTTTTCATAATTCAAGACAAGGTTCGTTTCTATGCATCTTTTAAGCACTTTTGTAAGGTTAGTAAGACATGAGTCAAATGGTTACCATAGACAGTAAAGTCATTCATGAACACTTCTATGATATTTTCCACATAATCTGAAAATATACTAACCATACACCTTTAAAATGTGGTCGGAGCGTTGCAAAGTCCGAACGACATCCTTTTATAGGCAAAAATTCCAAATGGGCATGTAAAGATAGTCTTTTCTTGATCTTCAGGTGCCATCGGAATTTGATGAAAACCTGAATAGCCATCAAGACAACAATAATGAGAGTGATAAGCTAATCTTTCAAGCATCTGATTAATAAAAGGAAGAGGAAAATGATCTTTTCTAGTTGATGCATTTAACTTCCTATAATCAATGCAAACCCTCCATCCATTTTGAACTTGAGTAGGTCCAACTCACCATCAGAATTTTTTATCATAGTTAAACCAGTTTTTTTAGGAACAACTTGAATTGGAATTAGCCATTTACCGTCGAAAATTGGATAGATCATACCTACATCAAGAATTTTCAAGATCTCTTTTTTTACCACTTCCATCATAGGTGGGTTTAGTCAACGCTGGACTTCTCTTGATGGTTTGCAATTCTCCTCCAATAGGATTTTATGCATGCATGTGAAAGGGCTCAATCCTTTGATGTCTACAACGGTCCATCCTATGGCTTCTTTGTACTCTCTAAGCACTCGGATCAACTTTTCTTCTTCTAAAGCACTTAGCTTATTGGAGACAATCACTGCAAGAGTTTCTTGTTCTCCCAGAAAAATGTACTTCAGATGATCTGGCAATCGCTTCAATTCTAACTTTGGCGCCTGTATAATAGAAGGAAGGAGTTTTGTATTAGAGGAAGGTAACTTAATGTAAAATACACCATACCTTAATGGTTTAAATGACTCCAATTCATGTACGGTATCCTACAAGTCAGGGGATATCACAAATTTCTTTTCAATCTTCCTCAATTTTTCCATAGTTAAACTCCTTTCAAGTGCAATTTTCAACTTATCATCATCATTCAAATCAAACGTTTTCTGTGCTAATGGGTCCATAACATCTATCACAAAAATAGGAGAAACATCACTAGGATACTTCATGGCATCATAAATATTGAATTTGATAATCACTCCATCGAATTCCATAGTGAGTGTACTGTCATGCACATCAATTTTCGTTCTAGATGTCTTAAGAAATGGTCTCCCTAACAAAATCAATGATGAATTAACAGAATCATCATTTTTTTTATGTCAAGAAAATAAAAATCAACAGGGAAGCCAACCCATTCACTTGAATCCTCTAGTAGTCCTTTAGGGTATACATTGGATCTGTCAGCAAGTCGAACTATTACAATTGTTTCTTTTAATGGACTAGCATTGGGATTTTGATAAACAGACAAAGGCATCACATTAATAGAAGCACCCAAAGCATACATGGCCTTTGCAATGCCAAAATTTCCTATCTTATAAGGAATGGTAAACATACCTGGATCCTTGCATTCAGGAGGAAGCTTTCTCTAGAGTATAGCTAAAACATTCTCTCCTACAGTTATCTTTTCATTTCCCTTTAGCTTTTTCTTATTAGTGCACAAATCTTTAAGAAACTTAGCATATCAAGGTACTTACTTGATAGCATCAAGTAATGGAATATTTACCTCGACATTGCAAAAAGTCTCAAGAATCCCCTTTTCTTCCTTTTCTTTCTTGTTCTTAGCTAATCTGGAAGGAAAAGGAGGTATTGGCATATATGTCTTGGAAACTTCAGTTGAAGGTCCTCCACTTTGATCAGCTTGAATGTGTGGGGTCATCACTTCTTTTTCAATTTCATCCTCCATATTCCTGTTTGCCTACTTGCTAGGTTCCTCCAATTCCTTTCTACTTCTCAAAGTAATTGCATTAGCACTTTGTTTTGGATTTGTAACGGTATGAGAAGGCAATTTACCTTGAGACTCTAATTTACTCATAGAAGATGCAAGTTAGCTTCCCTTGCTCTCTAAGTTTTGAATGCTATGCTTGGTCTCTTCTTGAAATTGTTTTGTGTTAAGAGCAAGTGATTTAACTATCATGATCGGCCACCCCAAGCTCCATTGCAACGAAGGGGGCACCTCTAGGCCCTTAGGCCATCCTGGGCAGGGATCGTAATGCCAGGTACACTGGCTCTCCCAGTGTACCCTCAGACACAACTAGGACCATGGTTGTCAAACTCGCGTTTCTACACGTTCGTTTTTACGATTTTACGAGTTTGTGAGTCTATTCCGATTCAACTCGTGTGAAAAATCGGATTTGTGGTAGAATCGCAGTAGAATCGCGATTTAAAAACGTAAAATCGTTTGAAACGAACGAATACACCGATTTTATCGAGTTTGCTTCCTGTCCACTTTCACATTTGAATTGTAAATTTGCAATGGTCATTAGTCAACGTAAAGGACATCCTCTGTCCTTTGTCTGTCTCACTCAGCTCTTTAAAGTTTAAAGTAAAGGTAAAGTAAGGGTAAAGGAAGGAAAAGCACAAAGCCACAGAGGACATTTTAGGTTTTCATTTTCCTTGTTCGTCTTCGAGTTCAACCGGACCTTCATCGACCACTATTCATTGTCAATTTGTCATCGAGTTCTTCATCAGTTCGTCATGGGCCTCGTGGCGTCGTGCATCAAAGTTGGACCTTCATGGCTTCATCAATTCATCACGCATCAGAACTAAGGTTTCGAAGTCCTTTTTGTTGATTTTGAAATTTTCTGGGTTTGAATTGAGGGTTAAAGGAAGATTTAGATTTCAGTTCACCACCATCAAAATCCAATATTGGTAAGCGTTTTTCCTTGTCTGCCATTTACAGTCTCTTCCATACCTGACCGAGTTCGAGCTATTCACTCCCAGTCTCCCATCCAACTTGCGAAACCCAAAATCGCGCTATCCGTCGTCTTCATCAAGCATAGTGTTGACTTAAATTCCGTTGGTAAGTGGCCTTAATTTCTTTTTTGAGTTTTCTTGTTTTGTTTTGTCAGTTCAGTTTTATTAATATACAATATTGAGTTGGTCCAAAATATATAATTTTATTCAAGTC
Organism: Combretum micranthum; assembly: GCA_024138025.1. Classification (NCBI taxonomy): domain Eukaryota; kingdom Viridiplantae; phylum Streptophyta; class Magnoliopsida; order Myrtales; family Combretaceae; genus Combretum; species Combretum micranthum. The sequence continues at coordinate 1,479,385 of JAMXBD010000135.1, forward strand.
ACGAATTTGTTTGTTACTCCTGCAAGATATCAATGGTTTTGATAGTCCATACCAGTAGATGTGCATGCTTATATTTTTAATACATTAATTTGTTCTTTCTAATTTTTGAGATTGGAATTACCACCCATTTACTAAGATGCGGAAAACTATAACAATTTTGTCTAAGTATTTGTCCCTTTTTGATCTTCAGGGTGTTGCAAACAGGGGAGCTTCGGTTCGTGTTGGTCGCGACTCGCGGAACGGAGAGAGCTGGAAGCCTGGAAAAGGTGATTGGTTATAGTTTAGCCTTTATAAATTTGGGATGTGTTCTGTTCCACTTCCATCGTTAACTTTATGCTCCAGCTCTACTTTTAACTCTCTTATTTTTTTTAGTCTTTGTTAATTGTTAGTGCTTGGACAAAAACATGATAATTTAGTTGTGGGTTTATTCTAAATGCTAAGGAAAACCAAAAAAATGAAATTGGATAGATCTGGAGCTTTTATAATTATAACTAAAAAAGGAAAAAACATAAAGGGGTTCTTCATATCCATAACTAACAGTTAATCTGCTATTTATGCCAGAGCTCATAGTGCTTGATAATTATGCATTGATCTTTTGTTTGTATCTTTAAAGTAGCCACAGAGGTCTTTAGCTGGGGAAGTGGTGCAAATTATCAACTTGGAATTGGGAATGCATGCATTCAAAAGTTTCCAGTGAAAGTTGATGCGCTGCATGGTTCTATAATTAGGTTGGTCTCTGTAGCAAAGTTCCACAGTGTAGCTGTTAGTGCTCGAGGAGAGCTGTTCACACGGGGGTTTGGAAGAGGTAGACACCTTGGGCATCCAGATTTTGACATTCATAGGTAACAATTCTCTTATCAATGAATTTTGCATCGTTGTACATTGTACTTGATAGAGCAGAATGATGTAAAAGTGATCTTGTTCATCTTGCTTCACCTAGCAGTAAAAGCCATTCTTCTAGTTTTTACTTCAATTATTTTAGGGTGGTGGTTTAAATCATGTAGATTTATATTTGTGTTTCCTATCATGAAGAGACACTTCAACTTAGTGCAGTTGTCTACACTAAAACACAAACAACTTTGCATGAATTATGGTTGCATGCTCATGTGCAGTATTGTGATAAAATGTTCCAGACCTTTTGTTCTGTGGTTGCTTCACGTAACTCCACCCCCATTTGCTTCCTTCCTTATTTTTGTAGGGGTATAAGAGAATAATTTTCTGCTTATTTTGTGTATTTTTATATGTGTTGTTTCATTGATACCCGCTTTTACTTATGTCTAGTGGTCAAGCTGCTGTTATTACTCCAAGACAGTGACCTATGGTCTGGGATCTCACCATGTAAAAGAAATTAATTAATGAAATCTTCCCTTCCGAAAACACTAAAGCAACCTTAATCTTTTATATACTTTAGATTTAGGAGTAGGAACTCTTGATGTAAATAAGATAATGATTATTTATGGGTGATTGTAGGACTTTTATTACTTTCGTATTATTTATAAGTCAATGTGCTAAATGTGAATATATGGTTGTAGTGGGTGCAATTTAATTCCTTTAATCAGTACCCGGTATCTTGTTATAGGCATGGGGGTTATCCATTGCTGATTCTTCTATTCTCAACTATGTATGCTATTTTTTTCTACTGTTAAATCAATAAATTAAGTTTGAAATTATTTGAGCTTGCCCCCTTGATTTTAATTTTATATTTTTTCCTTTGCAGGGACATAATTAGTGATTAAGTTGAGCTAGAAATGTCAACTTCCAAATCATCTAAAGAGAGTGCTAAAAGGAAAAATGCTCCAGGAAATAGATCTGATGTTGGTTGGCAGCATGGAATTGATGTTGATAACAATGGAAAAAGAGTAAAATGCAAGTATTGTGACAAAGTTGTTAGTGGTGGCATTTTTAGATTTAAGAATCATTTGGCTTGTACACGCAGAGATGTAGAGCCTTGTATGAGTGTGCCTGATGATGTTAAAAAGCAAATGATGACACTATTGGCAAAAGCAGTAGAAGCAGCAGAAAAGAAAAGAAAGCAAATTTATGGAATCGACGAATCTGATGATGATGAGGTATTACAGCTGCCTTATAGGGAAAAGGGAAGGAATGCCATTGATACCTTCTTCAAAAAGAAAAGTGGTGGAACAAAGCAAAACCAAACAACCATGAACCAATTCATGAAGAAAGAATTGAGAGAAGACTGTTGCCAACAAATTGCTCGGTTTTTTTACACTAGTGCAATTCCATTTAATTGTGTCAAAAATCCAGAGTTCACAAAGATGCTTGAGGTGATTGGTCGATATGGTTGTGGGCTTCGACCTCCTTCCTATCATGAGCTAAGGGTAACATATTTGAAGAAAGAAGTAGCTCGGACAATGGAATTACTTGAGGATTATAAAGCAGAATGGAAGAAAACGGGTTGCTCCATTATGTCAGATGGGTGGACTGATAAAAAGAGGCGTTCCATATGCAATTTCTTAGTAAATAGCCCGAAAGGAACAGTCTTCTTAACTTCTTTAGATACTTCTGATATCTCCAAAACAGCTGATAAGGTCTTTCATATGTTAGACAATATTGTGGAGAAAGTTGGTGAAGAGAATGTTGTTCAAGTAGTTACTGATAATGCTGCAAATTATAAAGCTGCTGGAGAAAGATTGATGGAGAAAAGAAAAAGTTTATATTGGACACCTTGTGCAGCACACTGTATTGATTTGATTCTAGAGGACTTTGAGAAGGAATTGAATATCCATCGTACAACAATTGCAAAAGGGAGGAGAATCACCACATATATTTACTCTAGAACTATACTCATCTCAATGCTACGGCATTTCACAAAAAAAAGGGACTTGGTTAGGCCCGGTGCAACTCGCTTTGCAACTTCTTATTTGACTTTGGGTTGCCTTAATGATCAAAAGGTGCATTGATGAGTATGTTCACTTCCAATATGTGAAGTCCACTAAGTATGCAAAAACACAAGATGGAAAGCGGATTCAACAGCTAATTTTGGATAGTAGATTTTGGAAGAATATTACTACTTGCCTTAAAGCTGCTTTTCCTCTTATTAAAGTACTTAGATTGGTGGATTCAGATGATCCAGCTGTTGGCTTCATTTATCCAGAAATGGATAATGCCAAAGAAAAAATCAAAGCAAATTTTAACAACATAAAGAAGAGGTAATATTTTAACTGATTAACTATATAGTCTATATTTCTTTTCAATACTTCTTTTCAATTTGTATTTTAAAGTTTAATTTTCTAAAATGTGCCATATGATCATATCCATTTTGTTTGATGTAGTTATGAACATGTGTTGAAGATCATTGATAAGAGATGGGAGCTTCAACTTCACAGACCATTGCATGCTGCAGCCTATTACTTGAATCCTCATTTCCATTATAGTCCTACCTTCAAAGTTGATGCTTAGGTTAAAATAGGACTATATGATTGCCTACATCACATGGTCTCTAATGCAGATGAAAGGTGTAAGATTGATATGCAACTTGAACATTTTAAGGATGCTAAAGGATTATTTGGTATTGAGGTTGCAAGGTTAGCAAGAGATAAAAAATCTCCAGCAAAATGGTGGGATTCATATGGAGATGAATGCCCAGAACTACAAAAGTTTGCTATTCGTGTATTGAGTTTGACTTGTAGTTCTTCTGGTTGTGAGCGTAATTGGAGTGCATTTGAAATGGTATGATGCAAATAATTTTTCTATTGTGTCTTTCATTCTATCTATTATTGATACCATTACTCTTATATGTAACCCTTTCAATTTCAGGTTCATACAAAAAGAAGAAATAGGTTGCACCAACAAAAGATGAATGATCTAGTGTTTGTGATGCATAATTTGAAATTAAAAGAGAAGAGTGATAGAAAAAATAATTGTAGTGTTGACTTTTCAGTGGATGATCTCTCATCTGATGATGAATGGATTGTTGAGGAAGAAGATATGTTTAATTCATCAAGTGAGGATTTGTTGAATATTCTAAGTGCTGAGGGAAGGGAAAAAGATGATGAAGATATGGAGGATGTTGGTGCACTTATAGATTTAGAGAGTCATGGAAGTAAGAGTCAAGATGATTTGGAGATTCAAGATATTGATGTTGTTGAAGTTCAAGCACAAATGGGTAATTTAGAGGATATAGACACTATTGGTAGTAATCATGATGTTGATATTGATGATGATCAGGAAGACGATTATGATGGATGGAGATGGGAGAGCTGATGGTAGCTTTGATGATTTGTTTTAGTTCTGTACTTCGCTATAATAATTTATGTTGGATTGCATTTTGCATTGTGAAGGTTGTTTCAAGTATTTATATTATGAATTAATGTACTAGTATTACTATTAAGTATTACCATAAGTTGTTTACCAATAACGACTTATTTTGATTATCCGTACTGTTAAGTGCATAAGTTTTATTGACTTGTGAATTGTAACTAAGCTTGATGCTAATTTCTTTATTTTCATGTTTTATTTGATGATTTTATTAGTAAAGTAAGTATATTTACAATATTTGCAAGCAAATTTACGTCGGTTGTAGAATCTTACGATTTTACGTTTTGATTCTACGTTCCGTTTCTACAGACCCCTTGGCGATTCTAGGTGGAAACTCGAATTTGACAACCATGACTAGGACACTAGAGGCACTGTGTAATGACTCAAAATTCTGCCCATTGAGATATTATCTGCTTTGGCCATATGTCGCAAGGTTTTGTCCTTTTGGTGCTAGCGCTTCCCAAGAGATCACCCATCCTAGGATTGCTCTACTCAGAGCACGCTTAACTTTGGAGTTTTGACAAACTCTAAGCCATTACACCGAAAAGGCGCCTCTGTGATTAGAGTTCCACCATCTATATTTGAGGGGTATTACATCAACAATCTCTTCAAGAGACATACCTGAGCTTGACGAAGCTTGTGGTGCTGGATTTGATGGCCTTGGATGATATTGCTGGAAATTTCTAGGTCCATAGCTGTAATTAGGATGATCTTTCCATCTAGGATTGTAAGTGTTTGAGTAAAGATCATACTTCCTTTGTGGCAGTCCAGGAAATCCTCCAATCATATTGGAATGTTGATGAGTGTCCTCTTGAAGTATAGGGCACATATCAGTGACATGATTAGGAGCGGCACAAATCCCGCATGCTTTGACCTGTTTTTAATTTCCTGGAGCCATTTGCTGGACAAGAGAGGTTAGATTGGAAATTTGATTTTCAAGATGAGAAACATTTACCACGTTAACCTTCCTTGTTGAAGGATCATGTCGGAATCCAAATTGTTGTGAATTTGTAGCCATAAGAGAAATCAATTCCCTAGCCTGGTCAGGGGTTTTTTTTCCATTATTGCACCTCCACTAGCTACATCCATTATCTTCCTCTCCATAGGAAGCAATCCTTCACAAAAATATTAGATGAGAAGTTGTTTTGAAATCCCATGTTGTGTACAGCTTGCACATAGTTGTTTAAACCTCTCCTAGTATTCATGAAGATTTTCAATGTCTCTTTGTTTGACTCCACATATTTCTCTTCTTGTGCTAGCAGCTCTTGTAGCAAGAAAGAATTTATCCAAAAACAGCTTGATCAAGTCTGTCCATGTGGTGATAGAACCTAGGGGAAGATAGAACAACCAATCCTTAGCTCTATCTCTTAAGGAGAATGGAAAAGCACGGAGTTTAATTTGCTCTTCAGTTACCTCTTGTGGCCTCATACTAGAACAAACCACATGGAATTCCTTCAAATGCTTGTGAGGATCTTCATTTTCAAGGCCATAGAAGGTAGGCAGTAGATGAATTAGGGTTGACTTCAAATCGAAGGCTACATTCAGTTCCAGATATTGAATGCATAGAGGCTATTGAGTCAAATTCGGTACAACCAATTCTCTCAAAGTCCTCTCTTGATTTGCCATTTCCTGTTCTTGTTCAGATTCATTGGATGGATTAATTAAATCCAGTGCTTGATTGAGTCCTGGATATGATATGAAGATGTTGTGGCATCTTTTGCATGCAATTTAGCTTCTTTGCGCAATTCCTTGACAGTCTTCTCGATTTTTGGATCAAATTCAAAGTCAACTATATGAGAAGAACGAGTCATAAAAGAAAATAGAAATAGATTTTTCGACACCAATCCCCGACAACGACGCCAAAAATTTGGTGGGTTTTGAAGCTAACAAATTTTCAAATCCTACTCTTAAGATTTGTATATAGCGATGAGCAGGGTCGTATCCACAGGGATTGGTTGAATCTATTTCTATTTGAAGATCAGAAATGAGAAGAATGGGGGCTTTTGTGAAAATTAAGAAAACAAGAAAGCAAATCAAACAAACACAAATCGAGATTTAATTCAATATCAAAAGATTTCCAATAAAAGGTATATCATAAATTAGTTCACAAGGTTGATCATTGATTCAAGGATTTCTATTCTTTCTTTTGACTAAATTGGTTATGTTTGCCAATAAGCTCTAACAACCTATCTCTCCTTAATTTATCGATAATCAAGATAAGATCTTTGATTATTTCTCTTATCGATTAGACAATCCTAAATAAGCTCTTGGAATTTAATCTATCAATAGCATAAAGAATGAGAGACACTACCAATTAAGATCAACAAATCAATAGCATGATTCATTTAGATTATATTATATATCTCTATAACACAATCGATTATCTATTTCATAATCTATTATGTTATTGCACCACAAATATTAGAATAATCAAACAATTACAGATTTGACATTCTAATTGATCGAATTTACCTTGCTAATCAATCAAATGGGCCAAGTTTGCATAAATCAAACAAGATAAAAGAAACAATACAATCAAGAGATATATAAATACTCAAAATGGAGAATATATTCAAATTCACTTCAATTCGATCTCACAATCCATGTAGAACCAAATCTGCAACAATCCCTTTGGCTAGAAAATAGGAAATTAGCTACTCATTCTTACAAATACTCTATAAATTTAGGTTTTGGAACAATTCTTGGATAATAAGAACTCAGATTTGGTTGTAACTTATAGAAGAAATCTTGAAATTTCAAAAGAAAAGACACACACACTGATAGTTACTCCTCCTACGCCGATGGCATTGATTTAGATCTAGCCGACGTTCAATGTCGTTTCATCTTCAAAAGCTTTACACCGGCAGTGTAATTGATGGCATTGGAGACAGCTTTAAAAATTTGCATTATGTTCCTTCCCTATGCCGGCTCAACTTTGGTGGCTTTGAATTCCAAGAAACCGGCATTGATAGAAGAAAATCAACACTGGTGAAAAATAAGATGAAGGTTGGCCATGTTTACTTCAGCATTAAAGAATTCAATTTTGTAAACATGTTGCATGGCTTAACGCCGGAGGTGTTGAATCCTGATTTGCCGGCATTCGATGTCTGCAACAAAAGCTGATGACTTTTGTAATTTAGGCCGGCGGTGTAGGATCTATCTTTGCTAGTGTTGAAGTTCTGTTCGTGTCATTTGATTCTAAATTTGCACAATTCTACTCTAATTAATTTGTATTTGATTCCAAGACCTAAAATATGACAATTAAGCACTTAAATACTAATTCCTGATGATTTCTATAAAATCCGTAATAATTAAGCATGATTTCTTCAATGAAAATGAGTATATTTTATCTCTAACACCCATCTCCACCACCATCATTGCATTGGTGAAATGGAATAAGATCTGGATCCAACAGGATAAGTCCCTCTCCTATACCACATGGCAGTGATGGTTGCCTCTTATGTGGAGCTTCTATGGTATGAACATCATAGATGTATGGCATCGGGTTCTCATACAAATGAGCATATGATGATGATAAACCAGACAAATTGGGATAAACATGCGAAAGGCTAGGCTCATCATGGTGTATATGCGGGTGCAAGGCTCGTCTCTGATATTTGCAGCTCTATATTGGCCTTGTCCTCGCTCCTGATCCCATCCTCAACCACGCTTCTCCTTGTGTGGTCTGCGTCATTGTGCTAGATCACCAATATAAAGTCCCATGAACTCATTCACTACGCGAATAATATCTCATGCAGTACCAGGAGTGTTCTTAGGTGGCATGTCGAAGACTTAGTGAATGAAATCTGTTTGCAATTAAGAGTAAACATGTAGATTAAGAAATAACGAATCCACTTAACATCTATATACCTTATGTAGTCACCGAACTTACCATATATCATATAATGACCCTTGTGCTACTGATCCAGTGCATGGTGATCGCATGATACCAATTGAAATAATCTCTTGATGTACCAGCATGGATATCCGACATCTCTACAACGCGACTGCGCCTGCCATCCCACTTTGCAATTCACCTGGCATGCTCTGTAGCCCAGTTCCATTCGAAACAGACTCATAAGTCGATCTCATATAAGGCTTCCATATCATACGAGGGGTCTAGGATCCTCTAGAAACCACCAAACTATCTGAGCACCCTGTTTAGATAGTAATACTCAACAACGTGAAAGCAAATAAAGGGAACTTGTGCACGCCATACATCGCTGCCAACGCGATAGTACTCTGGCAGGGAATCTGTAATAATAGAGTATAGGTCCCAAACAACTTGTTGGGTAAAAAAGTAAGATATAATATGTGTAGGAGCTCAAGTGACATCAAAAGTGGTGCCTGTCGATCAAATTATGCACATATGAACAAATAAGACACACAAACCATATATGTCCAGGGATGCGTCGATCAAAGCATCCCCTATACTAGAGCAAGAAATGTGTGGGGGCTTGAGTGACATCAAAAGTGGCACCCCAGTAACTGATGAGAGGGCGCCCCTCGGTAACTGTTGTGATCTTGCGTCGTAGGGGGGCAATGTGTGGGAAGTACTCCCAAGTCTAAATCTGTAGAAGTACAAGGGGCCCTGCTATGCCACCTGTGTCCATATGGGAAGCCATGCATAGCTGCCTATATAGCCATGCTAAGCAAGCTCCTCCCTATGCATATTGATTTGCTCTATTGAAGTCCTCAAGCAGCTGCAGGTAAATAACATGGACCAAGTTAGTCGATTTGTCCTTATGCATTTGGCTTACTCTATCGAAGTCCTGGAGCATTTACTTATGAAGTTTAGCATGAATTTGTGGATATTTCGCACGAATTGCTTCACTTTTTCATGAAGTGATGACCTGTACAACGCCTGATGATCCAACCTATTCAAGATAACGCTTGTGAAAATTAGTTGTGCAATAAAGGAAATTAGGGTTAGGGTTTTGATCTTCTGATTTGTTTTTTTGTTTTTCTTTTTTTTTTTTTTTGGTGGGGGGAAGGAGTTATGTTTGAATGAGGAAGAAGAAGACGACGGGCAAATTTTATACCCACCAACCTCAACTCTTGAAGAGACGATGTAGTACCATGATGCATCTCTATCTCTTAAAGAGACGAGCTTAGGAGTTTGCACCGACTTTGTCTCTTCAAGAGAGGAGATACATTCGAAATAAAGGTCTCGTTTTTTCAGCCATTTATGACATCTTTTTTTGAAGAAACGAGGTTAACTTGTCAAAAACTAGAATTATTTTGATTTCGATAGCAATTTTATAATTTTTTTAAAAAGCTTTAATATTATTTTGCTTTTCCTGTAGTACAACATCTAATTTTTTTTAACACTTTCCTAATCTACAAAATATAATTATAAACACTTATAAGGAAAAAAAAAAAAAGGAGATTAGGTAAAGTTGGAAAAAATGTGAATGTAAAAAAAATTAAAAGTTAAATCTTAAAGATATAAAACCTTAAAAATAGTGTAGTTGAAAAGAAAAATTAAAATCATATCTTGAAGATATAATTTTTCAGCGTTATATGTGATATTATTCATTTTGAAATGATGTTATCAACATTAAAACTATGTAAACAATATTTTTGAGATTTTTCCCTGGAGATCAGATTTTCTTTCAAGATATATTTTTTAAATATTTGCAAAATTTTTCCAGATAAATGTATTGTCAATTTCAAGTGTTGGAAATTGATAAATTTATTTAAATTTGCAAAAATTAAAAAAAAAAAAATTTACTATATCCGAAAGGGTAGTCAAGTAAAATGATTCCTATCGTCTTCATTTCGGATGAGACCGATCTTCTAAAGTAGGGGAGATAACGTACAGCAACCCACGGAGAGAGTACAACACCAGTACAGCAAAATAAAAATGGCTGCCTTATCTTCTTGCTTAGCTCTTCCCTCCAAATTCAAAACCCTAACCCTAACTTCCGATTCTCCTCATCCTTCTTCTTCCTGTTCTTCCTTTCCTCTTCATACTCGTCTCGCCTTCAATTCCCTCAGTTTCTCCACAAGCCTCTCTCAAGATGTCTTCTCAAAAGGTACATACATCTACTTACATAAACCCTATCTCAAATCCTATTGAACTTACCTCATTATTAATGCATGATTTCTCCTACGTGTGTGGATTTAGGGCATTTGTCAATGAGTGTGGACGAGAAACCGCTGCGGTTTTCGGTCGTATGCGAAGCGGCGTCAAATAGGAAAGCAGATTCCGCGGCAAAGAGAGCTCGGCAAGCGGAGAAAAGAAGGATTTATAACAAAGCTCGGAAGTCGGAAATCAAGACCAGGATGAAGAAGGTATCTTTTGAATTCGCGTAAATTTCAATTAATGTGAATAATTTATATAGTATAGAAAGTAAGTTAGGCAGCATTTGAATGATTTACACTGCTTTGGACTGAGTTTTATTATACTATTGCAAAATGAATTTGGCACTGGTAAATGAAGCTTGGCGGTTACCATACTTAATAAACACTCGAGCTACTCTCTTGTGAAAATATGTAAATATAAAGCGGAGGGGAAATGACTGCGCAAATCTGCTCTGAATTATAATGTCTTGACAACGTTTAATCCAGTGCATATATTTGTGTTTCTGTATTTATGTTGCTATTGATTATTTTAGCTGATATTGAAGTTTTATTCTTGTCAATTGGACTAGATTAAGATTGAAATAAGTCATAGCTAACTAACATCTTGGGTGTTGGCACTTGTGGTTCTTTTTACATTTAATGGCAAATAATGATGTATTCTGTTGTGCCTTCAGTCGGTCTAGACTAAGATGTTTATTCTCTTGCATTTTTTGATAAAGAAATATGAATGAGTGGGAGTAAGAACAATTAGTGGAGCATAATTATGATCAATGCTGAATTGTCTTGTTGGAAGTTCAATTATGTGATTTTTAGTGCCACCAAGTGCAGCCACGTGTGTTGCTTGCACTTGGAATTTTTATTTTTTCTTAGTCTTTGATGGTTGCTGCTTTTGGGAGAAGTATGGATGTCTGCTGTCGGGTTGTTCAGAGTAAGGGTCCAGTATTGGTATTTATATTGTGAATTCTACCATGTTTTACTCCCAATATCCTACTTCAGTTTTTTCTTCTACCTCTCTAGCAAGATGATGCTCTTTGATAGTGAAAGTGAATCAGCTGGGTAAAGTAGTGGAAAGTCTCCCATTATCTCTGTTGATGTTTCGATACCTCTGTGATTTTCATATGAAGGTTCTGGAAGCACTTGATGGGCTTAGGAAGAAATCTGATGCACAAGCTGAAGAAATCATTCCAATTGAAAACTTGATTGCAGAGGCTTACTCTGTCATAGACAAAGCTGTAAAGGTCGGAACATTGCACAGGAACACTGGAGCACGCAGGAAGTCTCGGCTTGCCAGAAGAAAGAAGGCTGTGGAAATCCACCATGGCTGGTATGTACCTGCCACCGGAGCAAGTGCTTAATTAATAATTGTTACATTCTTGTAGATCAGATTGAGAAGGTGGAGAGTTTGTAGAAACAACATTATGTTCTCTCAACTTGAGGATGAATGCTCTTACAGTTTGTAACGTACACTGTAATATTCTATTTTGGAGCCTGTGGTTTACAGATGAAGATTTGCATTCATTTGGGGCTAACATTTGCCTTACTGGCAGGTTCTAAATGCTGAAAGACAGTTCCTTACCCAGTGTAGAATATTTTACTTGATAAATCCCGGTATAGAATGCTGTTGCCTGCAGTTTTAATGGCTGACTATAATGTGCCCGTGTTTGCATCTGCCATGCTGAATCTTCATTTGGAGCCTGACTACAAACTTTGTGTGCAAGTTTATAGCATATTTCTACATGGAACGGCGTCAACTTGCTTCAAGTTTTAATTAATGAAGATTATCGAGCGGAGGCTTTCTGGTCTCTATTATGAGCAGCAGATTTTAGTTTCACCAAGATAATTGATTACACGGGTCTTGTATGAAGTCAGATTCATATTAACACAACAGCTGCAATAAGACTGGATTCTATTTTATCCAGTAGCTTCAAGAAACAACACAGAGCATGGCCATGAGCAAACTTGATCACACCACAGACCTCTTGTAGTAATAATACTGCAGGACTGACCTCTTACTTTTAAGCGACCAAAAAAACCATGCGTTTCCCCTGTGGATAAAGGTTGGAGCATCAATTACCTGATTCCTTAAACTCGTATCGTATTCGCTTATATTATCAGATGGAGGTCTCAGCGGGGTCTTTCTACTGGCACGCCTTTTGTTAGATCTATAGATTCCTCTCAACATGTTTAGCAAATCTTATGAACACAGGATAGACAAAAGTGGAAACGAGAATAGATCGAGTCACATACCTTCAGACAAATGTAACAAACGCTTGAACCAAATTTATTTCTTGATTTTTCTTTTAGTTTTTGCTTGGTGATTGTAAAATCCTAACTCTCTCAAGTTGATGGTGTATTTTGAATAAGTGAGTAGGCTTAGGGATCCTAAACAGAAAGATCAAGTTCTTTTATATAGCTCTGTCCATCACAGAGTTCAATGAATGTGAGAGGGGTGTTGATGTAAGATTTTTCGCGTGGGATATGGGTTGAATGTGTGCTTGAAAATGGATCACATTCGAAATTAAATTTCCGATAAAACAGAAAAGGATCTCAACTAAAATCTAATATGAAAATAGAGCATAATATCTCGGGAAAATATCCTAGGAAAAAGCAGGAAATTCCAACATTCTCCCTTCATTCAACCTAACATCAAACATAACAAGAAACAAAATATATGAATTATAGCGATAGGTCCTCTTATAGCGAGTATTATCTTCACGTATTATGATATATCAAGTCTCTCAATGCTAACCCTTAAACTTAATGAATAAACCTGATGTTTATCCGTGGTCCAAACTTAATGATATTTCTTAAAACAAATGAATAAACAAAAAGTGTACACAAAGCCAAATGAGAAATCATCAATAGAATAAGAGTTTCAATAAAACATCAAATGTGTGTACAATGAAATATTACATCATGGAACCAAGTTTCATTCTCACTATATGATTCTTAAAATTCTTAGGTAGCATGCCTTTAGTTAAACGATCAGTTATCATTAACCCAGTGCTAATGTGGTCGATGACCACTTTCTTTTCCTTAACACGCTCTCTTATGGCTAAGTATTTGATGTCGATATGCTTACTTTGACTTCTTCTTAGCCATAAACAAAGTCGCTGAGTTGTCACAGTACAATCTCAATGGTCCAAAAACAAAATCGACAATTCTAATCCCATACATGAAACTCTTCAACCAGAAACCATGTTAGGTAGTCTCAAAGCAAGATACGAACTTGGCTTCTATAGTGGAAGTAGCAGTCAAGATCTGCTTCGCACTCCTCTAAGACATAGCTCCACTGGCAAGCATAAAAATGTAACTAGATGTTGATTTACGTGAAACAACATAACCAGCAAAGTTCGCATTAGAGTATACAAAACCTCTAGATTGTCAGTCCGTCTATACATAAGCATGTAATATTTTATCCCTTGAAGGTATCTCATTACCTTCTTTGCAGCTCTCCAATAGTCAACGCCTAGGTTACTCTGATATCTCCCTAGTATCCCAATAGCAAATGCAATGTCAGGTCTAGTACAGATCTGAGCATACATTAAGCTTCCAACAGCTGAAGCATATGGGATGTTTTTCGTTTTTCCCTTTCAAACTCATTTTTGGGGCATTGGCTTATGTTGAATGTCACCCTTCATAATAGGTGCTACATTCGGTGAACAATCCTTCATCCAAAATCTTTCTAAAACTTTATTGATATAGGTCTCTTGAGACAAATCTAAAATGCCTCAAGATCTTTTCCTATGGATCTTAATTCCAATGACATAAGATGCCTCACCCATATCTTTTATGTCAAAGTTCTTCAAGAGGAATTTTTTTACCTCATATAGTAAACCCTTATCATTGGTTACAAGCAAAATATTATCCACATACAACATAAGACAACAAATTTTACTCCCACTAACCTTCTAGTATATACATTGATCCGTAATGTTCTTTTCAAAACCAAATAACTTATGACATTATGGAATTTTAATATAATTGACGAGAGGCTTGTTTCAATCCATATATGGATTTATTAAGCTTACAAACCAAATGCTCATCATTACTAGTGGAAAATCCTTGAGGTTATTTCATATAAACCTCTTCCTCTAGATCACCATTAAGGAAGGTCGTTTTCACATCCATTTCATGCAGCTCCAAATCAAAATATGCAACCAGTGCCATAATTACACGAATGGAATCTTTCTTAGATACATGAGAAAAGTCTCCGTGTAGTCAATTCCTTCCCTTTGAGTGAATCCTGTAGCAATGAGTCTTGCTTTATGTCTCTCAATGTTGCCTTGTGAGTCCTTCTTTGTTTTGAAGACCCATTTGCATCCAGTGGCTTTTATACCATCAGGCAACTTGACAAGGTTCCAAACTCTGTTAGATGCCATCGAATCCATTTCTTCTTTCATGGCACTGTGTCATAAATTTGAATCCTTAGAACTCATGACCTGTGAAAACGTCTCAAGTTCATTTTCGGCTCCAACATTGTAGTCAAGCTCTTATATATACACAACATAGTCATTAGGAATTGTTGATTTCCTTACTCTAGTAGATCTTCTTAATGCTGCATCAACATTTTCTTGAGACATAGGATCATGTTGTTTAGTCGATTGTTCAACAGCTTCAGACATCTGTTGAACTTCAGCATATACTGGATCAGGATCAATAGTTTATGGTACCTCAAAGACTGGTTCTTTAACACGCATTTGCGCTGGAGGCGTGTTGTTAACAAAAACGATTAGTCTACTACTTGAAGTGGTACATTGAGCATTTGTATGATCTTTCTCGAACTAACGCTCTGGGATTGATCTCTCCCACTAATCTAGTCACTCTCGAGAAATTTTGGATTTCTTGATTCCACAAACCTAATGCTATAAGATGGACAATAAAATCTATATCGCTTGGACTTTTTAGCATATCCAACGAATATTACTAATAGTCCTTGGGTCCAACTTCTTCTCGTGTGGATTATAGACTCTTACTTTAGACAGATATCCCCAAACATGTACATGTCACAAATTCAATTTCCACCCTTTGAGTAACTCAAATGGCATCTTTTTGACAGCCTTGGTTAGAACTCGGTTCAATATATACGCTACCGTTTTAAGAGCTTCAATCCACAGTGAGTTAAGAAGCTTGGAGTTTGCAAGCATGCTTCGTACCATGTCCGATAATGTTCAATTTCTCTTTTTCGCTACTCCATTTTGATCTGGAGAACCAGGTAAACTATCTTGGGCAATAATCCTATTCTCTTGAAGAAGTCTCGCAAATGGACTAGTTGCTTGTCCACTCTCTGTGTATCCACTATAGTACTCTCAACCTCTATCGAATCTCACTATTTTAATTTGTTTTTCACATTGTTTCTCTACTACAGCTTTAAAAACCTTAAAAGCATCTAATGCTTCATTCTTATTGTTAAGCAAGTAGAGATATATATACCGTGAGTAATCATCTATGACAAAGACAAAGTACTTATCACGATATGCATCCATGTCTAGACTACAAATGTTCGTATGTATGATTTCCAATAATTTAGAACTCCTCTTGGTATCCTTCTTGACTTGTTAGTCTGTTTTCCCTTAATACAACTTATACAAGTCTTAAAATCAGTGAAATCTAAAGTACCAAGTACCACATCATTCACCAACCTTTTAATTATATCAATAGAGATATGTCCTAATCTCCGATGACACAACATGGAGGATCCTTCATTCACAACACATCGTTTAGTGCTAACCTTTTCATGATCGTGCATAATAGTATGGTTATTATCATTGCATAATTAAGAAGAAAAATACCATCAGACTAAGTACCAAATCTAATAACATCAGATTTATAAAATAAATTAAATCCGAATTCTGAAAAATTAAAGGAATAACTATTTGATACAAGTCTGGAAACTAAAATTAAATTCCTAGAATAACCAGGGATATAAAATATCTTTTTCAAATCCAAAATGTAACCACTACTTAAAACTAAGCTGGACGTCCCAACAACCTCTACATGTGAGGACATCTTATTGCTTGAATAGATGCTACACTCACTTCCCACCGGCTTTTGTAAGTCTATTAAATCCTGCAATGAATTGGTCACATGAATTGTAGAACCAGAATCAATCCACCATGTGTTATGATTAACATTAATCATATTGGATTCATAACAAACAAGTAAAAGTTAAGTACCTTTCTTATCAAGCCACCGTATGAACTTGGAGCATTGTTTCTTCATGTATCCCTTCTTTTTACAGAAGAAACACATAACCTCCTTCTTTATGTCCTTTACGAGAGGGATTTTCCCTTTTCCTTTGTCTTTAACCTGATCATTCTTTCTGCTCTTCCCATGAGTAGTTAAGTTCACTCTTTCCTCCATAAGTAGTCTACTCTATCCTAGACACACATGATTAACAACTCATTGATTGACCATTATCCTTATGTTTGTTGTAAGATATCTTAAATGGGTCATACTATTGAGGTAAAGTGCAAAGGATATAGTGAACCAGGAAGGGTTTTGATAACTTAACTGCCAATTCCTTCAGTTGGGCAGGAACGTCCCTTATGCGCATGATATGATCACACATGCCCTTAATGCCAATGAGCCTCATAGTTGAAAGCTCTATGATTAGGGTGCTGCCATTGCCTTATCTGAAGTGGCAAATTGCTCATCAATGGCCTTTAGCAAATCTTGAACCCTTTGATATTGCTTAATGAAGCCCCTTATACCAGCAGAAATTTTAGCTTTTATGAATATAATTGACAAGCGATTAGATCGCTCTCATTTTTTCATAAAGACTTATTGCATTTGGAGTGCTGGTTTCAATTATTGCAGGGGGCTCCTATTTCCTTATGGCATAATCAATGTCCATCCATACCAAATGAAGAAGAATTCTCTCCTTCTAAACTTTATAGTTATCCCCTTTAACTTTAAGAACATCACATCGCTTATCAGAAAAATTGGCAGGTTGAATTGCTATAATAATTAAACACACATGCTCACGTTACAAAAATGTTGAGACTAATTAACATAGAACATGTTTTACCAATTAAAATCATGCTGAAATATGAATCTAGTGTCATAAAACTGGCTTGTGGACTAAAGTTCTAATTCAATTAGATTCATCTTAATTCTGATGATAAAGCTATCAAATCATGTTCCTTTTCCTAATCCTTGTGGGTAAATTAGAAAGTATAATTTGATATATTATCCTAATTAATCATACGCAATATAATTAAAATACCTGTAGGATAAGATCTATTATATTGCATATAATTAATCACAACTAATGTTTATTTTCCATATGTGACCATAAATTATCCTTAATATATAATTTTAATTAAATAAAGTTGTTGTGGCTACTCCCTAATTAATTGAAATTATATGGATCACTTAAACATTAAATAAACCTTATGCTCAATTATTGCTTAAAATCATCAACAATATCCTATGAATTTAAATAATGATAAACCATAAATTAAACACATAAATAAATAAACAATATAAGCACATATCATTAATAATTAAATTCGTAGAGAGCTAATATGAATTAATTTACCATAACAACTAACACGAACTAATTTTAATGTATAAAATTATTTAACTATATGTTATAATCATAATTGAAAATACATAATCTGAACACATTAAAATTATAAAAGTTTTAATTTTTAAAAGAAACATTCTAGTGTATTACAATAATAGTATTGAATAATTGCACAGTAGGTAGTTTTATTGTCCTCTATTTCTGACTTTCAACATTTGCATTATATATATATATATATGTTTATGCTGTCTACTATTGTGGAAGATTTCTAGCCACATCCTTATTCGTATTAAACTTATATAAAAGTAACTTCTTTTAAAACAAACAGATCGCATCCTTGAATGTTAAAACACATATATACGTATATGTATATATATCGTCTTCAGTCTCCATCGAATCACTTCGACCCGTTTTAATTTTTTTTTATACACCCAAAATAGGAACATAAACCCCAAAAAACATAAATCTCATCATCTAATTTCTAGTCTCCATATATACTCCAAATTCAAAAATTTTGTTCATAGGTAAAGGGAAGCAAGACACAGAAGAAATTGGCAACATGAAAATCCCATTCCAAACAACAGAAATTGGGGAGTCAAAATTGAAACACCATATTTGAACCAATTAAAATATAGCAAGGCAAAGGCGTTAACACAGATTAGCTCTAATACAAAATGTTAGATCTATAGATTCGTCTCAACATGTTCAACAAATCTTATGGACACAGAAGAGATAGAAGTGGAAGCGAGATTAGATCGAGTCACATACCTTCAGCCATTGCAAAATAAATGTAAGAAACACTTGAGCCAAGATTATTTCCTGATTTTTCCTTTAGTTTTTGCTTGGTGCTTCTAAACCCTAACTCCCTTAGTATGATGGTGTATCTTCAATAAGTGAGTAGGCTTGGGGACCCTAAACAGAAAGATCACGTTCCTTTATATAACTTTGCCCATCACAGAGTTTAATAAACATGAGAGGGGCGTGGATGCGACGTTTCTCGCGTGGGATGTAGGTTGAACGTGTGCTTGAAAATGGACCACATTCGAAACCAAATTTCCCGATAAAAACAAGAAAGGATCTCAACTGAAATCCAACCCAAAAACAAAGTATAATATCTTGGGAAAATATCCTGGGAAATATCCTAGGAAAAAGCTTTATCATATCACCTCAATAAAAGCTTGTCAATTTTAGATAATTTTTTGAAATTTCCTTATTTTAGATTAGAGATAAGAGGTCAGTACAATACAAATCCAATCCAATCCAAACCTGACCAGCACTTTCTTTTTTCTTCTAATTAAGAGCAGGTTTGTAGTTCTTTTTGGATTATGTATTAACCTAGATTTTCACGTGAAAAGTGAGAAACTAATTGAAAATTTGGTATTTCTACTTCAGTTTGAATTGCACAATCAATCTGAGGGGTGAAACATGTGTCTACCTATTTTGGAAAAAAAATTACATAAATACAAATTATAAAAAAATAATTGTACAAATAATAATACAAAATCGCATATTAAATAGGTGTTTTATAAATTTATATATGAAACATTCTTTGAAGATACAATTCAGCAAAAAATCATACAGTATTGAATCGCATATTTAAATGGCATTTCATGTTTTTTAAAATAATCGTATTTTGAAACAGTGATTTACTTATTTTGTATATGAATTGCATCTTACGTAAATGTTTCATATTTATTAATAAATCATATCTTTAATATGAGATTTATGTGCAAATTTGTGAATCACTAGTTAAAATACGATTTTACACTAATATTTTAATAATTAATTTTAAGTAATTCATATTTGAGTAAATTTTATCAGAGAAATTGGTAAAGATATAATTTCCTCCAATATGAGATGTAAACACTTTTCACCACTTGATTTGTAGCGTGAACTAAATCACATCCTACCCTAAGAGTGGGCAAGAGAGCTGGATCGAACCACAGCTTGAAAGGGAGTGAACTAAATGTTACATTGTTTGGTTACTATGATTAAACCGAACCGTTACAGTTTCGTTTGGTTCATACCATGGTCCGAATCCGAATCTGAGCTCATACCTTTTCTAGCATGGGTCTATAGAGTAAAAAAATGCATGAAAGACATAAGGAAGCCCAGGCCCATAGATGTACGGACCGCACTGTATACATTACATTCCAGAGAGTTGTTATTAAATAAACATGCAAAATTTTAGGTTTCTTCATTCGATCAGTCTAGCACACTGTAAAAGACAGTCAGTGATTTTAAGAGTTGAAATTTTAAACAAAGTTTGATGGCTGCTTTAGATCATCGTGTTTCGTCGCTATCGATGGCATGTCCAGCAAAGTTACCTCCGAAAACTCTAGCTTTGTCCCCTGCCAGCTCTCTCAGTTTCTCCGTCAACTTATCACACTGTCCCTTCCCAAAAGGTGATCATTGTCTTTGGTTTTTGCCTACCTTCGACATGGTTACTGATTGATAGTTGCAAAGAATCCGTTTAGAAAAAGGTTAAAAAAGATGTTTCTGAACAATTTTCTTAACCATGTTGAGAAACAAGGTTTTAAAGGACTAAACGTAGATGAAAACACAGGAAAAGATATTAGCTTATCTATTCAACGAATTCATATGGATTAAGAGGCATTCTATAAACTTTAAATGTTACAGAATCACAGTATAATTAAGCTGACCAGCGTGTGATTTTTCATTTGCATTACAGGGTGGTTGTCACTGACCAATTACCAGAAGCCAAATCATCTTCTTGTTCCTGTCATCCGCATGGCTTATAGATATGCTCCTGACTCTGCACTCAGAAAGGTGTAGCACTTTCTGTCAATCACGGCATTTTACATTGAATAGTAGACCCCATCTTCGCATATGCTTTCCTTTTTACAGTTTTCTTTGTGATTGTAGTCTTACTGCACACTATTCATTTGTAGATGAACTAAGCGCACAGTTGAGGTTTGTCAAATTCGGGTCGTGCTTAAGAAATGTTTTTTGTTCCTTTATTTTTGTAAGACAAAATGCAAATTGTGTTGCTAATTGGATAGCTACGTCTTTCAGAAGGAGGATGTGTCCGATGGATTGGTGGATCTCCACCCCATCCTTCCTTCAAAAGCTACTAGATCGGGAGTGTTGAATCGTACTGACCTTTCATGTATTGTCTCAGATAATGGGTAATATTTATTAAAGATACTTATTCCTTTCGGTAAAAAAAAAAAAAAAATTCGGGTCGTGCTCAAATTTAATATAAATTTAATCAAAAGATAATATGAATTTTTTTTAAATCTTTTAATAATAAACTCGACATAGCACTTCAATACAACCTCAAACTCAAAAGTGATGTTTGGATCATTTACATCCTTGCTTCTTACAGCCTTCTCTATTTTCTCTATTGTAAGTACAACATTTCAAATACCTCTTTCATTCCTTGAAACGATTGCGGGTTTGATTAAAAGTTAGTCCTATAAGGATTGGGTTTCAATCCTTGAGTTCTTTTATCTGCTAATAAATTTGTAATGTCTGGACCTGCAGAAGAAGGCAAGGAAAAGAGGTGGCGATCCAAACAAGAAGAGAAAGGTTAAGAGGAAGAGCAAGAGAAGCAAGAAAACCGGAAAAGTCATCCACCTTGTTTCAACAGCAAAGACTGGATTTTCATATGCAAAAAGAAAGAACATAGGAAGCAAGGATAAGCTTGCGATCCAGAAATATGACCCTTGTGTGAAACATCATGTTCTGTTCAAGGAATAAGAGATATGCTCTAATGTTAAGCAATCTGCTGTAAAAAACTCGCCTCTTCTCAATGCAACCTTAACTAGCCTATATAGGCAAAATAGGATACATGTAATTGCCCCATTCTAATGTAAACAAGGCTTGATTTTTGCTGTTAGTAGTAGCTGTGGAATGTGCAATCTCAATCCTTTTCTTAGACTTAGAATCCACGTGATCTGCTACAAAATCTTGGCGATGGAGACAGGATTGCTTATAGCTGAACTGCTACAAGGTTTTTTAACTGCGAGCTGTTTCTACTTCCTAGTGGGATTCACAAGAAAATACTCATTGCCTCTGATCAAGACCGAATAATGTCCTGTGGCTTGCAGTCAAGGATGCTATAAAAATGAGCCAGAAGACACCCCAATTGACCGATATCCACTGTGTCACTTCATGCGAGTTCTACCGAGTCTGCTTCTGATTTTAAGGAAGTAACACCATCTTAGCACTAGTAAGATATAATTGATATGCCCAATCTTTCGGCAGGCTTGCATATTCAACTGAACATAAAGCTTGAACCTCTCTCTTTTATACTGATTCCTCTCATGCTTTGATAAGCCACAAGGATCAAACATTTCCAGCCAACCAAATTTTCATCTTTTTCCATCATTAACTCTTTCACCAAGCTTCTCCCATATTTGAATTTGTTACATTCCTGAGCTGCATTTTTTAGTCCAAACAAGTGATGATGTGATTAAACTGTCAAGATTGTCTCGTATGACAAGCTCAATAAGCCCGGTTGGTCACCATTCCTGCCTTTAGTTCATCCCTTCTCTGACCTTTTCTCTTTTCATTTTGATTCCCTGCCATTACATTCTTCCCTTAAACCTCTTGTCAATATAGATAGTGTTGACAGCTTTTCGGTTATCGGTTCAGGCTCCATTCCTCTGACAACATCTCATTAAAATAACACAGAGCATCCTCTGATCTACCCCTATGAGCGAGACCGTGAATCATTATGGTGAATGATCTTCTATCCGGCCCCAACCCCTTCTTTCCATTTCTTTCCAGGTATGTCTCGCACTTTCCTCACATCCCCACTCCATGTACAGCTTTAAAATCAGATTGTGCAAGTCAGCAGTCGTCTCCAAGCCATTAGTCTCCATTTTCTCAAGAATCCTAGGAACTCTTCTGGCTTCTTCGAGGACTTAAGCAGTAACTATATGTCATTACATTAGGTAAACAAGTTCCTCCGTTGGATTCCATTTCCTTTACTAGCTCATCCACTTTATCCATTCTCCTAATCTTGCACATGTATTTAATGAGCGTGTTGTAAGTTGAAGCATTAGGAGGACATCCTCGCACCTTCATCTCTTTAAATACTTCCAATGCTTCAGGAATTCTCTTCTTGAAACAAAGTGCATCAATAATACAATTGCATATCACCACATCCGGATTACAACCCTTATCCCACATAGCTCGGAACAGCTTCAATGCCGATCCCAACTTCCCCTTCTTTGTCAAGGCCTTGATAAATGTACCAAAAGTGAATTTATCTGGAGCATATCTTGACGCAATTATGTCCTTCCAAAACCTCTTCGCCTCGCGCACATCATTCAGCACACACCATCCATTGAGAATCACATTCAGCGTCGCAATATCAACACCAAACTCATCCTTCTTCGAATACAACAGTGTTTCCGCTACTTCAACATGTTTATACCTACACAGCCACATTAAAAGTATCCGAAAAGAACTTAAATCATTTCTCAATCCGAACTCCTCCCTTTTGTGAAACAACTCAATTGCTTCACCCACTTTATGCGCAGCTGCATACCTATTAACCAAAACACTATAAGTCTCCTCATCAACAAGACGCTTTCTCTTAGACATTTCATCGAACACCTGACTCACTTCTTCGAATCGATGCATTTTGCCCAGAACATCAAGCATTGCAATATATGGCGGACCCAATTGAATCCTGGTTTATTCTACGTACCCATTCGAAAAACACATAGGCCAATTTCCAATCCGAGCTATTTCGCTCTATCACACTCAATATTTCATCTTTATTCAAAGTGGAACCATATCTACTAAGTACTCTATCAACTTCATCCTTTGAGCTGTTCCTCAATTTTTTCAAACGACCCTGTATTATTTCTACAGAATTTTCATCTGGGCACTTATCAAATTCGTCTCTTTTGTTCGAATTTGAAGATTTAAGAGCAAAGTTAGCTCCTTCAAGGCGAGATGGGGAGTGACATTCAAGCTGGCTAGGTCTCTCAAAACTGGGGTTATGGGGTTGTTGAAAGATTGAAGAGAGGGAGGAAAATCGACAGTATGTTGGGCTTGTGATTCGGAGGTGAGATTTGACAAAGAGTTGTTGTTTGATTCTTCGGATAATTGCTCTCATTGTTCACGTCTCAGAAAACATCAAAATCTTGTTTGGAAGTATACCTGTAGATTTTTCTCCTGTTTTTTTTGGCCTTAGTATATATGCAGATTGAGTTGTTATTTTTTTTATTGTAAAATTTATTTACTTAATATTAAATATAGGACACTTTCCACTTTCATCTGATTCCGTGTAGATATAGGTTGAAAAATATGGTCGACCATACACTCCTCACCCATACAAGAACAAGGTATTGCCTACTGGATCTCCCCCGCAAAATATTGAGAGGGACGTTACGTTTTCTGTAATAGTAATTGGAGTCAAAATCTATCACGAAATTTTTATTGGGGAAAAAAAAAAAGAAGCAAGGAAGTAAAATAAACTTGAACGAGGAATGCAGATGCATTATGTTAAATATTATATTGAAATAAAAGAATATAATAGTCATGGTTTATAAAAAATAAATAAATAGAAAGATATTTTTTAACATTCATATTCATAAGTCGTAATCTCTTCATTCTCATTGTATGAAACTTCCTCTAATTGATTATCAATTCAATAGAATAATTAAATACTTAATATAATAAATTTGTAATAGTTTATAAATTTTAAATACTTATTGAATCAATCTCATAAAAAAAATAATAATAATATTAAAACAATAGAATTTTCCCAAACAACTATCTCATGAGAAATATTACAACACATTTCATTTCATGGACTTTTCAAAATGATGGCCATTGACCTTCTTATATTTATCAAGTTTGATTCAATAATTATCTAAGTTCATCCAATTAAAGTTAAACTCAAGTTTAAGATGTTTGTGTAATTTTTTAAACTTGATCACAATATGCTTAAGAAAATTTCAAGATCCAATTCGATCCATTGTTCGCCCAAACCGACTTGTCAAGCTCAAGCTTGATCCACTCCAGCTCTCCTCAAAACCTCACAAGAACACCAACTCCCTTAGTTGAGGAACCCAATCTGCTAAATGATATAACCGGATGAGTCTTATCTTATGGCTACTTGGTACATTCCTTTGAATCGTTTGGATGGGAATGTGATTAAATGTGGATTAATAGATTGATACATATCCTCAGTGATGGTCACCAACCTCTCATTACCTCATGATCCTACAATGAATGTAACCGCCAATGATCAACCTACTATAAAGATCTTGTTCGACATCATTGGAGATGTAATATCACTTGGACACCCTTATATATCTTTTCTATTTACACACATGAATGTAAATGACTTAAGTAGAGGATTGGCCATGCTTAACAATTTCTCGTATACTATTAACCGTGTTTGTTTTGTAAACCTTAACGTATAAGCTCAACTATAGTTAACTCTACCCGATTCAATTTAGTGACAACATTAATATTATGTTGGCAAAAAAAGAAAAAAAAAAGGTCTTTTAAATTAAAAAGTCGACATAAATTCAAATCTTACTGAATTCGAGTTTGTTGAGTGTGCCAAGGGTTAATTCAAAATTCTAAGTCTGCAAGCTTTAAACATAATGCTATTTTATCTCACTCAAGGAAATTTTACTCACAGCAGGCCATCCAAGTCGAACACAGTGTCGTGGAATTGAACTTGCTATGTCTACAGTACTGCACGATTGGGCCGATACCAAGCCCCATATTTCGCCGTGTCTTAAGTTTTATTATGTCTTTTTACAATATTTTCTTGGAAATTTGATAGTAATAAATCATTTATTTAGAAAAATTAATAAATGGGAAAGATAATGATACTTAATTTTTTAGTTTAATAAAAAACATACTAAAATTAAGATTCAGATAGTAAAACACGCAATGATGAGTTTGAGTAATGTTTTTGCACCAAAATCACAACTTAAGGGGATAGTTTTAAATTTCTAAGGTTATTTGCCAAGTTATCAAAATATAGTGGAATGATTACTTCAATTGAGAGATCTATTCATATATATATCAAAATTTATGGGTGCCATTTACATTTTCTCTAATATTTTTATTTATTGCCATTTAATATGCTGGATAATTGGCCTTTGTATTTATGTCTCTTGTTAATTTATTGCCTTTTACATCTACAATGCACAAAATGAGTACAGCCTTTTTTATTTTTATTTTTTAATAAGACGCTCTTATAATATTGAAAATTAGGTAGATAAATTAGTAAATATTTATAATTAGTAGAATTAATTTGAAAGTTAGTAATACTATTAAAAAAAATTTGTCCCAGAAACAAAGATGATTCAGCAATTTATTTCATTGCAAAATCAAAAGCATTTTTTTTTTGGATTAAAAATTTTGTTTAATGAGCCTATCCCATATCGAATAGATGTTATCAATTTTCATTTACTGAATTTTTCTTCTGTAAAATACCAAGTTATGTGAGACTGTCTATTTGGCTAGTTTTTCTAGCAGATACAGACACTTTTTTAAAAAAATTTCTAATAAATGTTTTTAAAAAAAATACAAATAAGAAAAAGTTACAGTTCTTATGAAAATCAAGATAGATTATAAATAAAATATAAATATAAATAAGACATATTTACATATATTATTTGATACAGATAGATGAAAAAATAGATCATCACACCCGTCACACTCATCATGGCTAAACCAACAAATTTTTTCTTCCTCGTTGACCAACAAAATAGCTTGATTAACATTTTGAAGGTATAAAAATTAAAAATTAGCTAAAGTTTTGAAATATCCGTTAAAGAATTTGTAATCTATTATTACTATTAAGTGAATATACTTTTATTTGTGTAAAAAAAAATTTGAAATCAAATATTACATATATTAATTTTTTTTATATTTATAACGGTTATTCCCCCTTTCTTTCTTTCTAGTAACTATGTGATACTACTTCATTCTCTCTTCTTCCTCTTTATTCTTTGTGACAAAAGATATTTTGACTCTTTTTTTTTTAAGGATTAGTTTTTAATAAGATTTCCTTAATTTTCATCATGATGGAGTGGAAGCCGTGGCTAACAAGTTCGTGGAAAAACAAGATAAGACTAGTATGGCAGTTTTGTAACTTCAAGATCTTAGTTCAATGCAGAACAAGCCAACGAGCAAAAATCACTCCTTTGATCGTGCTCAATATTGGTTTTGGAGCAAATTTCATCATTTAGGCCATCAAAATAGCATTTGTTCTATTTTAGGAAAGTTCTATTTATATTTTGTAACTCTTTATAGATAATTTTGTTTTGCTTGTCTCTATGGCATTTTACCTATCTTTTTATCTACTTTTGTCTGTAAGTTTTAATGAGTTTCTATTATTGGCAATTTCTCATGTTTTATTTTTGGCAGCTTCGAGTTTGCTTATAAATTGTATGTCTAAGGTAAAAGAACATATCGGTTTTTTTCAATAATACACGTTGTTGAGTAGTTTGCTCTATTTTCCCCAAATTTTGAATTTCTTCTCTATTTTCGAATTTGGATGCTTTATTGGGTATTCACTGAATCAACATGTAATTGAAAATCACATTCGGCATCAATAGAGTGAAATATTTCTCTATATCTTTCACTGCGTTCCATCAATAGTCAATTTTTGATACCTTATTTAACCCACTTTACAAAGATGTCGATACCTTAAATAAATTTTTCTTTGAACATTGTTTTATCTTTTTAACACTCAAAACATTGATACCTTAAAAACTAACTCTGAAATGTTGATATTTTTCGATATAATTTATCCTAAAAATTACTAATAAGCCATTCAAACATTAGAGTTGGATATATCCTTTGATCATGAGAATGAGATGGGAGTTGTTGCTTGCCTTGCTAATTGGGATGATTAAGGCTCTGTATGTTTGATGAAAATATTTTATAAAAGAACGCCTTTTCATTTTTCATGTTTATTTAAAGAAAAGTAGAACAATTATTGGAAATATTTTTTCTTGGTTTGAAGAGCGACTTTCGAATTATCAAAGCATAAATTATTTTCCCATTAATTTATGGGTTCTATCTATCAATCATTTGCCACTATCATTATTATTTAATTTTTTAATATTTTTTATTGGGTAGATTTATTTCTAATTATAGAATATGTTTTCTTTATTAATTATCTTGATATTTACATTATTCAAGTATTTGAAAGAAACAATAAAAGAAAACTATTTTCATAAAATTAACCAAAAACACTTGAAATCATACTACTTTTAGGAAAACTTTTTTAAGAAAGCATGTTTTCTATTAACAAATAGTTTTCTTTAAAAACAAATAGGACTAAGATAGTGCAATGAATGTAAATTACCTAGCATTTGTCTAATAGGTATAGCTAAAAACTGCCATTCCTTCTTCAGGCTCTATAAAAAATTTTCCAGTTTTCTTTGTTTCGATGTAGCACGAGGAATCTTTTTGCCTTTACAATACACTTTGTGTAGGATGGCAGCCTTTTGGACAATCTGGATCAAAGCATAATTGCTGCAAAAGTTGTTATTGAGAATACCATATACCCTCTTCTGCTTGGTTGTTTTTATCAATGGGTATGTTTAGATGTAATCATTTCAAGAACCAGTAGACCTCTACTTTTTCTTAATTTGAAACCAAAAAAATATGACCCTCAAATCTTTGATGAGCGTATCAGTGAGACTAGTGTTGTACCATCTTCTTTTTGTTTGATGGGGGTGGAGTAAGTTGGCTAGTCATTATATGTTCTAGTTCATTTTAGCTAAATTCCTATATTTATCTGGTTGAAAACAGGTGATTTTTCCTTGTAGGCATGTTATGTATCGATGCTAGGCTCACCTACAAATGGTTCTTACTCAGGACAGTGGAGCCTTAACGTGTAGAACTATCAAGTTAGTCTTAGACAGTGGATGCACGTCTCTAATAGCAGGCAGGGCAATCTATTGACCAAATGCTGCAAGTTTGTTTAGAGTTCTTAGATACAAGGATGGTTATTAGTCTTCAAGGAATTTGCTTAATTATGGAAGGCTTAGTTGAAGACAAGTAATGGGATGGAGAGTCTTAGCTAAATGCTGGTGGTTTTGGGGGTAGGGAAGGAAGAAAGATTTTGTATCCCATTCCTTGGTCTTATACATATAGCTTTAGCAAAGGAGTCCTTGGGATTTTTGAAGCCTAGGATAAATACGAAGGTAGTTAGATAAAATAGTATGATATTGACAGTCATGAATGTTTTTCAAGTTTTTATGGGCCATCGGCTTATTAAATCTTAGTTGACTTGGCATCTTCTATTTTCATGGTTGAGTAATTTGTGTGAAGTCCCAGACCAGTGCACATTGATGCACTTCTTATTTGATGAGATTGTTACTTAGTGTTTGGCATAATGTTTAGGGATAATGTCAAGAATGTTACCTAAACTTTGAAATTAATCATTTAAATACTTAAAATTTAAAATTGATTAATTAAGTACTTGAACTTTAAAATTGATCAATTTAGTATTAAAAAAAACTTGACAAAGTTATGGTTAACATATTGGCAAAAAAAAAAAAAATGGTATTGTTAACATCCATGAAAGCTTCTTTCGGGTATTAAATTGATTAGTTTCAAAGTTCAAATATATAATTAGTCAATTTTAAAATTTAGGTATCCAATTACATATTTTATCAAAATTTAGGTATCATTCATGACATCAACCTTAATGTTTAATACTATATGCATATATATTTGTTTTAGATATTGGATTTTTATTTAATTATTTAGCAATTTTATATTGGTAGGCTAGTGATCCTTTATGATGGCTTCTTGGTAAATTCATTGTAGTTTATACTTTTGTTCACTTTATGTTGACAAGCTAGTAGGTCTTGTTTTCGTAAGTAAGACTCGACATTTTAGTTTTAAGGTAAATTACACCGGTTATAATGTTTGAGGGTAAGTTCATTTGAGATTATAATGTTTAGAGACTAAATTCATTTTATGTTGCAACATTTTAAATAGTTAAAAAAATGTCACAACGTTTAGAGAAGTGGATCAATTGAGGTCACCATTGACACGTTCATAATGTGCCAAATCTTCTAAGTTTTGATTTTAAATATTTCTCCTGTTGACACATGCCAATGGTAATCTCAATTGACCCACTTCTCTAAACATTGTGACCTTTTTTTAACAACTCGAAATGTTGTAATCTTAAATGAATACTTCAAATGTTGTGATATTCCAATGCAATTTACCCTTTAGTTTTACTAGGATTAAGAAGCTACTGCTGTTTCTACATTGGATATACTAAAGGCTTTGGTTTGCTTTATGGATTGTGTCGTAAGGAATTTAGATTTCTCATTAGCTATATTATTTCTTATTTCGATTATTTCCTCCAATATTTTTGTAGGATATATAGTTTTTCATGCTAACTATAACAAGACAAGACACTTCTGAAATCTTGCATCTTGACATCCATCACTGGTTTGGTGGTTGTTGTATTACTATTTAGCTATCCCAATTGTTATTGGATTAACAATCTTCCTTAACTTTGTTTTCTTGAGTAATGCCTTTAGGCATGTTGTATAGATCACATTTGCTTGATCTAGGGAATCTCTATTTGTATTGTTGAATCCAATGATGTTTCATTTTGGTTACTGTGGTAGAACATTTTGAAAGATGTCAATGAGCTCTTTTTTTTTTCTTTTTCATTATAATGAGGGGCTTGAGAAACTAAATATGATGCCACTATACTACAAGTGAAACATCCCAAATTTTAATTTAGGAATTAATAATAACAAAGACAGTAATAAAAATAATGATAATATAATTAAATAATAGTAAAGTAATTTGGAATAATAAATTTCAAACAAAAATAATAATGAATTATTTAAAATAAATAAAATAATGTAACAATTGGAAATTTAATAAAATTACAAGAATAAATAATTTGAATGTGGATAATAATTAATACACTACATGTTATAAAACAAGGAATGACAAAATAGACATTTTAGCATGTAAGTAATTAAACTTATACAAAATACAAGGACATTGGAGTTATTTCATTTCCAAACGTAGAAAATTGTACATTTGAGCCCTAAATCCTTGTATAAAAAGCTAATATTTTCTCTCTTCCCCCATTATTTCCTCAGCAAAACTTCTTAAGGAAGTCATCACCTCAAATCCTCTCTGAACTCTCTACTCTTCTTTAGGAAGAAAAACCTCTCCTTATCTCTCTCAAATTAGGATTTAGTAAACTACACTATAATTTTCAAGAAATAAAGGTAAGAATCTTGTCCTAATCCTCCTAATTATTTAATCAACATCACTAATACAAAATTTTATCTTAGGAGTTAACAACAATCAAGGAGAAAAGGAGGCATGATTAAGAAGCTACATCAACAAGCAAGCCATATTAATTGCAGTAGTAGGGCTTAAGTGACTTGTGTGATTTCCTTTGAGGTAAGTAATCTCGTTTTTCATTTTCTTGATTTTGTTATATAATCAATGACTTAGAATCTAGTATTTATTAATGTAATCATAGAATATCTTTATAGATCAATGAAATCATGATTAGATGATGAATGATTAGGGGTTGTTATATTGAATGTATACTGTAAATCATTGAATTGCAAAATCTAAATAAAATATCAAATCAATTTATTTTGGGATGAAATATATTCGAATGGTAGTTTAATTTGTTTATATTTAAACTAAAAAATTTTGCGATTTTTGAAATACATTTACTATTTTTAAAAATTAAATTACAATATAACAAAATAAGGTAAAATAGTGTTTTAGCCAACAACAGTGGTATGAAAGTATTAGGCTGAAGCAATGTATTTTTCTTCTTTTGCTGGGGTAAAAGTATAATGATTTGAAAGCTTAAGAAATCCATTTAATATAATGTAAAGAACCAGCCAAGAGCCGGTCAAATTATGCCTCAATTTAGCAAAAACCAGTCGGTCAACAATCTTGTCCCTTGTTTTCAACTAGTTTAGATGTAAATGAATTTAAAACCCCAATTAACTAATTAATTTAGGACAATTAAACATATGAACATGTAAAACAATGTGTTCGGTAGTTTACATAAAAATTTGAGCTTAAGAACCGGTCTAAAAGTTAGTGAATCGATCCAATTAAGTTAAGATGCACTTTAGTATTAAATAGGAGATGAAATAATAAATTAAAGGGAAATTAGTTCTAATCATATAAATAATGTAAATAATATAGTTTCATATTAAAATATTAATTTTTGGGTGAGTGATTAAATAATTTGATTTTAGGAATTTATCTAATAAAATAGAAATAAATAATGCATTATAAGATGATATAAACCTATTAGGAAGTTAGTTTAGGTTTCTTGACACAATTTTAGGTAAAGTTAGATTACTAAGGGTATAAATGGATTAATTGCACTTAAAATGAGATACTTTACTTAATAAAAGTATACTATATTAATTATAAGATATGTTACTAATAATATCTCCTTAAGGACCTAATTCCTATATAATGAGTTTAAGTGGTTAAGTTAAGTACAAAATGAACTTTAATATATGAAAATGACTTAAAATTAAATTTACTTTAAGAACATGATATTAACCAATATTATATTTTAAAAGGAAATGGGTGAAATCTCAATTAGAATAGATAATGTATCAATATAACTTAGAATTGATTAAAAATCAATCTAATGAGAATAAATGATTGAGTTAGTGACTTAAAATTCATTTGGAATAATTTCTTTATACAAATTCTTGTTCTCAGGATTTCCTATCATTTGCTTTGAGGCAAGATTTCTATTTGAGTTCAAGTACGCAGTGACTTGGGTGTTGCTTGCTAAAATATGTGTTTTAAAATGAATTAATACTTAAAGATGGCCTAATTAATTGCTTTTAGTGTGCTTGTGTCGTTTTTGAGATCTGATTCGAGGAGTGGCAATCTTAGTGGTGATGTTAGTACAGTAGTTAGGCACTCAGGCTACCAAGGGTGGCTTGGCAGGTAGCTAATAAAGCGAACGGTAGCAAGGTAACACTTACCTAAATTGGAGAGAAGTTGCATTTGTTTAGTTTAAGATAATAGGCTCTTAGGCTAAACAGTGTGATAGACTGAGGAAGGTAGAGATGAGTAATAGTTGTAACCCCTAGACGAAACTACTTAATTGATATAGAGTTAGGAGATATAGGTATCTGGGCTACCTATATTAATCCCCTAAGTAGGGCTACAAATGAGCCGAATTGCTCGTGAGCTACTCAAGCTTAGTTTTACTCAACTTGAGCCCATTTAGTAAATGAGTTAAGCTCAAGCCTTGACTCAAGCTTGTAATCCGACTCGTGAACAAGCTCATTTTAAGCTTATAAATAGGCTCTCAAGTACTTGTTAACAGGCTTGTTAATAAGCTTACAAGCAAATTTATAAGTTTTCTATTTATGATATATTAATATAGAATTAATATAATAAAACTAATTTCTACTTAATATATATGTATATATATTTAGCAACTCTTATATATTATTTTTAGGTTTGAAAAAAAAAATGAAAAAGGACCTACTTAAATGATTCGAGCTCGAGCTTTAATTTTAAGCTCGATAAAAGCTCGTTAGGCTTGATAAACAATTCGCCTCGGCTCGGGCTCGATTCATGAACGAGCTAAGCTTGAGCTTAAAATAAAGCTCATTTAGCTAATTAAATCTAACTTGAGTCAAAATTTTAGGCTCAATAAGAAGCCTTGCTCAAGCTTGAGCTTAATAATTTTTAAATAAGCCGAGCCCTAGCCTTGAAAAGCTTAGCTTGGTTTAGCTAGTTTGTAGCCCTACCCCTGAGCAATTGCTGCTACTCAAGACACCTATATTCCTAATTGTGTTACTGGAGTTTGAATATTCTACTATTGATTTACTCCACCTAAATTTAAGATACAAATTAATGGATATTACATGTGCATTAGTAAAGGAATGTGTGATCATATTGTGTGTGCTTATGTCTATGTTGTACTGAGTTTTAGCTTATTCCTTCATACTTTTTCATATTATAAAGATGATTTGATCTTGATGCTTTGGATATGTGCTCTACGGGTTGATGTCAGAGAAAGACCGAACAAGCTAGACATAGAGATAAGTTGGGCATTGTTCTATTATTTATCAGAGTGTTTAATATTTATATCATGAGGTTTCTAATGTATTGAAAGATTATTTATTGTTACTTATAAAAACTTAAGTCAGGATTGCTTAATTTAAATTAGAAACTAACTTAGTTAAGGATATCTTTTGTGTAGAACGACTGAGTGTTATACGTTGCAAAACTGACTATACCTCTATTCAAGGCGTGATAACAAGACCCTTGGCAAAGATGTCAAGGAGTTAATGTAACATAATTTATATTAACGATGCACATAAACCACCCTAGATTTTCCATTTTATGCTATTGACATGAATGAAAGCGGTTAAGACAAGAGGTTGTGATTCAAAAGTCCCTGCCCAAGCATTTATCCCTATATATTTAATTAATCAACTCAATCAATGTTCTAATCCAAAAATAAGGACGTTTTATATAATCGTTAAGTCCATCTGTCTTGAATGACATGTTTCAAGGACGTGTTCGGGTTTTAGCTTTAATAGTGGAGTTTTTCTCTATTTTCAGCTCGTGACATCAACAATGTCTAGCTCACATTTGATTACTTTATTGGAGGATGAATTTCAAAACTTATTAAATTGCTAGAGCTATTTTAGGGGTACACGAATCATCCTTATGTTTGATCTTCTCTCCTTTCTTCCCTCTTGCAAGCTCAGGCTTGTTTAGGTTATTAAATTTTTATCTGTATCGGTAACTTGTCGGCATTAAATCAGTATCAGTTCAGTTTGGTCAGTTTATGAGTAAAACTATCGATTTAATATCGGTTCGGTATCGATTTGATTTGAAAACAAAACCAAAGCGATTATCTAAATAGACCCATATCACGAAAACGTGCAAACTCTTGATTTTCAATATTGATAAGGTCTCTAGAATGAAACATTTACATCAATGTAAGCAGTCAAATTGGTTACTCCACATTGTTGATCATTCATCCCCATTGCTAATGGAAATTCGCCATGCAACAAAAATTTTATCTTTCCGTCTTCTTCAATTGCTCAGTTTTATCATAAGGTACTTGACAAAAATATATCATCATATGAATTATTATTTTATTTTATATTTAATTCCACAAGATTAGAGACATCCTTTTTCATCTTGTCACTTCAAGTGACGCATAAGGAGAATCAATTTTAAGAACAAGGGCAATAATGATAAGTAGTGTCGGGTTTTGTAGATTACAAGAAACATAACAAAATATATGAAATTTTCTATAAAACCTCTTACAGATGTATGTGACATGTAAAATGAGAAATAAATTATGTAAGATCATAAGAAAAATACATTTTTGATTTAATGTAAATATTGTCTCCTGATAAGTGTCTAAAGACCTTTAATATTCACATTATTTTGATATTATATTATATAGGTCTTATGTGAATTATTAAAAAAAATTATACTTATGTGGGTTAAAATGCTAATTTTAGGAATGAAGAAAGATAATGAGCATTAATGAAGACTTTTGGATGAGTTAGCTTAGGAAAGTGAAGATTTACAACATATATGACCTTTCTACACAAGTTGTATAGAACACTGGTGTTGAAGATAAAAGTGACCAACAAGCATTTTTAAAGTACACAAGGAATGAACACAGGCTATGTAGGATGCTCATGTAGAGGACCAGAATTTGTAGTAACAGTTTTCATAATAGACGACCTATCAACACGGCCTATGATCGAAGGCATGTAGCTCTCCAATCATCATGTTTCGTTAGTTTCCATCCAATGTAGCCTCGAACATAGGTTGTGCAAGGTGGTTGTGCAAGAGCATATTGCCACTTTCCTATAAATATAAGCTTTGGCTCGCTATTTTAAAAGGATCATTCGTTCATAGTAAACCCTAGAGAGAAAAATAAGTATTTGAAAGTGGAGAAACACAAGGGCTTATTGGAGATCACAATACTTCATCTTTAAGGATTGTAATAATAACTTTTTACTATTTTTCCTCATTCTATCATTGTATTTTTTATTCTATGGAAAAATAGTTCTTTTATCCTAGATCTTGAGAAACCCTAACCTTAATATAGAGATTGAATTGCCTTGTTAACGGAAGTTTGTGTTTCTTGAATCTATTCATGTGCTTTAATTGTTCTTTGAATTAATATGTACACTACTACATTCATTGATTGATTCTTATTGATTTAATCGACATATTGATTGATGAGATAGATCTGATATGAATATTGAAGCTTGAATGTGACTCCAGATATAGATTACAAGAACTTTCTACATCAAGATTTATTCCTTTTAAGGAATCATGAGCTCTAATGTAATTTTGTATACATCTAATGACGAAAGATATTTCCTTTAGACGTATAGGGTTAGAATTAAATCATCTTGAAAGAGAGATTGATGAAATTAAGGATTCCTACAATTCAAGAATTTAAACAATTATTAATGAATGTTTTGTAAGGAATTGGAAATGGGGTTAGCGGTGAATCAAGATTAGGGATAGTTTTGTGATATAATATTTTTAGAAGCATTAACACTCACTTTTGCTAGGGTTTAGTAATTAATTAGTTGCTTAGATATATTAAAATCATTCGAATTATACCAAGTAGATTGTAGAATTAAGGTAACTACTAGTAATTATAGCTCCTGATGGAACAACCCCTATGCTTACACCAATATTATAATCAATAGGTATGCTAGCCTAGGATTAGTCGTAAAGTTAAAATAGGGTTTTAATTTAATTTGATTGATTACAATTGAAAAAATCCACTTCATCACCTCCTAGGCATAGTGTTCAAGTGAAATTTGAGATTTACAGTGATAGGGGGAAAATTCGAATATATATTGCTAGATAACTCTGTATTAAAATATAATTCTTCCCTTATTTTAAAACTAGGCGCAATATAATTTTATATGAATATATAAAACTTGCTTTTTCCCTTTTTGTGATAGTTAAAACAAATAGAAAAGCAACTTCTCAAAAAAAAATTCCTTTTGTACATAGAATATTAATAATAGATGACAATGGACCTTTTTGGAATGAGAATTTAATAGTCAATTACTCAACATAATCATTTACGTAGTTGATAAATCAAAATTTACTTATCATTATCTTATTTTTTTCTTTCATTATACCATTAATGCAAACTTATAATTAATATGTAAAATAATTATGTCATTATCTTGAAATAATTAATTCTAATTCCAAAAAGATTGACATAATTTTAGTATTTACTAAAATTTTCTAGTGAATCAACTTATTTCTGTAACTATATTATTATCTGTGACTTTCTAGACTTCTATACCTTGATATGCATAAAGGCAGTGTCTATCTAGACACAAACCAAGGTCATCATCTGGCAATAATTATTGGTCACCCAATATAATAGAAAGATTGCAAATCATAAATCATCATGAACCGACTACTATGCAGTTAAATCTCTTCATCAAGATATCTTAATTAAATCATTGCATGTAATTCCATCAATAATTAAATCATTTTACTTAGTTCTCAAAATAAACTAGACTAAAGAAAGTGATGAATTCTATCTATGCATTTAATGACATTAAAGAATGACATTCCATATATAGGAAGTATGAAGGTCCTAAATCTAGGGATTATTTATGCTGTTTATATAGAGAAGGGACCAATGACATCAAACATTTAATATCCTCTATTGGTAAGTTGTGTCTAGTGTATCTATCTAACTTTGGCATCTACTTGTATAAGTTTGAGAATGACCTAAGCTATACAGCGTGTTGATCTAAATATTCATATCCCCTCTAGATATTATTCGGCTAAGGACAATTTTAAATAATATGATGTTATGTTTTTCTCATTGATAATATACCACGTTATTTTATGACTGGTTATTCTAGTCATGCTAGCATCCAATCAGTATGCCCTAGCATCTAGGCACTAAGATGCTAGCTAGATCCTACAACAATCGCTTAAAAATAAACACAAAAACATTCATAATGCAAACAAGAGCTTAATATGTCACAAACATATTTTTGCTTAGTGTAACTTCATTTTATTATATAAGCAAATAATCTATTTCCTTATCAAAATTTAACTTGAACCCTCCAATTCAACAAAAGCAACATTGAAAGTAGAAATGTTTCCAATTCTTTCTTCTCATTTCCATCTTTTTCTTATTTTATTTTTGGCATTTAAAGTTAAATTTTCATCAATTTACTTCCATTTTCACGGCCTTTCTTTGATTTCTTTTGTCAAAATCGTGCTAACGTGGCATTGGAAGGATATCGTCTGTTTGTTTGTCTTTTTTCGACAGATACAGACACTTTTTTAAAATTTTTTTCTAACAAATTATTTATCAAGAAATAGATATAGATAAAAAAAAGTTGGCAGTTCTCATAAAAAAATCCAATAGATCAAATACAGATAAAATATATATGCAAATCGGATATATTTACATATATCATTTAAAAAAGATACAGATACAGATGAAAAACAGACAATCCAAACAGACCCCTAAAGTCTAGGTGACTAAACTGTTGTTGTGCTCCTAGTTATTTGTTCCATGCAACGGGCTTTAAAAGTTTAGTCCATGAAGGAAAAAATGCATTAGGCGTAGTATCAATTGATATTCATCATCTCAATTTTAACATTTGAATGCAAATGTTGAGGATGTAATTTCAGCCATCAATAGCAGATTGACCTCCATGGATGATCAAGATATTGATGAACATGAATCGTTTATGAAAGCATTAGGTCAAATAGGATCATGCAGTGGATGATTTGTAGTATTCAATCAAATTAGATGATGCTTGGAAAAGAAAACATACTTAGATGTGACCCTTTTTTCTTTCTTTTGGGAGGTTGGGGTGTTTTGCAGTTATGGCTTCTTTATTGTGCTATTGCAACTACCGTTTCCATTTGAATCTTTACAATATAGTCTTGGCAGTCTAAGGAACATCAGCATTATGGTTTTTTTTTTTTTTTAAGAAAATATCAATTACCATGATTAAATAAGAGTTTCCAAATTTCAGTGGAAAACGTTGTCCTCTCCATGTGTGTTGAAACAATTACTGCTATTGGAAATGGAATTCCATAGTGTAATTTGAAGTTGGGATCTAGATCATGAATTTACTTCAATATTGTTACCTCTCTTTGTTGTCAAATTCATAATTTTAAATTCACTTGAATGCACA
The DNA here is from genome assembly GCA_024138025.1 of Combretum micranthum. Classification (NCBI taxonomy): domain Eukaryota; kingdom Viridiplantae; phylum Streptophyta; class Magnoliopsida; order Myrtales; family Combretaceae; genus Combretum; species Combretum micranthum. The sequence goes on from JAMXBD010000135.1 coordinate 1,518,484, forward strand.
AAACTAGTAGAATCGTATAAAACATAGAACCAGTAAAATCATAAAGTAGTAGAATTATACACTTAAATTCATAAGTTTACCTAAAGTTTGCAACTAATTATATATTTTTATTTGTTTTAATCCATATACCCCATAATTATGATATCATAAATAAAAATTATCATCATCCTATCATACTTGATTATCATATATATATATATATATATAAAAACACAACACAACACACCGTTTTAAACATAAGCAAATCCAGGAGGGAGCTGAGGGCCTAGCCCATAAAAATAAAGATAGTTTAGTAGTGGGTACTTGATCGTGGATTCAAGTACTATACACACACACACAAAATATTTTATCAAATATACTAAATACCGTAATTATTTTTTGAATGATTTTGTTCATACGTATAAAATTAATAAATATAATAGTGAAATTATTAATAAAAACCTTATACATATATAACATACAATATAATTGTAATGAAAAACAAATATTAATTATTATGATGTTAACTTAACTAAGATTTTGCCATCAATGTATCACCCTACATCCGTCCTAGATTTTAATCATAGTCCTATAACTTTACTTGCTTACTATATATATCCTGGGCCATAGATTTTAAATCATAGCCCTATAACTTTACTTCCTTTCTTACTATATATATGCCGGGCCATGTTTTTAAATTCTCTATATGGATGTTTTAATGCACGACCAGATGGACAGCGGAGGCAACTTCCGGGACACTTATCTTGCACCAGGGTTCCGGTTCCACCCCACCGACGAGGAACTCATTAGCTATTACCTACTGAAGAAAGTACTTGACAGTACTTTCACTTGTCGTGCTATTGCTGAAATTCACTTCAACAAGTGCGAGCCATGGGAACTCCCTGGTAATTAATAAAAATAAAACAGCACTCATTACCTTAATTAACAAAAGTGAAGAGATTTTATGTTGTTTTGTTTCATAAGATATGGTTTTCAAATGATTATACAATGCAGTTGACACTTAGTGAGATATTTATGTTTTTTTAGTGACTAAGTATATGTGCTTTAGACAAGGAGTCAGAATATGACTCATCCCGATTTGCAAAAAAAAAAAAAAAAAGAACCTTTTTTTTTATATACTAATGGTTGTGTGTTGTGGTGTAGGGAAGGCGAAGATGGGAGAAAAGGAGTGGTACTTCTTCAGCCTAAGGGACAGGAGGCACCCAACTGGGCTAAGAGCAAATAGGGCTACTGAAGCTGGGTACTGGAAAGCTACTGGCAAAGATAAAGAGATATACAGTTCAAAGACAAGTTCTCTTGTTGGAATGAAGAAGACTTTGGTTTTTTATAGAGGAAGAGCTCCGAAGGGACAAAAAACCAACTGGGTTATGCATGAGTTCCGTCTTGAGGGCAAGTTTGCTTATCGTTACCTTTCTAGGCCATCCAAGGTAGATTTCTCAAAGTGAAATATCCTAGTTGATTATTCTTGGTTGCACTTCATAGTACTTGCGATGACACACATGTTCCGGACAGCTTTTGGCTGTCGGCATGGAGTAAATTTATTAAAATGGTCCACTTGCTTCGGTGATCTGTATTAATTAACTATTGAATGATTTTCATACACTTCAAATTTTTGCACGTTGCATCCAATTTATTTTGGTTCTATGGGCAGAGTGTCATCTGCATATCTTTGGTTCTCTTTCTTATTGTTACAGGATGAGTGGGTTATCTCCCGAGTGATAAAAAAATCTGGCGCCAGCATTGGCAATCCCTTTAGGACGAAGACCCCTATTACCTGTCACATGTTGCTGTCCCCCGAACCGACCTCCCAGTCGGCGTTCGTCTCTCTTCCCCCAATTATTGACTTCTCTTCCGCTGCCGCTGCATTCACAGACCAAGAGAGCTGTCCTTTCGACAGTTCAGCTTCAGCCACACGTGAGCGCGTGTCCTGTTTCTCCACAATTGCTGCTGCAGCTGCAATAGCAGCCAACAGTTCCTCAACTCCGTCAAGTTTCCATTTTGCGCCGCCAAGTCCTGCCATCACTGCTGGTGTTTCAGATTACCCGAGTCTGAGGTCCCTGCAAGAGAACCACCAGCTGTCGAACTTTTTATCTCCTGCTTTGGGAAGCCAGCACAACCTGGATGACGGCTATTCTGGCTGTTGGTTGGGTGGTCAGGAGGAAGCGGAGCTAGATTTTGGTGTGAGTACGATGATGGCAATGGGCACATCAGAGCTTGACTGCTTGTGGAGTTACTGATTGTTCAGTTGTTCTTGATGAACAAACTTCTCTGTTAATTATGTCTTTTAAAACCCTAGCTTAGAATTCTCAGTATGCTTTAGCACCATGTTGTTGCAGATCTTAGGTTTTGTTTGAAGTGTTAGTTATTTTGGAGTTTTGATTTTTAACAAATACATTACCTATATTTTGATATTTTGATAAATAAGTGACATATGTTTTATTTTTGACAAATACATAACCTGTATTTTATATTTTTACAAAAAGAAGTGACATGAGTGTTGTTTTTTTGATAAATACATGAGCTATGTTTTTATATTAATAACAGATAAGAGGCATGTGAAAACACAAGTAATTTATTTGTCGAAAAAATAAAACTCAAGTTAATTTTTTGCAAAAGCTCAAAACACAGGTTATGTATTTGTCAAAAATAAAACTCAGTTCACTGATTTATCAAAATATCAAAACATAAGTTATGTATTTATCAAAATTAAAATTTAGGTCACTTGTTTGTAAAAGTATTAAAATACATGTAATGTTTTTGTCATTTTTCTTTTATTTTTTTAATGTTATATTTTATAATGTTGTGCTCTTGAGCCGCTTTAGACACTAATGATTAGGGTTTTTCTTATGTCAACTGCCTGTATGTTTCAATGTATTGTTTGTATGTGTTTTTCCTTAAAAAGTTCATTTTTTTATGATGAAATGAAAGTCGTTATAATATTAACTTTGTTAGTGGCTAATTTTTGGCGAAGAAGGAACCACGAAAGTGGAAATGAAATGAAACCAAAAGGAAAGAAAATAAATATTATTTTCATTATATTTGGATCCTTAAAGAAAATGAAGATAATTTTTTTTAATTAGTTGGATTATATCACAAATATGAAATAAAAAAATAAATTGTTTAACATCAAATGGTTTCAATTTCAGTATATGAGAGAATTCCCAGTATGCTTTAGCACCATGTTGTTGCAGATCTTAGGTTTTGTTTGAAGTGTTAGATAAAAGACTAGCTCCTGTCGACTGTTTAAAATTAGAGAAGCAACCATCGCAAATACACTATTTAAAATATATTTTAAATTTGTTAAGATTACTATAATCTAATGGTATAAATTTCTGATCTCCATAAATTACTTTCGATTCCCATCTCCCAATAGTTATAAAAACATGATAATTGAACATCAAAATTGCTTAGACCCATTTATATTTTAAATTTTCAAGATATGGTTTTACTTTCCTTAATTTATAAAATATAGAAATAACCCCTAACTTAAAGTTATGAAGACTTAAGTTTATTTTAAAGAAAAACATTAAATGGTTCTAGCTAAAGTACAAAACTTTGTACCCATTTACACTTTTTACCATTTTCACCTTTAAACTAACAAGCAGTCTATCAAACTAAACACAACCGAAAAATGGTTTAATATGCAACTTGTTCAAATAAAGGATAAATAAGTACTTATATTTTTGCTAAATAGTTGTGACGGTGGACACATGTTAAAATTTAATTAAAACGAAATTGAAATTTGCTAAATATCATTAGATTTTATCAAATATAGCCATAAAAATTGCATTGTTAATGCTATGTTAAATTTTACTACTTACTCTTTGGAAGAGAACAAAAGAATAAACTCTAGACATCTGGCTGTATAAATTATGTGGAATATAATTATAAAACCTAAAATTCTTTTACACTCTAGATAGAACAATCAAATGAAAAGATACAAGTTTCTTTACCTATTATGTACTGATATTAATTTACCCATATAAGTTTAAATATGCAAAGGACTTATAATAAGTTGTGTGAAATGCAGTTTTCTAATGGGATGGACTATATTTATTTTCATTTTTCGCTAATAAGTGTGATAGATAGGAATGGGAGGGAAAAAGAAAAATCATAAGTTTAATTTAAAGTAAATGTGCAAATAATTGAAAGAGAGGAAAATGGTTAATTTGAGACTGATAATTGACATAATTGATCATCAATAACATTTATAACTAAATTCATTTAAAATCAGATAACTAAATTCATTCAAAATATTTTTTATTTTGATTGCTTAAAAAGAAAAATCAATGTTTTTTTATGGTGAATCAAACTCGTATTTATTCATTAAAAGTATCAAATTTGGATAATTTTTTATTAACCTTTCTCAATTTTTCACAATGAATATGTTGTTTGACTACCCAAAAAAAGAATACATTATTTTGACTCAACATATATTATAAAATATACATAATATAGCCTCCCTGTGAATTATCTAAACGAGTTGTATAATCTCATTTAAATAAACATGTTTTTTCACTGAATTCAAGCTCAGTTAGTTTCCATTTGTTTGCAATCCTACTCAACCAAAACAGGATATATTGTAAATGATTGCTGACTATTTCGATTTACTTTATTATTGAATATCACTGATCTTTATTCGTTTCCTGAAAAATCAAACGAAATATATTGTTATTATATTTATATAAATCAGACATTCTATTTCCTTTGTAGGGTTATTCTCATTTTTCTAAGAAGGGTGGGTCCTTGACCACCAGTGTTTAGAGTTAAAATCCAAACACGCATGGATGTAAATATGCATTAAATACAGCATCTTTCTTGTCGTCTGATTTTAATACATCTATGTACTCTTTGAAAACGGTATGACATAACACATCATGTTTCGGGAAGAGAAAATTTTGGTTGGTGGGGTTGGAGTGGGCGGAAGGAATCGGGGGTGGGTGGGGGTCTGGGAAGAGTAGAAATCGAGAGAAAAAAAATAAGGAAATCCTCATTTAAAATGAAAATAGAGCAAGAAGAAATGATGAATAATAAAGTTATTTCAACGAATTGCAAGCATGCTTTCCCTCATATTTTTGCACACGTCTTTCTTCTTTTTTTTTTTTTTTATTAATACTGAATTTGATACCTCAACTTTACTCGAAAATTTAATTATGTACTTGAATTTTTTAAAGTTCAATTTCAGTATATGAGAGAACTTTTAGTGCCTATTTTTTGTACCTTAGCTAACGGTGTTAATAACGTTGGTAACGTTCGTTATAATTTTTTATTATTATTAATATTATTTAATTTTTTAAAAACAATTTTAAAATTCCTTCGAACTCAGCAGTGACTTTATCAAGCCAAACCCATGTCCCACAACATTCCTATCTAAGCCCATTATACAACATGTTAACCTGCATAAGTTGGCTTTGGATGTTAATTTCAATTATGTTCAATCAAATTGCTTCTTATAAAGAAGACAAGTTACAAAAATTTTAGTAATGTGGGATAGCTTTGAAAATGCATTTCCTCGCCATTCCCTAATTGCTCATCTTCGACCTGTTTAAATATTTATTCCATATCATTCCAAAAACTTCTTTCTTAACAAAGTTGTCAATATATCAAAAGCCTAAAACATTCCAAATTACATAGGTACATTGGGCTTCAAATATAGCAAAGGAGGGTGCGACAAGTACTCTACCAAGGTGAGGATGGTAGGTTTTTATGTGAAATACAAAAGTGGATTTTGTTCGATGAAGACATAGATAAATACTCACCACGATCTTAGTTTATTCAATGAAAACGCACGATTTTGATTGATGCATCCATTAGCTTAGAGTATAGTAGATTTAGATTGGATCCTAGAGAATTACCTCCCAGTTATCTTCTCTATATTCTAGATTAATCATGCCTATTCTGTTGGTGCCAACGGAGTTGATGGGTCTAGTTGACGGCCGAGCTCTTCGAGTGGCATTAGACGAGTTCCACGGGATCTCTAACAACACCAAACCTCATCTTCAGTTCGTGGTTGGTAACAAAAGCAACTTCGTCGATCTCCAAAAAGAAGTCACTCTCTGCTGCATTTCTCTTATCAGCCATGTATTTGATATATTGATTTGTTCTAATCTAATCTCCTACTAATACGTTTTGATCTTGTTCAAGTCTTGCTTATTGTTCATCCTTGAAAGAGCTCTACTCGATTAAGAACAAGATTAGAGAAGTTGAGGGTCTACACTGACTTCTAAAGCTATGCATCCTAGATTTGCGTTACAAAAAGATCTTGACAGCAAAATGTCTTGGCCAACTTGTAGCAAATTACAACTCCTTATAAGCCATTAACTTGAAATGAAACCCTGCTTAGAAAAATGTGGGAGATGAGAAATTGAAAAAGCACCGATATGACCTTCTCCCTCATTTAGCTTACTACAACAAACAACTCATAAAGTCTAGCATATTAAAAGACATAATAGAGCGGTCAGTTCGTTTAGGAATCAGTTCTCATCATATGATCATGCCTCTATGAGAGACCATTAAATTGAATTGACCCGCTAGTTGTCTTCCCCATCGCATCGCAACCTATTGAGTCCTTCTTCCACCGATTAATGCTAACACCCATCTTTAACCTCCATTGAAACCACTTATAATTCAAACTCCCTTCCATTTTCAACAACCACCGCACCATCGCCACCGTGATGTAAAATCAAACTACCATACCGTCATGCCACTAACATGGACAAACAAATCAACATAGACCCAAACCCACTAAAAGACCATATAACCATCTTCACCAAAAATGCCACAACTAACAATAGTCAAACATGGTTGACCATCTAACCAGTCCTAATTAAAACCACCAATCAAACATAATAACACATGCAACTTACCTCCACTAGAAAACAAGACCCACGACTTGATAGCACAAAAGGCAAAGGATTTGCTAGTAGGGAGATGGTGATAGTTGTGATAGTGGAGCCATGGTTTAACTTCTGGTGGTGTTTTTGATGGTGGTTTGGGTTGATGTTTAACGAGAGAGGATGAGCTAAAGAGAGAAAGAGAATTGAGAGAGAGAGCCTAAGAGAGTATGTTTTGAGAGTGAGAGAGAAGAGAGAAGTACCGAGGTACAGAAAGGAAGATCCAACATTGCTAAATCATCATTAATTCGTCCTTTATATATTAACTAATTGAATAAACTATAATCGAAAAGAAATGCTGGACAAGGAAGTTCTAGGATGATGGCCTTTGTGTCAATTGGGCTTGCTAATTTGCTTTAATTGGACTGTTGTACTTACTAAGCTTGCTCTTTTTTCATTAATAATAGTGAAAGTATAATAATACATGAAAATAGAAACTAATTAATTGCCACGTTAGAAAAAAATAAGATAAAAAAATAATAAAATGACACATAAGATGACACGTGTCACATAGTGATTAGTAGATATGGGCAAAGTGGGTAAACGAGCCGGCCCATCCCACTTCGACTGTAGGTTAAATGGGTTGGGCCAATTCGATCCACTTTTAACATGCCAGATTTTCTCGTCCTATGGACTAAAATTATTTTTTTTTCAATTTTTATTTTTAATGTTAGTTTGTGTGAAAATTCGAATATTTATGTATTTTAAGGTTATATATATGTTGACGACTAATTTTATTACTATATTAATTAATTATATACAAAAACAAGTTTTTAAAATAATTTATTGGATATCATACTATGTTTAAATCAGTAAATATATATATTAGAAAATTTTATAATACTTGTAGTTCATGTATCAATCTATCCTTTTCCATAACATACATAAATAATCATTAATATGTTATTACATTATTCTTGTTTTTAAACTTCTACTTCTTCTTCTTCTTCTTCTTCTTTTCTCGTGATGGAGACAGGATTAACATCAAGAAGATAATTTAGAAGATGAAGATATGGAAAATTTTTACAATATTAAGATAGATTTGATTTAATCAATATATCTTATTTTATTATATGAATATTTAAGGAAGGGGGAGTCGTCTAAAGCAGCGGAAAGGGAAAAAACATTGAATGATTTAATTCCGCCGAATTTGCTTTAGACCAGCATTGAATGATTTAATTGTTTTATTGATTTATTTCCTTTTCTTGGGACTATATATTTTATAAGTAGTATTAGTCAATATTGTATTTATTGTTTTCCTTTTAGGATAATATTGTATTTATTATTTGCCTTTTTTAGGATTTTTTCTTTTTAAGATTTTCATGTAATAGTATAAATAGGCTTTTAGGCTTGTTTTTGTAAAAATAACTGATATTTGACATATTTGATATTAAATTGAGAAAATTTTCTCTAAGTTGCAATTGTTTAGCAATTGTGTGATTAAGTTCACGTTTTGAAATCAATCGTCGAATTGATTTCTGTTATTCAAACACTTTCGTGCAGCGTCAAATTAGTATCAGAGCAAGGTGAGTTCCTGCAAAGATGGCAATTAACGTCAGTGTTGATGGCGGTCATGTCTTCAACGATGTTCGAGATGTGGAAGTCTTGAGAGCCAAATCCTTGGGTCGAAGGGCGGTATTAGGTAGTATAGATCAAAGATTCTGGCGTTATGAGCAACACTTTGATGATCAGATCAAGTGATCTAACCCAACAGGAACAAGAATAGTTATGGGAGACAACTACAGACAGAGTATGCTCGCGGCGATCCTGTTGTCAGACCTGTTAATGCAAGTTGTAGGTGTCAATATAGAGGGAAGTGTTGTGATTTTAATGATTATTACAAATATGATTCTAAGGAAGAAGATGAATTGACGGAGGAAGAGGAACAGCCACGAAGATAGGGTGGTGATGGCAATGTTAGAAGAGATATTCCATATTTTAGAGGAGAATTAGGGATTAAGGATTTTGTGGATTGGATTGCTAAGGTTAAACAGTTTTTTGATATTATAGCGGTGCCAGAGGAGAAAACGGTAAGATTGGTAGCATGTATGCTTAAAGGCTATGCATCTGTTTGGTGGGAAAGGTTACAAAAAAAGTTGAGTCATTAAGGCAAAACACCTGTTAGGACATGTTTTAGGATGAAGATATTATTAGAGGATGAATTTCTTCCTCTTGATTATGAGGAAATCATATCTCAACAGGACCACAGATGTCATCACGAAAAGAAATCGATGCATAAATATTTTGCAGAGTTTATGACATCGACACAAAGTAATGATTTGAAAGAGGAAGATGTTCCCAATCCAAAAGAAAATGGGAAAGAATACATAAAAGAGACTCCTACAGTTGAAGAAAGACCTGTGGTTGAGAAAACTGAACATTCACCAGTTATTTCCATTGAACCTGATAAAAGAGGACTTGTTCCTGATGTATTGTCTGAAATTACCATGAAAGATACTAAGACACTTGAAGTTATTGAAAGTAAACCTATGAAAACACTAGCTCAAGAGGAGAAAGCAAATGAATTAACTGTTGTTAAGCTAGAGAAAAAGCTGATTGAAGAAGTTGAAGATAAAGAAGAGAAAATAGATGAAGTGGTTGAAAACAAGAAGAAAATAGATGAGAAAGAAAAGGCCGATCTTCTGGTAACTTTAGATGCTGAGATTGTAGGGTTCGAGCCGTTAAAAGAATTATATGAAGCTGATGCATGTGTCAAAGAGATTTGGACTGATATATTTCCTTTCTACTTAGATGACTCACTGTTATATTCAGATGATAACTCGGGGTTGAGTTCTTTACAGGTGCTTTGGGCTAGGTTTGATAAGTTAAACAGCGATGGGGAGATTAAGAGAGTGCTTCTGCTAGCATATCGATCTGGATTTCAGGTTTGGGATGTGGAAGAAGTTGATATTGTACGTAACTTAGTGTCTAGAAATGATGGTCTTGTTTCATTTATGCAAATGATACCAAATCCATTTCAACAAAAAGAGTGGATGACAAGTTTGTGGAGAGCCATCCACTTTCGGTAATATCCACTGACTGTCGTGGTGGCACTAATTACCAGGATGGTTTCACAACCCAATGTAATGGAAGCATTCATAGCTAGAATGACCATGGGAATGGTTGTTTTATGCCAACTGCTGTTAGGTTTTATTCTTTGAAGTCTCAATCTTATGTACATGTTTTAAAGTTTAGATCGGCCATTTATTATGTAAGGTGCAACTCTCGAGTTGTTGCTATATCTCAAGCCTCTCAGATACATTGCTTTGATGTGACAACCTTAGAGAAAGTATATAAAATTCTTACTAATCCTATATCTTCAGTATCTCCTGGTTCAGGAGGGATTGGATATGGGCCTCTTGTAGTAGGTCTTAGATGGGCGGCTTATAGTGGAGCTCCCGCTTTAGGTTTTAATCCTGGGTGGGTCACTCCACATCATCTTACACCATCTACAAGCTTATCTAGTTATCCTTCTAATGGTAGCATAGCTACTCATTATGCAAAAGAATCTAGTAAACAACTTGTTGCTAGGATTGCTACTCTCGGAGACATAGGTTACAAGAAATTATCCAGGTTGCAACATGGTGTTACAAATGCAGTAATCCAGGATATCAGTTTTAGTGATGATAGCAACTGGATGATGGTCAGTTCCTCAAGGGGGACTAGCGATCTTTTTGCATTGTGTCCCTATAGAGGATTACCAAATTTTCAAGCTCTAGACCTTTACTGCCAAAAATAATGGATTATCTTCTGTGAATAAGGCATCAGTTCACTGGCTGCATAATTCAGATATTCAACTAGATACCGTACCAGGCCTTTGTACTAAGGGTTCTCCAGTTACTCTTTCCGCAATAAGTAGAATAAGAAATAGAAATGATTGGAGAGGTAGGGTAAGTGGTGCTGCTGCAGCTGCAGCTGGACGAAGGAATTTCCTGCCTGAGGCTATTGCTTCGTCTTTTCACAATTGCAAAGGAACTGATGGTTTGTTGATAAAAGCTACCTGAAGGCAAAGTATCACCTCCTGGTATTCTCTCTTCTGGTAGCATGATCCAGTATGGTTCCGAATAGTTGGTGGTTAAGATTCCTTGTCAAACATTGGATCCAATGCATATGAAGCAGAATCAAATAGTGATGGAAGGCTAGTGGTTGATGCAATCCAAAAATGGTGCTCCCAGAAACAAAGCCGAAGGGAATGCGAAGAGAATTTTGATATATGGTGAGAATGGGAGTGTAGATAGCAAGAAGATATATCTTAAAAGAATGATAAAGGGAAATTGTTTTGCTCCTGGACTGGGGATGTCGGCTCAAATCCTAGGATGAGCCATGAGAAAAGGGACCACTTTTATATTTCCCAGGCTGAATCACAGGGCATCAATCTCAAATACCACTGTGGGCAAAACCGGGAATCTACTTTCAGTCCATTTTGGAAGAAGGAATGAAATCTGATGAGGAAAGTGCTTTTTGGAGCGAATTGGAGATAGAGAGGGTGGTGAACCGTATGATTGAACCGTATGGAGATGATGATTGTGAAGAAGATGATGAAAACTGTGAGCGCGCTTAAGTGATTAGAAGGTTGATATCGATACCCAAGGAGGTAGAAGAAAAAAAATGAGCAATTACAGTTTCAAGATTCACTACCTGAGGATAATATTATACGCCTGTGTATGTCTAAAGAAACTCATAGCTTTCAGTTCAAGAGGCCACAACTAGATGAGATAGCTGATGTAGTAGATCCAATTGACAATGAGGTGGAGTTACAAGGATTAAATGCTCGTCGGTGCATTCATGAGAGTCTGATTTATTGCAATTTTAAGATATTTGGAAGATTATTAATCTAGAGGAGATTTTCAAATGATCCAAGGAGTTCGAGAATGGATATACTTCAATTTCCCAATATAGTTGATATATTTTACTTTATACTTCTTAAAATTCATTTTTGCATATTCATATTTGATCCTAGAGGATACTTATCCATGATTCCAAATTTATCTTCGTCATCTTAGTAGTTAAAAAAACCTTATATACAGATTCATCCCTAAACTCGAGGACGAGTTTTCCTTTGGTGGTAGAGAATGATGAAGACAGGATTAACATCAAGAAGATTATTTAGAAAATGAAGATATGGAAGATTTTTATTTTATTAAGATAGATTTGATTTAGTCAATATATCTTATTTTATCATATGAATATCTAAGGAAGGGGGAGTCGTCTAAAGCAGCGGAAAGGGAAAAAACATTGAATGATTTAATTCCGCCGAATTTGCCTTGGACCAGCATTGAATGATTTACTTGTTTTATTGATTTATTTCCTTTTCTTAGGACTATATTTTATATGTAGTATTAGTCAATATTGTATTTATTGTTTGCCTTTTAGGATAATATTGTATTTATTATTTTCCTTTTTATGATTTTTCCTTTTTAAGATTTTTATGTAATAGTATAAATAGGCTTTTAGGCTTGTTTTTGTAAAAACAACTGATATTTGACATATTTGATATTAAATTGAGAAAATTTTCTCTAAATTGCAATTGTTTAGCAATTGTGTGATTAAGTTCACGTTTTGAAATCAATCGTCGAATTGATTTATGTTATTCAAACGATTCCATGCTGCGTCATCTCAGCATGGCCCGCTTTAGCTCACGGATTAAATGGGCTGAGCTAATTCGGCCCACTTTTAAATGGGCCCAAATCTTTTGGCCACAACCCGCTTTTTTAAGCAGACTGACGGGCCAATCTGTGAGTCATGACTCATACATCCAGCTCTAGTGCTTAGTCTTTATATTCACGTCAACAATATTATTAATATTGTTAATCAAGGTACCGAAAATAGCCACTAAAAATTGCCTCAAGTATTAAAATTGAACTTTCGAAAATTTATATACCAAATTAGATTTTCAAGCAAAATTAAGGTATCAAATTTGATATTAATCTTTTTTTTTTTTTTTTTTTTTACCATCAACCCATCCAAACACAGCGTAAACCCTCATTTATTACTTTTTGGCCTAACATTGAGTTTTTCTATTTTTCTTTTCTTTTTTTTTTTTTGTTTTGTCAGTTCAAATATTAAATCCTCAACTTGCTCATGTCCTGACATTTTAATATGACGTGATAGATTGACAGTGAATCGAAACTACTATGACTTCTTATGGGCAATTTATTAAGATTTCCACTTGAATGAGCTAGGCCATTCGTCATCTATATATAAATATTTGACAAGATAGGAAGCAACCGGACAGACAAAATCAGCCGGTCCCATATAGTAAGGCAACCGTACCCGCATATAGGACCCTCTTCAGTTAAGTCTCGTAACTACACCAACACCAGACGCCCAAAATAGATATTACAAATTTCCATGCATGCCAAGACGGCCAAAGTACACAACCATAAGGATTGTGAAACTGGATCTAGCTTTGAAGGTTTATTTCCTTTTGGAGGTGGTGGGTTTAGTCTTCTTTTTTTGACATATTACAACCGTAGCTCATATTTAGAATCTCCGAAATAGTAGGGAAAATCCCTATTTGGAATGCTTTTATTTCGACCTTTTGTTTAGGTCATAAAGTTTAACCTTTGCCTTCTCTTTATATAATGGGAATAGAGTTGATCATCCTTTCTAATAAATTAAATAAATTTTTCTTAGTTAGCAATCATGCTTATCCTTCACTATCATATCAGAGTTAATTATTTCAAATACAATACGGTTGTGCAAACTCTACTAACATTGTCAAGAAATATGATAATCCTAAGATGGTGAATCAATATGCTATAAAAAATACTTCATTTCTCTTGTCGACTTAATCATCCCATTCAAAAAAATTACAATTTTATCACATCGATTTTCAAGGTTGGTTAAATGGTCAATTTATGGGTCACGAAGTGCTCCACAAGTAGCCAATTTAAGCTTGACTATTCTGGGATTCTTTCCCAAGGAAAAAACCATGCTTTGTATATCTTTAACTTGACCATTAAACCGCCCGTCTTTGTATTTCAAGGGTTCTATCTACCATTTGAGGTTCTATCTTGCTTTATTTGGTTATTATGGCATTGTTCAAAGCCTCTTATAACTTTCCATAGAACTTTCCTTACCTTAATGTGTACCTAAGATTCTTTGACACCACTTTCAACCAACTATATATAACTGTCTAGTGAAGTCTAGCAAGACAAGAGCCATCAACAAAACCCTCTATCAACACTTTTTGTCTCTAGTGAGACTTCCATCAATTTGACATTGTTCTACATTCTTGGTTTCACTGACATGTGCAATTCTTAGAGACACTCCCTTGGTTACATGAAAATGGTATGACAACCTACAAGACAAATACTCACAATTTTAAACATACCAAGCAGAGAAAGAAGTTTTGGAAATTAATTTATTTCACTTAAAATGCCCACAAGATTAATAAAATATCCTAGTTACTCTCAATAAATAACTAACACTAGACATAGTTCGACCCGGCCTGAACCATTACCAATGGGTCATGGCCCGTGGCTCGACCTGGTTGTACGGGTCATGACCAACTAGCTAACTCGTCGGCTTGGCGAATCAAAGTCGGTTCAAGGCCTCAACTTGGAGAATAGGGCAAGTCAAAACAAAAAAATTAAAAAAATACAAACAAAAAATAAGAAAAATAAATATTTAAACTCATTTTAATGTGAATATATGGTATTTATTATGAAATTGTCTTTTTTTTGCCTCTATTTGTTTAAGTATGTTTTTTAGCCTAAGTGGGTGCCTCTAAAATCACTTTCCTAATTAAGTGTGCTTTTTTTAATAAATTTTGTGTTGTTTTGCTCAAGTTTGTAATTTAAAATTCTCAATATGTCTATTGTATGATGATCTAATTATGTGATTTTCTTATCAATTTAATTAAAAAATTTTACAAATTTTTTTTCTAAAAATCATTCACAAATCAAAGGGCCATGAACTGATGGTTTGAACCAGCTTGGCCCTTTATGTCCATGGACCAGTTCTAGGTTCAACCTCGGTCTAAACCGTGACCCAACGATTTAGGGCCGGTTTAACCCGGCGCCTCCCTCTAGATGCTACACCTAATGCGTATGTCGATAATACAATTTAGAACATAAAAGATTGTGACAAATTGATTAACATATTTTACTTTATTATATTTCCTAATTATTTTAATTATTTAGATGCAAGCAATGATACTCCCTGTCTCCTTCTATTTAGAGAGAAAAACCACAAAAAGACATTTTTTATCTCCTTGCGCAATTTACACATTTTTTAACGACATCAAAAAATTAAAATCATTAAGGTTATTTGTTAAAACAATTTACGGATATTAAATAATAAAAAAATTAGAAAGAATAATAAGACTAGTACAAAAGACTAATAAGAGGAAGGGATTAACAGTATAATTTAAAATATAAAATTTAATGTATGTGATTATTACCATATTTATTAATAATAATAACATATAAATATAAGAATATTGATAATAGAAGATGCTATATATAGAAGTAGCAATTTTTAACACAAATATTATGTTAGACAATATAATCCTAGTAATACAATGTTAAAGTAAATGTTTTAATATATTGAAAAACAAGAAAAGACATTAAAATTGGGTTGCTTGCACTAAATAATATAGATAATAATAATAAATAATATGAGATCATGTGTTTTATTAAATAAATATTGTAGCTATCTTTTTAAACTTATATTTTCTTTTTGGTTGTAAAAGTTTTTCAGATATCTTCTACTGATATTTATCTACCTTTGATAACTTATTATTTTTTGCTATTCAATCCAATGTTTTCAAAACTAATTATACGATTTTAGAATCTAAAATCAATTAGCAAATAATAACAATAAATAAATAGTTTAGGATAATTTTAGCATATAATACTTAAGTACTATACGTAGCAAAGTTTAACACATCTTGATCTCATTCGTAGCGCAACATTTGAACTGCTATTCTTATTTGTGATTGGACTTGAAATTTAATGTTTTGTTAGTTTGTGTTTTGACTAGTGGTGGTATGGTATGACATTTAGGCAAGTCACTTGAATTTCCAAGAGACAAAGGAAAACTAGATTAAGATGGAAATAAGTCTGTTGCTAACAAACATTTTGGGTGTTGATGCTGGAGAGTTTGTAGAAACAACCTTATATATCTCGAGGATGAATGTTCCTACATCTGTTTTTTTTTTTTTCGATAATTATATGGGATATCTTTCTTAGGTTATAATAATAATAATCCTCGTCCTTTTATGCAACGAAAAACAAGAGGTCTTAGCAGGATATCCTCGTATACTTGGTCCGGGACGGACGCAAGACCGTTAGATGCAATCTTCCCTTATTTATATTCATGATGGCTACTAATTTTTTTTTCTTGTAAATGCAATGCCTATTAGAAAATATTTACTCATTATAGACTTGAAAAGAAAAACATATACTAATATGAATAATATTTATTAAATTCTTGATGATATAGAATAGGACTTTCTAGTGGATGCTTGATGCTCAATAAAATACTACATACATAAAAATCTATTTTAAAGATTCCATAACAAACTTCTTGTATTTCATGGAGGTTACCTATATTAATGAGAATATTCTTTTATATAATTATATATATATATATATAAGAGTAAGGTAAGCAATATTTTAAAATCCTTCATACAAGTAAAAAGAAAATCATCAAATGACTTATAAATATTTAGAAATCTCTTCATAAGCAATTTAAAAAAAAAAATTGCCATATATATGTGTGTGTGAGAGAATGAAACACTAAAATTTTCTAGTTGTTAGAGCTCATTTCTCGCTAGATCAGTTCATCATAATTAACGATATCTAGTTTTATAGTGTAATTACAACTCTTGAAAAGATTGTGGTAAAGTAGAAGAAAAACAAAATAGAATATAAATAAACCTAACTATGCTCATTAGATCTCTTTTAACTTACCATTATTATATTGTAATTACAAGTACATTAATGCTATTACTTCTTACAAACCTTTTTTCCGTTATTTTTTTAATTCTTTTTTTTTAATTTCAAAAACTATATAAAATGAAGAACTAATCATTGCTAATTTATTCCATATATTTATATAAAAATAAATTACATTGAAAGGTATCAATATTGAGAAGTAAGTTCATTTAAGATATCAACACTTCAAGTGATTCAAAAGAGAAATCAACATTTGAAGAACAATCCATTTAAGGTATCAACGTTTGAAATAGTTAAAAAGAGGTATCAACTTTTTGCAATGTAAGTCAAATAAGGTATTAATAATTAACCATTAATGAATATTTAAGAAACTTAATTGAAAACTAATCATACCTTAAATGAAATGTTGATACCTCATTTAATTAAAATGCTGATGCCTCTTTTTAACCACTTGAAACGTTCATATCTTCAGATATAATTTTGCTATTTATAAAACCTTTATTACTAATATCATTTACCCGTTTATAAAACCTTTACTACTAATATCATATAATTAATTAACATAAAATATGTATTCAAAATTTTTAAAACAATTTTAACCTGTTAAAAATGTAGCTTGTGATATTTAAACTATTTTGTCTATATTTTATTAATGTATATTTTGTTTTATTAATTTTTAGAAACTATATAAAATAGAGAATATAATATCCTTAAATCATTCGACATATTTAAAGTCCTTACTACCAATATTATGTAATTAATTAACATAACATATGTGCTAAAAATATTAGAATAATCATTTAAAGTATTTTAAATATGACTTATATTATTCAAACTTTCGAAGATATAAACTTTAATACGTTAGAAAACTGGAATAAAAGTTATAAAAGGGAAGGTTATTAATTACTAAAAGGACTATATTTTGATATAGTTTTCCAAACCATTTTACAACTAGAGAAGCTCTGGGTGAATTTCCTACCTTCCCCATTAAATACATTAAATAAAACCCAAATCAGAAAACGTGTACCAAAATGCCTCCAGTTAACAAAATGCAAATGTGAAAACCAGTGCTCTGGACCAAGTCGTCCTAAAACGAAATGACATCATGGAGTGTGAAACCCGTGACATTTTCGAAGTTACAAGGACATCTTGGCCGCTACGCCGATTGATAGAACACGCAATATTACTTTCTGATTTTATAAAGCTACTCTCTCTTATTATGCGAACACAAATCCCAAGAAGGGCGCGCCCCGCCAACTCATGTCCTTCCCTGTGCTGGACGCTCCAGCTTGAGCGCTATATACACTTTGACCTATCATGTGATCACAACTTTGGCTTGTCCATTTTAAACAAAGCTTCCTTTTCTAGACTTAAGATAGAGGTTGGTCCAAACATAATCAATAACGGACTAGAACTTTGGTTTTTAATCCGGTTTAGGATGGGTTTGTAGTTAATGTAATCCAAATTGAAAATTTGGTACTTATGCATAAGATTCCATTTATAATTTGCGTTCCATAATAATCAATATGAAATTTATTACTCGTTTACTTTACTGTATGGAATAAGATAGGAGTGAATTTTAATTTAGTAGGATTGTTATAGTGTTATAATGTTTGTTACATTGTTCACTTGTATAGACAATAAAATAAGTAATTATTAGAGCAATAGTAAAATATTTATAATGCTTCTCATATTTATTATAAAGAAATTATAATTATATAGGTGATATTTTCAAGAGATATTTGTGGAAAAATTTTAAAACAATTCATATGCGAGGAATATGAATTGATATCAAATCATTATTTTACAAGATAACAATTCCTTAGAATTATCATAACAAACAGTTTTATATACGAGAGCTATTGAGTAGCTACGTCCTTAAGTGAATGGACTATTAATGTTTTTTACGACTTGGTTTCTACTATAGACTAAACTGAAGTTTTGTACTAATGCTATGTTAGATTTGCTAGATTGAAATTAATAATTTCTCTTATTTATTTTATTTTATGGATAGATGTATTTTTGTAAAATGTGTTGCATTTTATGAGGTATAGTAATTCCTTTAATTGAATGGAATTTATTCTGCATTAAATAAAATGATATTTCTTAGAGTGTAATTTCTTGCAAATGAATAAGAGGAATAAATATTGGACAGTAATAAACTGGCAATTCTCTTCCTGAATGTCAAAACCAACGTGAAAGTGAACAAGAAAATTGAGTTGAACTACACACCAAAGTAACACCAATCGATAATTCTTTTGTTTATTTATTTTTCCTGCATTCGCTTTCAGTTTCACCTCTCGATTAGTATGATTAAACCGAAACTTTTACAGTTAAATTTAGATCAGACCATAGTCCAAATCTGAGTCTTACTTTCCTAGCATGGGCCTATAGAATAGAAAGGGCACGAAAAACATAAGCAGCCCAGGCCCAGATGCATCCGCATGATATACATGACATTTCAGAAAAAGAGTCCGTGATTTTAATGGTTGAAATTTTAAGCAAAGCTTGATGGCTGCTTTGGATCATTGTCCTTTGTCCCTAGCTAATGCATGTACAACAAAGTCAATCGCCGAAACTCCAGCTTTGTCTGCTGCGGCTTCCTTAGTTTCTCCACCACTTGTCATGCAGCCCCTTCCTAAAGGTGATCTTTTCCAGTTTTTTCCTCAAAATTATTGAAAAAGCAGGCAGCTTTTTCTGTTTTTGCTTACCTTCTACATGCTTATCGGATGCATTTGTTTATTAATGAAGAAAAATATTTCCCACGTTGCAAAGAATATGTTAATAATAATAACAACAGGGGTTACTCAAGTGAGTAAGAAACTTTCATATAAACTTTAATTATCCATGCAATTTGCTAAATAAATAATATTGTAATAACATTATTACTTAACAATGGAATAGACAGTTGTAATTGGATTTTCATTAGTTATTTTATAAAATTAGGATATATTACGATAAAGTCAATTCTAATATTAAATTGTTATTTATATATAGTTTTAAGTAATAAAAAACTATTTAATATTTTTAAGTAATATAAATTCCTGAAAGGGTTACTATAGTCAAATAAACACTAAAATGAGTTTTGAATATAATTTTTATTATAAGAAGTAAATAAAGAAATAAATATTACAGAATCTGAGTATCATTATTTGATAGCCAACCAATGTAGAAACCCAGCAAGCATTTTTTTCCATTTGCGTTACGGGGCGCTCGACGGTTGACACTGACCAAAGCATATACAAAAAAAAGCAATAAGTGTTTTGAAAATTACTTATACTAAATTTTTATTACGACTCGCAAGTCACATCTTATGGTATATAATACCCAATCCTTTTTTATAGATAACAAAGTCAATAACACACAAATAGCAGTTATTTTTTTTTTTTTTTTTTTTTGTGTCAATCAGGATACCTTATCTTTATATGAGCACTAAAGCGTACATAGACACGGTTTGGAAGCATGCTTTTTTTCTTTTTTTTTTTTTTAGTACTTATATGCAAAGGTATATGTGTTTAATTTTCAGAAATTTGCATCTTTAGTTAAAGGAATTTTTAAAGGAAAAAAAAGCTCTCCCATGACTCATGGGATGCGAGGGTTCCCAAGAGCCAGGAAGTGGTCCGATCCTTACAAATTGATTCCAATTCTATTTATTTCATCATATTCTGATCATTTTGGTATTATATTTTTATTGTTTTCAAATAGATATTTATCAAGAAAATAAAAAATTAACGGTTTTTTTATAAAAAGATTAAATAGATATTATATAAATATAATACAAATAAGTTATAGATGTAAATAAGGTAATATAGATAAAAATTCGACAATCCAAACAAAAATTTTCTCATCAACCACATTAAGAATAGCTACATCATAATATTTATACAACTTTTATGTCATCGTAATATATTTTGTATTGATTTCATGATATTTTTTCTTTAAAATTATCTAATTAACATATTTTTTTATTAACCACTTTCATCTGTTTTAGTATAGTAGATATAGGTTAAAGTTGGCGAACTATGAAGCGAATTAAATCTGAAGGAGCAATATGATTACATTATGATAAATATTATACCAAAATAAAAAAAATAAATAAATAATAGTCATGCTTTATTAAAAAAATTAAAAGGATAAAACAACTTTTTAATATTCTAACCTTTCCATTCTCATTGTATATTTTATATGAAACTTCTTACAACTCATCCTCCTACTATTAAAATGATCAAAGAATTTATATAATAGATATTTTAATAATTTGATTATAGTTATCTATTAATATAAACCCTTTAATTACTTAGAATTATAGTCCTATAAAACAATAAAAGGAACCAAAGAATTTTCTAGAACTCAAGCTAAAACACAACAACTATTTCATAAAATAAATAAATATATATTTATGAACTTGAGCCTGCACTCGCTATGTCTACAAGGCTGCACCATTGGGCCGACAGGGCTAGGCCACTAGGCCCCATGTTCATATTTGGCCCGCCTCCTGAGTTTTATTACTGTATGCCCTTTGACATTTTTTTTTTTTTTTTTTTTTTGCCCACTTAGAACCTGACGGTACTAAATCAATTATAAATGAGCAGTGTTTGCTAACTTATAAATGTTTTAATGAAAGTGAAAATAGTCCCCTTAACTTTGATAGTTCGGTAAGATAAGGAATATTTTATTTTTTTAATTAATAAGAAAACACTAAAATCAAAATCTATAAGGTGTTAAAAGAACATTTTAATAAGTTTGAGGGGATTTTTGGCACTAAAATCAAAATTTAAAGAATTATTTTCAACTTTTTCAAGAATATTTATCAATTTATCAAAATTTAGAGATGATTTCACTTAGGATTATTCATTAAATCAAACCAAACCAAATTACAAAAGAAGTTGATATAACTATATTCTTAAGTCCTGCTATAAGTTTATTTTCTAAGGGTCTCTTAGCAAGAACATCTATTCTTCCTACAAGTTGCCTCGTAATTTTCTTCTTCCTAAGAAAAATGTTACCAAGTTCTGTTTTATTCCATTGAGTAAAGGCATTTAGCATTATTTATTGAATTTAAACAATTTAAAACATATTATTGACTTAACTATTCTTAATGATATTTATATAATGAGTAAATTACATCAAAATGTATCAATATTTGAAAGTAAGTTCATTTAAGGTATCAATATTTTAACTGGTTAAAAAATGAATCAACCTTTTCGATAAATTCATTAAAGATATCAACATTTCAGTGGTTTAAAAGATGCATTAATATATTATAAAGTGAGTTGAATAAGATATTAATAATTTACTACTAATGAAAATTAAAGAAACATGATTTAAAACTAATTAAAATGTTAATATTTTAAAAGAACTTTATAAAATATTGATAACCCATTTGATTCAATTTGCAAAATGTTGATTCATCTTTTTAACCACTAAAAATATCCATAAATATCTCTCAATTACACCACTCTCAATTATGTCTCTTATGAATTAAAGAAGATACTTATTATCTATTTAACCATTTGTACTTTGAACACATGACATGTTTCAGTGAAATGTGCCTCCCCACTTTTCATGTAGGTCTGTAATTTTATTAAAATCCCCCAAACACTAAGGCGTAAAACTATCTCCTAAAATATCTTTATACTCTAACTTAGGAGTTGCATTAATAGCAAGCGTGGGTATAATGACTAATGATACATCATTCTCCTTTTCATAGAAGTGATCGAATCAGTTGCATAATTTGCATTTCTAGAAATACGGAAAAAAAAAAGGGAAATTATTGGGTCAACTGACTCAACTCTTTGATAAATGTGAATGGTTAAGTTTGAAACTCCTTTCAAATTCCTCGGAGAAATGTGAACTTGTATGTTCAAAAAAGTACGAGCCATTGATAATGGCTAGGATGGAATCCACTAAAGATAATAAAGATTTGAAGGGACTCCTTCACATTCAGGGCAATTGCGGTAAAGTACCATGAAGATCGAAAATGAATTTCGCATTAGCTTGCAAGGATTGTTAAATTTTTATCTATATTGCATAAGTATCGAATTATTCTCAGTTCGGTATTAATTCAATATCGGTTTGGTTTGATCAGTTTATGAATAAACTTAGCGTTTTTCAGCAGTGTCATATTTATATTTATTCAATATCTATTCATTATCTGTTTAATTTAAAAATGATGCCAAAACAATACCAAAACCACGATCGAAACAGGCCCAAAGCAGTTTCGGTATTGGACGAGAACGAAATGGATGAGAAACAACAGGAGCCACGTACACACGAACAAGATAATGCACAACACCAGCGAGACCGCTGTTGAGGAGAAGACAATCTAAATACAAAACCCAGGAAAGTTTTATGGTTTCCTTTTTCTTTTTTTTTTTAATATTTGCAAAACCATTCTAAATTATTGGATGATTTAAATTTATGTCCAATAGTAACTGTATCACTAAAATACTTATTATATTTAATTGTTTTATATAGTTGAATGTTATTAAGATTGTTTTATTTTGTTGTGGCTTACATGTTGTTTTGTTTTTTTTTTCTTTTCTTGAACCTTAATGGCAAGATTCATTTCATAAAAAGAAAAATCTATTACAACTATTGAAAACTAATTAAAAAAAAAATCTGGTGTGACGTTGTAATTATTTAAAAATTAGTCTGTAAAATTAGATACATATCAAATGGTAATTATAGTTTTGTTATATAAGCCTAAGGTATTCTTCCTTCACATAATAAAAATGTAAAAGCATTTAGAATTCTTTTGTGGAAATTTCTCTCACCTTGAAATGGGAAATTAACTGTAAAGACTATCTTATTTTGTATAGAAGAATCCATAAATTTTATTCATAGACTTTTCAATTTTCAACTATTGACAAGCTACAAGTGTAACGTTGAATAAAAGAAAAAAAAAAGAAAAAACAAATCGGATATGATCATATCTTATTTAATAGTATTATGCAATAACAATCAACTCGTGTTATAATTATATTATGCGTTTTAGACATAATCCCACTACCAGAACAATTATTACACTAAAATCCATATCCGATTACATCATGTTTCGCTTTCTAGGTCAAGGTCGAAATGAAATTTTCAATTACTCACTACGTGTTTAATAATTTCTGGATGCCCCACCGAAGTGCCGAACTATCCTGGAAAAGATGAGCACTTGTAGAATGATGTTTTTCATATGTTGTGTACCATGTAGGTTCAGTTAATCGAGCCATTATTTGTAGACGTCATGAGCACGTAGAAAATCAATTTTACATGGTCCCATTAAAAAATTCCTAGTTTTATTATTAGTACTATCAATAGACTGATCTGGCTCCAAATTAAAAACTAAGATAGAATCAAACCATCTATTCGGTTCTAGAATTTATCAAAAATACGTGGAATCAACTGTTCCTTCCTGATTCCAAAAATACTAAAAAAAAAAAGATATTAATTTTGCAAAAACTTATTTGGACCTATATTTTTTTCATGTGTGTTTGCAATTATATATATATATATATATATATTTTTTTTTTTTTTCTTCTGCCTTTTAATGTCAATATTGAAAAAACTCTACCTCTGATTCTTGTTTGGTTCAGTTCTAAACCGCTGCCAAAGTTTAGTTATAATTTGGGTTTGTATGTTAGGTGATAGGCATCTGCAAATCCATTTTTCCTTTTTTTAATTTTACTTTCCAATGTTATTTAATTTATATACGATGCTATGCTTAAAGTGGTAAAGACCTCCATTTGATATTATGAGTATATAAATACAAGATTACTTAATTTATAGAATCTCTAACTGTACATAAATGTGATGCTTTTGATTTGTTAACGCTGTGTAAATCATTAATAATAATTATTTAGATAACTACCATTTATCTTATCTATTACTTGTATCAAAATTTAATTTGTATTTACGCTCAGGTTTTCAAATATGTAGTGTGTGGTATGTAATATATTTATTTTTTTTTTTTAACCTATCCCTCATCTCATCGAAGGACAAAAGATTTATTTATTTTTTTTAATCGTTGATGTTGTGGAGACTCCACAAACACAAACAAGGAGATAGTGCCCATGTTGTGTAACATGCCGGATGCTATTACCAAATGCTTCCGATTGTTTAATTGAAAATCGCCTCTCAGTTGCAGCATATCCACTACATTTTCTGTGTGTTCCCTAGCAACCACAACCATAATGTCTGCTTAAATATAAAATAAACATAAACAATATGTCTGAGCTAATTCAGGATTTATTAACTATACTTTAATACCTAGTCCATGAATGATGCAACAATAAATTAAAAAGACCAGTTCTATTCAATGCACTTTCAGGATTCTACAGAGTTTAATAGGACCGAATCAAGAATATTAGTTTATACACGAGAACGCACATGATAAAATATTTTTTAAAAAGGGTAAAAAAAGAGGGTCTGACTTATATAATTTAAATGAAAATTTTTAATGGAATATGGATAAAAATTTACAAGTAAGATTGAATGAATTATGTAAATGGCAACACTATAATAAGTGGAATTTATTCAATAAGGGATATATACCACATGTATATATATATCATGAGTAATTACCGATCATATTTTAATATATAAAAATGATAATAGGTAATTTTTAAAGTAACTGTAATTCATTATTTAAATACAGTTACGTATCAAATAATAATTACACGTAATATGTTTTACTACTGACTCCCTTATCATATAGCAAGCAATCCAGAGTCTAATTCACTTTACGTATAAGAGGAAAACTAATTTACACATACTTATAAGTCTAGAACTAAATTCTCTTACAGTACAAGTGGAAAGCATTCTTGGAATCCAAAAACTTATAGATTTCCTAAGTATTAGAGGGTGGCAACATCACATTATCCTTAGTTTCAGCGAGGGACCATCAAAAATAGCTTTACCTCTATTGTCCACATTACTTGAGAAAGACATTAAGGATAATAATTCATGAATAACAAAGTTGGGTGTGGGGATGAATTGCTCTTATATAATTGAGATTCGATATGAAAAATGAGGAGGACAGAAACATGGCAAAAATTTATTGTCATCCAGTGTTATTATATTTGAGAGCTTGTTAAACCATCCACAATACCAAAAATCCATTTAAAAATTTTTTTAAACATAACATCAAAAAAAATAACTTCTGTCTTTTTTTCATTTATTAAAGGCCTTCCCACTTAATCCTTAAAATTTTTAAATTAAGGTTATTAAGATTTAGTCATTTTACTTTTGTGATCTATAATAGAAAATAGATTAGACCAACACTAAAGGCGGAAGAAAATTGAATATATATATACATATATATAGCTCTATGAAGTCTTCAGAAAAGAACTTAAAAAATGTTAAGGTTCCTTATCTGTTTTCTTTCTTTCTTTCTTTTTTTTCTCTTTTAATGCGGAAGAATTCCATTTTGAGGTCTTTAGCTCTTAAAAATCATGCTAAAAATCATGCATTGATGATACTCTTGGAGTTGAAAAGAACAAAAGAACCTTTCTAAATTTTTTTTTTGGCCTTAACCTTTTAATTTTTACAATGTCAAAAAGGAAAAAGGTTTCTTTTTCTCGTTTAACCATTAACAAACTTTTTACTTTTTTTTTTTTAACTTTTTTGGTGTTTTTAACGTATACGTTTTTATTGGGTGGATTATTCATTTCGTACTAACATCACCCTCGTGACATAGTGGTTGGAGCACATCTAATTTTTCCTCTTTATGAAATGTTACATTAAAAAAACAAGTGTGGGTGACACCCATGAGCTTTATTATATTTTATCTTGTTAGCAGCCGGCAAACGTATGTACATACATACAAATCATTAACATATAAGTAGAGAGAGTAGGCTATATGATGAAGTATTGAAAATGACATTCAATGCAAGCATAAACACACACACACACACAAACACATATTGTTTCCATTCAATCGAGATACGTATTATGTGGTTTGGCGAATTAATCTCATCTGTTTATCCATTATTTTTCACATTAACATGATTTTTTTCCTCAATTAGATATTGGGATAAATTGTATATAATACTTTTTATGTTTGCTTCATAAACCCTTTGTTTTTAATATTAATCAACAAGCACTTAGACACTAAAATATTTAAAAATATAAAAGAAAAGTATATTCAAATTTTATTTTATTTTTGGGATAAATTAATTAAGAAATACAAATTGGTATTTTATATTTTTTTAGAACAAATAAACTTTACATAAAACAAAAACATTAATTTTAAGATTGGATTTTTTTTCTAACTATTATTATTATTATAAGGAAGAAGAAATCAAAGTTAATTGGTCCCGGTAAATAGTATGATCCTATTTCTAGATTATATGAACCAAGACATGATTAGATGTTAAATCTCGAAGATTTATTGGCACTTTATTAGACAATTTAAACAAAAGGAGCAAATGAGGCAATGCGCAGCCCCATCAAAATCCATAGTGCTAAGCCGGGTAGTGCCTATGCTACGTGTTAAGAGACATTGACCACGGGGGACCACCTTAGCGGACAACAAATTTGGGACGTCCCAAGATCTTGCCACGTTATCAGTAGCAAAGAAAAGTGAGCGGATGAATCTGCACCGTCAGATCTAATCTTGACCCGTTCAACTAAAAAAAAAAAAAGCAAGTGTATTGGGTGCTTGGAGTGAAAAAGATTAGAAAAGAAAACGACTCCTGCTGCAAAGCCAGAAAGATTCGAAGACGTCACTGCCTTTGTGGTCTGGTAAAAAACTTTTGCTTTCACGCAAGGATTTTCAAAGTGTTTTTACGAATAAATATACGATATATGTTAAATAAATAAAAAATAAATAATAATAATTTTTTGACCCATATAAAACATTGTAAAAACATTAAAAAAAAATAACAAACTCAAAACTGCAAACTTTTTATCTCGTAATTTGTGGTTGTACAGTTGTGTTTATTCACGCACTCACTGTACTGGGTTATCCAGTTCCAACCCACGTGGCTCGGAGGTGGATGAGATGACGATGCCGTAACATGTGGGGGATTCGATCCTCAAAATTGAATCTAGGTGCTTTTAGGGTCTCATTGGGTGTGGTATGTACCCATTCAACCTATCAGTTAATTATTAACGTGAAGTTTTTTATGTAAAAATAATCAAATTAAAATAGCATTTAATGAGTAAAAAAAAGTCACTTTTATAATTTATTCCTTTTTACGTTTGAAACCTCATGTAATAAAATGGAGTAATATGCTATTGTTAGAAGTATCATTAATAATAAAAATATAGTATCTTAAAAAAAAATAATTAGGATAAAATAAATTAACAAAGGTGAAATGGGATAGCTATTCGATTTTTCTTTTTCTCTAGAAGATAGAATCAAGATTCTATTAAAATAGGAATCATAATTCTAAAATACAATAGTATTGTCATATTTTTAAGGAGTCCTATTTTATTAGTTATTTAATAGCTTAAATTTATATTTAATTATGGTCACACTATTGAAATACCTAATAAATCATTAATTACATTTATTTTAATGAGTAGATGATTGATTGCATGATTTATTTATGGGACTATGAAAGTTTCCCAATTTCATAATCAAATTTTCCTTTATCTCATGTTTGGTATGATCAAAATTGAATTATGATTTCAAATTTCATTTCCTTTTTTATACTTGGATGTGCTTTTAGAAGTTGAAATTACAAGATATCTATAACCTGAATATACTACTAGGGCATTTTGGCAAATAGCATCTTAATTAGTAAACTGATAAGGCCCACTTATTTTAACCTAACACTCTCCTCCTCTTTTGCCTCCACCAGCTCCTCTCTCGCGCCTCCAAACCCTAGATAAGACTCACTCTTTCTCTCTCGTATTTTCTGCTCTCTCTCTTTATGATAGTAAGCTTACTGAACGAACTTGAACTAATATCTAATCTATTGCAGGTAGTATTGTATGATAACAGAGGCAGTTTGAGTCGCCAGACACTCCAAGACTTTAAGTCTACTTCAGGGAAGAAATCCATCCCTCTTTTCATTCACTTCTCTGTATTTATACATTCCTCCTGTGTATTTGTTTAAAATCTGTAATATTGTTGAAATCTAGTTACAGATCTAGTTGTAACTACTCTATTCTGTTATATGAGTTGTAACTATTCTATTTGTTACAAGCATTTAACAAGAAGCTGTTAATTTGTTATGGAATAGTTGTCAAGCCATCTTGGCTTCCTTCTGTTTCATGCTGCATGTTGATGAATCTAGGTTGTATCATAAACACTTTCAAACAAAAATTGAATTTGTCATTCTAAAATTTATCTTATTTACCAAATGTGGCATTAAAGATTTCTAGTAGCTTCTAAATTGGAGTTGATGATTCAGACTTCTAAAATTACTCTAAACATTAGAAAATGAATAGATATTGTAGATTCATTTCCGATCAATTTCTATGCATCAAATGCGACATAAATTTTTTATTATAATAATTTTCATAATAAATTTTTTCTTTATTTATGATACATGGAAGAATGCTTGTTGATTTGTTTTATTACAATTTAAAAGGGAAAGTTTTTTCTTCAAAGCTTACATCTCAATTTTACTTAAGATTGAAGCTTCAAAGTAAAAATTGGATTCTCTCTTTGTTTTTTTATTTTTGAAAAAAACAAAAAAACAAAATCTTCGCTTACCCTATCTTTTGAGAAGTGGATGCACCGGTTCTTTCTCCCTCTTTCACAGCCTTAAAGCCTCAAGCACATCTTTATTAGCTTATATATTCACGAAATTCTGTTTTCGTTGTAGAACTGGAAATCTCATATCTATATTTTACCCTCATCGATTCGTCACAATCCACCATCATATGTCAATATTAACAAATTTCAGCAAATATGAAGAGATCATCACAATCCATATCTTAGATTATCAATAGGAGAATTTCTATGAGCCCATCAATGGTGTTTAATCAATTATCTAATTATTAAAATAAATATAATAATTTGTATATTAGTTATTTTAATTGCTACAAGAAAATTAGACTTTAGAAATAAATTTATATCTCCAAAATTAATCTTTTATTGCAAAAATGATTGTCGTTGATGTTTTTTTTTCAATATAATTTTTTACTAATTTTTTATTACATAATTTCTATCTCTAATAGTGAACTCTCTTATAATAAATCATGCAATTGTGATTGAGCATGAATTTGAGTTATTGAATTGTGAACGAAATTGATTATATTAAAATTAATGAAGATGGTGTAGAATTGAGTAAATAAAGTCTATATATTTTTCCCATTTCGCTTTCTGTATGATTTTACT
Source organism: Combretum micranthum (assembly GCA_024138025.1). Lineage (NCBI taxonomy): Eukaryota > Viridiplantae > Streptophyta > Magnoliopsida > Myrtales > Combretaceae > Combretum > Combretum micranthum. Next base: position 1,548,567 of record JAMXBD010000135.1, read on the forward strand.
TACTGGAAAACATCTGCGTATTATTTCATCAAATACGTTAGAATAGACCGAAATGTATTATTGGCAAATTAAAGAAGAATGAAATAAGATCGACAGCAGTAATATCCACTAGCTGCATTCGACACGTAAATTAAAGGATTTGGAAAATTAAAAAAAAATGTTTATGTTAAGGAATAAAGAAGTACAAAAAACTGCCGTCTAAGCACTTGCCGTTTATGGGAAGCACAAAGACAAGACAACACGCAAATTAAAGCGACGCTTTGCGTCCGTATTAACCGCCGTTACAGAGCGCCGCCCTTCTCCTTGTCCGCTGCTTGAGTAACCGCGTGCCACGTGATCCCCTCTGGAGACAAGACAAAAGGGGACACACCATCGTACACTCCTCATTAACCTAATACATAAAATTAATGAGATAAGTGCCGCCGATTTAAAATATTTTATTTTACTGTCCAGTTGTACTAACGATCGACAAACACGGCACTAGTGTTATTGGATAGTGAAAGGTATAAACTAATATTTTTACTGGCAAAAAAAATATTTTTTTTTCTATTTTCAATGTTAAAGAATGGAGGGGCTTTAAGCAATATATTAAATATAAGTATCATTAAAATAATATATGAATGATTTAATTTTTCAAATAAAGCAGCAGCAATAATAATTTTGATGTATTTTCAAGAATTATAAGAGTGGAAGTCGGAACGTTTAATTTAAAGATAAAATTCTTTTTATTCTTGTTTTATTTAAACAAGATAATTTATGTTATATTAGGAGACGTTGGGGAAATGGAAAAAAGACAATAGAAGAATTGTACTTGGAGACGTCTCAATGTGACCATGTTATGTAATATCCTGTTAATTGTCATTTCTAACAGTTTTCTTATATTTATTCAAATATCAGATGATGCGCTTTCAAAGTCATAGAAATACTTCATATAAATTTATAGTTGAAGCAAGAAGTTAAGAACAGCATATGTAAATAATCTTAGAGTAAAGCATGATGAGTGAGGTTGGATGATTTGTTTTTCATTTATATTTTATTTTTTAAAAAATAATATATAAATATGTTCGATTTATATTATATTTTATCTATATTTGATTTATTTGATTTTTTAATGAGAACTATTAATTTTTTTTATTTGTATCTAATTCTTTATAAATAATTTTTTAGAAAAAAAATTTTTAAAAACGTATATATTTGTAATCTGTCAACAAACAAATAGATCCGAAATTATGAACACATGGAAATTCTGGTTGATTGCCGAACACGGTAAAATCTAAGGTTACAAATAAGTCGAGTTAAATTTTTTTAATTTTAGATTCAACACATTTGAAAATTGTTGAGATAAAACTTGGAGTCAAACGTTTTATTGAAATTGAACTTCAAGCTCAAGTTCAAATTGTTTAGTTAAATAATATATATTTTAAGCTCGAAGTCGGTTCATTAATAGAAAATCTCAGCTCGTGTACGGTTTGAGCTCAAGCTCTAACCAAGTTAAGTTCAAATAGCTCACAAGGATTGAAAATAAAATAAAATCCAAAAAATTTATCCTACAAAATGAATCCAAATATATATAGATTAATGAATAATAAATAAAGATTAATTCATATATTATATAGAAATAGTTTTATTTTAATTATATTTATATATGTAATATATGATACATAATATGTATAACTAATAAACTGCTCACAAGCTTATTTAGGAGGTTAAATATAAGCCTATTTTCAAGTAGGCTCAGGAGACTGGATAGGATAATGAGCTTAATTCGTTAAATAAATATGTATTATTCTACACTTCAAGCGCCTGCCAACCACTTGCTTGAATTGTAACCTTAATGACATCAATTGCCACATATAATTAATCAGCTGCTCACAATGTCCATTCAGTTATCATCTTCACGCATGCAAGGTTACCTCGATTAATTAATTACACCCAAAGTCTATTGTTTAAGTAGATCTTCTTGTCGATTGCCGTGGAGGGTCGTATCAATTGGTACGTTAAATTAATTAGTTGCCCTCAACGCTTAATCTGCTGTCATCTTCACCCCTAATGAAATTGATTGCCACATATAGATAATCAGCTACTCACAATGTCCATTAAGTTATCATCTTCACACATGTCGCACCTCAAAGCCGGATGTAGGAGTGTTTAGTGCCATGTATAATAATCGACACATTATACACAAGGGCAACCTTAAAAAACATGTTTATTATGAACGCTTGCTAGTTATTTTTAAATTATTAAATAATTTAATTAGATTCTTGAAACAACTAGATTTAGTTGTGGTGAAACAAATTTTACAAAGATATTTTATTTTCTACTCTCATGAGTAGATCAACCTCCATAAACAAAACCATGCCATTAGGTATCTCAACATAATACCTATTCATGATGATAAATAAAAGCTTTAAAGCTTACATTATAAACTGTGGGCTCCATAACTAGGCTCTTAGAGAAATTAAAAACTTCAAAAATAAATCTAATTCTTAAACAAATTAAATTAAAATAAAATAAATACAATGATCCAACTCACTTTACTCTTCAATAAACTCGTCGTTAGTTGTCCAAAATCCAAGGCAATCATCAACATTCAGAGCATTACCTGAAGAGAAAAGAATAATGAGTTAAAGCCTAGTATAACAGTAATACAAGCACACATGAATGGCACACAAGCATACTCTAATGCAATGCATCAATTAAAAGTTTATATCTTTAATTAAAGTGAAGCAAATCAATACTAGAGTACTCATACTCCAAGATTACACCACTGGGAATCTGAGGATCCTGAATAGCAACAACTTCCTAGTGGATTGATATAGACAGCTTGAATACATATATCTCCTATATGACCATCTACCAAAAATAACTTTATCTAGGGCTCACAATCATTACACAACTCTACATATCTCAATCCATAATATAATACAGCTCAATCGGTCCCATAAGTGTGAGCCACACTATATTACTTCTCGCCGATGTAGATAAACATTATCTCAATATTGTTTACTTTAACAACTACCCACCGAGCCACCTTAATATACTATAGGGATGGCCTAAGCGCTTAACTACTGTACGGTATGGCCAAGTAAGATTGTTACTCTCCGCACCGGATTCAAAGAACACACATAAGAAACAATCATTAATTAAGATATCTTTAAGTATTAATTCATTAAGATACCTATCATAGCACACAACATGCAAATTACTGTGTAACTTATCTAACATCCACAATTTAAATAGAATTATAGGATAGATAAGCTATCCATTTATCTGTTCAAGAATTAAACTTCTATGAGCAATGAAATAAATTATCCACTCACATTAAACTTATTTTAGAAACCTATTTGATCAGATACTAAGTAGAAATCCACCATGGCTGTGATAATTGCCACACCAAGATACGGACGGTTCTCTATTAATTGTCAAATTATTTTTTTTCCTTTGTTTACAAACATTTATTATAAAAACATCATTATTCCTTATCATTCATATAAGTATTCAAATAAATTATTAACTTGTATGACAAAAACTCAATTTTCTATTAAAATATATTTGAGACAACATATTCCTCATATTAATCAAAGTCTAATCCTACGTATTATAATTACATATAAGCCAATTATAAGTTAAATATATATTACTTAACTTAGTCATGTTCATTAGACTTAATAATTCTAGTTTATTTTAGCTTACTAGATTTCATTAAATCATGTTGAACTTAGGTTTATCAACTAATTCATTTTATATCTAAAAATTCATGTTAAACTTATTTAGTTTTCAAATCTATTACTACGTGAGATTTGGTAATTAATAGGTAAAATTTTCAATTTCAGGTAATATGGAACTCGTCGTGAAGAAAACAAATGAATTCGACAAGAAAAAGAACAAAACATGAAGAATTTTGAAACTAAACGGGGCTGTGTGGAGGGACATGTCGATTCAAACGGTCATGTATGAAGGGTTATTTTGTTCCAAGATAAGAAAGAGAAAACCAAATATCCCCTCAAGCAGGCCATTTAAACCCATAAATTTTACTGAAAAAGTCAAACACCCCTCCAACACAGGCCATTTGACATGCTGTTTGAATCTTTATGACTTTCCTTTGTTTCTTTTACCTAACTTGGGCCACTTAATTACAAGATATTTCAAACAAAACATTATAAAAGCAACCTATACAACCATAATAATAACTTATAACACTTATATACGTATTATATCTTATATCATCAAATGATTTCACCAAGTTTCTAACATGTACATGCATAAACAACCTAGACTTTTTGTATGCAAGTTCATGTATCCTTACTTTACAAATTTTATCACAAACTCTATTTATGTCTAGCTTTAGTTCATTATATATATGCATAAACAACAATCAAAATAAGGAAAATAATTATATATGTTTTTCAACTTAAGTAAACAAAAACTACTTGATCTTCACTACTCCTCCTTTTTAGTTGATATAGCTTCTTTTAATTGCTATCTTGTTTTCAATCTTCAATTTCTCCCTTAATCTTTTGGAAATTGAGATTTTAGAGTTGTATTTGTTGAGAAGAAGAAAAGAGAATGAACAGGAGAAGAAGAGAGAAAGAAGAAGAAGAAGTGAAAAGAAAAGGCAGCATGGAAAAGAAAAGTAAAATGAAGGAAAAGTCAAAGAAAATGATTAGGGTAAAATTTATAAAGGATATTTATGAGCAGGGGTTGCGGGTTTAAACTTTTCAAATAATTATCATAAATATCGAAAATAATTAGAAAGTAATTTGAGAACTTATAAAATAGAAATTAATAATTTGATTTAAAAATCTATCTTAGAAGTTTAATTTTTATAAAAAAATAATATTTAATTTAAGTTTGAGCATAAAAACTGATATTTATAAATAAGCAGTTGAATTAAAAAATTATAAGGATTAAAGAAATGAAAGTTGAACTAAAGTTTAAGAGTTTAAGAGTTTAGGAATTCACTAAACATTTAATTTATTTACTTAAGGGTTTAGGGGATTGAAATCAAGAAAAAGGGGTTTAAGTGAATGATTTGGAAAAATTGAATAATTTGATTCATTGAAAAAGGTGATTGAGGCGAATATGTAGTTTACAAGAATATTTGAAATCTAAAATTTTAATTTAAATCTATTTACTAATTTATATCAGTTTATCTAATCATATTCTATAATTTATTTTACTTAATTTAATTAAACTATCTAAATTCAATTTCTAAATTAATTTCTAATTTAAGATCAAAATGAACCACTAAATATACTATTTAATTAAACCATTTCTAACTTAGCTAAGCAAAAAAATTTGGGATTTTTCAACACATGTATGATGGTTAACTATAAGGATACCTAGATTAATTAATTACACCCAAAGTCCATTGTTTAAGTAGATCTTCGTGTCGATTTCCGAAGAGGGTCATATAAATTGGCACGCACAATTAATCAGTTGCTCTCAATGCTTGATTCGCAGTCATCTTCACATAAGCATGGCAGTCAACCATAAAGGTTATCTCATTAATCACTTATGTCCAAGGCTAATTGGTTGGGTTAAATGATCTACCATATGTATTTCATGTCTACCGAGCATATCTAAAAGCATGAAAATTTAATATACACATTTAATTAATTGCATCAACATTAAGTTCATTTAGGACCCTCTAAAGATCAAGACCAGGGATATAAATAAACCAAACCAGTTCATAAACTATGCAAACTCAGCTCGATGTTCACTAGACTTTGATTCAAGAATAGTCAATTTGAACTTGAACTTAAGCTACTCGAGTAGCTCATTGAGTGGGATCAAGTATAAATGTTAATTGAATAAGTTTAGGTATTAATTTTATTTTAATTAGAATTAAAAAAAATACTATTAATAAATCAAGTCTAAATGAGCTTACTCGATTTGAGATTGAGATTATTTAGTGTTACTTTGAGTCAAGCTATCTTAAGTTTGATCAAACTCAAATCAACCTCGAGCTTTGAAATTTCAAATCGAATTCAAACCCAAGCTTAACAATGTATTATTTCAACTCGACTCTTTGTAAATCAAGATATAGACACAATAATAATAGGTGAAAACTATAAAAATGTGCACATTTTTTTTATCAACATTTACAAATGGTCGTGCTTATTCTGGGTAATGAATTGCCACTAGTAAGAGTGTTGGAGCATGATAGACCTGCACACACAATACATGTCTAGTGTTGCTTAGTGGAGTTATCCAGCATGGCTACTCTGCTACTTAAGTCAATTTATAGGCTCGCAAGAGTAAGAGTAGATTTAATACTCTAAGATAAGATTGGGTAAGATAGAATACTATATTCATACCTTTGAGGATGAGGGTTTATTTATAATTTATTGCCACACCTTAATGGGGAGCCCATATGATCTTATTCCATGTAGGTCTAAGCCCATAAAAAGGTAAATGACCTTGGACCCAAGATGGTCCTTACTTAAGGTCAAGATGGTTGAGCCTAGAGTTGTTCCTCCCATGAGGTTTGAGTGATACACGGAGGCATAATCCTCGATGTGTAGAAATAGGACGATAGCAAACAAGGAGCCAAGGTCCTTACTATACTAAGTTTCTTATAGAACTTTATCATGAGGCCAAGGTCCCCATATGCATGAAGTCTATTACGCTAAGGGCCCTTGTGGAGCTTCTTGGCTCAAACACTTGTGAGACTCTTCATTAGCTTACTTAGCCATCAAGTTGGTCTTAGGCTTACTAGGCTATAGCAAAATATTCGTTATCAATAGTGCTTTTTTTTTCTTTTTTTACTGCTTCTTTTAATAAAATCTCTTGTTTGATTGCTAAGGGTTAATTATGGGACACATAAATATTCTTTTGGTTCATAATGATAATTTAATAAAATAAAATTAATTTAATATCATATTAATAATAGTTAAAAAAATACAAAGAATTAAAATGAAAATGTAAAATCTCCTTAGCCTTTTTTTTTAAACCACTTAAAGAGATAGGATGCAAGTCATGGTCAATTATTGTACATTAACTTATGACTCGTCAATATTGGTGAGTGGCTATCCTCCTCTTTCTTCCACCCCTCTCCAACTTTTTTCCTTTTAACAAAAACACAACAATTAAAAAATCCAATTCTTATTGAGTCATACCACTCGACTTTCAGCAATTACTAGTTTTTCGTTTTCCTATTAAAATTTAAATGTGGTAAGTAGCCATTTACTATTGTATGAGTTGTAGGATAACCTACAATGACCGGTTACATTGCACAAGCTATTGGAGTGATTTTCTAGCCACCATAAGGTCAGTAACCTTCCCTTGTGCTAGGCTAGCCACCTCTTAATCTTTAGGATAGCTAGAAAATAACTAAAGAGGTTTCATATGATTATGTTTTATATTTGCATAATTTTTTTTTGTATGCAACTTTAAAAAATTTTAATATGTTGCTTAATTAACTTTATTCAATTAATATTTTTTTATTAACTAAATTATCATACAATCAACAAGATGCTAAGATGTGTCATATAGTTAACATTAATATATAGTAATAAAAAGAAATATGTCAAAAAAAATACAAAATACAAGTCACTTGTTTATAAATATTAGTAACCCAAATGCGGGTCTTATTTCTATTAATGATATTATGATTTGACAATCAGTTATTACTATTTTTCTTTTCATTTTGACATGGTTTAGTGATTTATAAATATAATCAACCAAGATAAGTTGATGGAAGAAAATATCATTTAATTTTGAAAATTCACCTACTACTCTTTATTTGAATTTTTAACGTTTTAAAATTTTACAAAAATGTGACTATTATTAAATTTGTTAAATTTTCCATCCTTCTAGTCCTAGATTAGTAATCAAGGCGGTCGGATATTTAAGTGATTATTATGTGTTCATTTGAAACAGATAAGATCATGTGATGATGGAAAATCTATTTACCCAAGGTTTCGAAATTATCAAGGTACAAATTAGGAAAAAAAAAAAACCCACTAAGGACTGCAGGACTAGTAAGGAAAAAAAAATGTGGTTCTTCCAGCTTGAATTATGAAATTTTTATCAGTATTATATTTACATTAAATTAATATTTATAATTTATTTATATTATATTAATTTAATTTTTTTTTATGAGTATTAGTTTGAAAAATGGCAGCAGGATGATGAAAGAAACAGTGCTTTAAAGAAAGCGTACTTCTTGCTAAATGGATTTAACTAATCATTAATGACGTCGGCAAAATATAGAAAAACTACTTAGTAGGGCGGCGAGAGCCTGTGGAATGATTTAACCATAAAATTAATTAAATGTGTGGGCAGCCTGTACGGTCAAAGCATTAGTTGACTGGGCCAACCGCGTTTACGTTAACCTACGCTACACCTACGCAGTTTCAAAGACTAACGTTGTTGTCGTCGTTTGTTGGTTCGTTCGTTCGTTCGTTCGTAGTTATTGCTGTTGCTTTTGTTACTCCTGTTGGAAAGCGTTGGCTAGGCTTTGTTGGACGCCGCAGGCACGTGCGGCGCGTGAACCGACCCTTCTGATTGGTCGTTCTGTGAGAGACTCGTTAAAATGGGCCATGCCTGCCGGTTGTCAACGTGGCAATCATCCACGTAGGGTGGACATAGGATTTTGGATTTATCCTTTCAAAGCTAGACTACACAGGCCTAGAACTGCGGCGCGTTGCAAGTCATGTAAATGTTCTGACTTGTTGTCAGTGAACTTCCAATATTTGTCTACTTATTTTAAAAACCGTAAAGTTCTCGAAGGTTTTCTCTCTCTCTCTCTTTCTTTTAAACTATTATTTTATTATTTATATTTTTTAAAGATTATTTAGTATTTGAATTTGAACAATTTTTAGTAATTAATATAAAATACATAAGATTGGAATACCAAGCATAATATTTTTCTCTCCTAAAAGTTTTTCTACTAGCCATTTTTTTCCTAATATTTGTGATTGTTGAATATTTTTTAGATGGGATGATAGGTGTAGAAAGACATGTTTTAATTTTTTATTTTCTATATCAAAAAAGGTCTTTTTTATTTTATGTTATATTAGTAGTAACATAAGGGATAAAATTAGTTGCAAGAAGCATGCTTAATTTATTTATAATAATGGATTCTACCGAAATTTTTATTAATACCGTCAACTTGTCGGTTAAATATTTCACATGAAGTAATATTTTCTCTAAAAGCATTTATCAAAAAGTTTTATAAGTGTAGTTTCGAGAAATTTGTATGGTTTCATAATAAAAACATTCAACCAATCATCTTACTGTTAAAATACATATAGTAATATTTTAAGAGTACGATCATAGCTAGATTTAAACCTGAGCTATTAAATAATTGATGGAATCCATTAAAATTAATGATTGCACTATATAATTTTCCTCAAGTTTATCTATAGAAAACATGGAAGCTTTCAACTTTACTAAATCTCATATGAAAACTAACAATAAGTTTATTTAACGTGAATAACTATTTATTAATTCCTCTTCTATGTAAAACTGTTATTATAGTGTTCATTTAAGACCACTTGCAATTCATAATGAATTGCTATTACATATGAAATGATGAACAACAATTCATGTTCTCACACCCATAAAAATGAATGATTTATACTTAGACTTTATCATAAATAGTCATATCTTGAAAATATCATATTTACAATTATTCTTTCTTTATAGTAAATATAAGGAGCATTATAAATATTTTGCATTTTGATCTAATAGTAATTTATTTTATTTTTTACACTGAGTGAGCATTACAATAGACATTATTATAACCCTATTCGATTAGAATTCTTGTTGAATTAGAATTCAATTATCCATTTATTCAATACGGTGAAGTGAACAAACCATAAACGCATTAAAAGGAAGAAAGAATAAAATAAATTATATGGCAATTCATCTTAACTTGACACATTTAAACCAATATAAATTGGAAAAAGAGGGCTAAGCAATCTACATGGAGAGAGACTGTTAAACAATTTTTTTCATGAACTTATTTTATTTGTGAAGAGTGTTGCTTGGCATATAGACTCATGTTAAGCATTTTGTGAAAAAGATGCTGTAAGCTATCAAAATATAACTCTTATATGTAATAATTGTTTCTCTATTATGTACAAAATGATAAATACTATGATATTTCCCTAGAGGAGTAAAAGGACATTGATGTTACTTATGATTTTCAGTTGTGTTACCTTTACAACACTATCTTGCAAGATTACAACTTGGCTAATAAATAGCACCACAAATCCTTCAATTAGAGTTGTGTTCTTTGACAAAATTTTAAGAAAATAGAAAATTTGGCAAGTATTGATTACCACAATATTGATTGCTTAAAGTATCATTTTGGTGATATACTAAAAGCTTAATTTAATAGGTTCGTAAACTAACTAGCAACATTTTCAAGGAGGTCGCAAAACACATAACTATCATCAACTAATGTAGATACCTCTTCTTATAAGATGATACCTTGCAGGCAATCCATTCCGCAAAAAGTCTCTAAATGAATAATTGTATTTTCAAGTATGTAAACGTTTTCCAAATCCATTTGAGGTCCATTCTATCATTATTACATGGGGGAGCAGGCTCGGAAAAATTTTGATAAATTGATCTAGTTGAAAACTGGTCATTGGTTTCATGCTCCCAAATCAGTTAATCCTCTAACTCATCTTCTAATAGAAACAATTCGCCCAAACCAACTGTAAGGTGATGGCCAAGTAGGTAGAACATAGCAATTTTGTTCTAGCTAAGCATGTTATCCATGCTTGGGAGAGGTTGATTCTTTTGGCCTCACGGTGCAACAGTCCATAGATCATCTCCATTAAGCAACCTCCTTCCAGCCCTTTATCCTACCAAAAATTGATATGTTCACCTTGTTTTTAGCATCCAAATGCATAACTGTCCATACACTCATGATTTCGGATAATCTCCTTAATTGACTTTGCATATCCTTCCATGAATTTCACTTCATTATCCTTGTTTCTTCTCTCAATATGCTTTGGCCATAAAGGTTTTTCTTTGCAAGTTCCATGCTAGTTTCATAAATGAGGCCTTATTTCACTTCCTAATATCTCAAATACTAGTACCATTTAGATTTTTAGGTTTCTTGGCCTTCTCCTAACTAATTCCATAGAATCCCTTCTTCCTATATTTGAAGCCTAAAAAAAATTCTCTCATAAGTCTTTTGACTTTGTCTATCACATTCTTTGGAACCCACATTGCCTAGAGATAGTAATTAAGATTCCATGAGTAGTTGATTCAAGAATAAGCTTCCTTCCTACCATACTTAAATAATGCTTTCCTCTCCGCTAGTTTATCTTTGATTTTGTCCACGATGAATGCAAAATCCGCAGCATTTATATTTCCATTTTCAACTATAAAAACCTAAGATATTTGCCAGTTTTCCTATCCTCCATAAGGTTAATCATCTGTAAGATTGATGTCTTGTTTCTTCTCTTGTATTTTTTGTAAAGATCATTGTAGATTTATCCATATTGATCTTTTGTCATGAAATTTGGCTAAAGAATCCCATAAATTCCCACATGCACACTGCATTTTCCAAGGATGATTCTCTCCATTAGTGTTATATCATTGCAAACAAAAGATGAGAAAGGCTAAGATTTGCACTTTTAATAACAATTAGTCTCTACCGTCTAACATCAATAAGAGAGTTTATAGGACGATTGAGCCATTCCATTACCAAGACGAATAGATATGGTGACATAGGGTCTTCCCTAAACCCCTAAATTTTTATGATAAGTTTTATGCATAAACCTTAGAACCAGGAGTTAAACCGGAACCCTAAAATCAACTAGATCAACACTAAGCCCCAGTGAATCTAGATTTGGTAATCCAGTGCTTGAGACCCTAAAACAACAAAATGAGAATCTTGAAATATAATCCAAAATAATGTTATAGCCTTAAAAAGATCAAATTCGCTCATTTTGGATTTAAACGAGATCATTTATGAAATCAGGGTCTTGGTACGCAAAATGGTGAGAATATTCTAATAATATGTTTAGACTTGCAATAAGATGAGGAATCGTAAAATATCAGTTATAAAATTTTTCGGCTTTTAAAAATGTCAGATATGGCTTGTTTACGCGTATTTTTTTTACTATCGCTAATTTATTTGTCTAGTCTACTATTTATTTACTATTTACTACTATTCATCTATCTCTACTTTTTCTTATAACCTATCTCTTACAACTTATAAACCTATGTCTTATATTTACATTTTCAATATTACTTTTTAGTAAATTTCTCTTACACTTTACTTACTTTTCTCTACAAATATTAATTTTTTATCATTCTCTTCCCCTCTCCCTCTAAATGGTTGGCCACTCTCCCCCTCTATACCCTCTATTTTCTTTTATTTTCTTTTTCATTTATTTAATTAACTATGATTTCCCTCAAACTTTTTCTATTAATACCCCCTCTCTCATTCATTATTTACATATTTCTCCTGCACATAACAAAACTCAAAACCTCTCTCCTCTCTTCTGTCCCCTTCTCACGTGAATTCTGCCTCTCTCCCTCACTCATACACATTTCCATTTTTCTTCTTTTAAGGTAACTATCATAAACCTCCACCTTAGTTCATGTTATGTGACATGAAAAATATGTATGTTATGGTTTCCAAATAAAAATCCCCATGAGCATATGCTAGTGATTGAGAATGTACAAATAACATATTGTTCATGTCATATTAACTTGTGTTCATGTTATGATAAATTGTATTATTGTTTCTAACTTTAACTTTATGATAGTAAATATATGTAATATGTATATTCTTAGAGCCTAAAGCCCACTAATCTAACATTTTATTTACACTTTTATTTTCTTGCACATTTATTTATTTCATACAAATAATTAAGACTAGTCATTCTAGTTTTAGACTTGTTCTTATCAAGTCAAAACGTTTTTAGACTCGTTCATAATTTAAGTCAGAGAGCCTTGACATAAATATAAGACTCCCATGTTTTTCTTATTATTTTCTTGCTTTTCTTTATGAGAGTTGTCAATGTCTAAATCCCAAGAAGACTTGAATAAAAATCTAAGACTTCCACAATTTTCTTCTTTTTCTTTTCCTTAAGCATTCTTATGCTTTTCTTTTCTTTTTATGAAACTTATCCATATCTAAGTTCTGAGAAACCTTGATGCAAGCTAAGACTTCCAAATTCTTCATTTTTCATATATATACTTATTTAATTCTCCATGTCTTTGATTTTCTATAAGAATTATTTTTATTATACAATATAGCTACAAGTTCATATTCATGCATCGTCATAATATTGTTGTCTTAATAAAATTTTCAAAAGAAATAAAATGAGTTATTTTCTTTCACTTAAAAGTAGGACTAAACTCTCAAGAAACATGATTTTAACACTTAAGAAACATTCTCACTAAGACTTAAAGATAATAGTTCAACTACACTTTTTTTTAAATATTAAAATAAAACTTTTGTTGAATTTTAATATTGATAATTCTTTATTATACTAATTTTTCTTAAAAACTTATTTATATGGCTTATGTCCATACCTTGATACAACTGAGGAACTAAGTTTTTAAGAAATAAACTTATTTTCACGAAGTCAAAAAAATATAAAAATAATAATTTTAAAGAGATGATACTCATTTGTAACAAATTCAAAATTTCAAATTTTTTCCAACAACTCAAAGGTACATTTTTGTAACCTTCACTTTTAAAACTTTTAAAGTAAATTATTTTAAGAAAAATCATTATGGGACAACATCACTATTAACCATGCATATAATATGAGTATATATTTATATTAAAAGGTTTTTCAACTATGTAAATATCTATGTATTTGTTATATAATTTTTGGATGATATAAAACTTGGAAAAGTGCAAATTTAAGGGCTATAACATGTTTGATCAGATTTGTAACGACCCATTACGAATCCTTAAAAACCTTAAATGCTAAAAATAACCTTAGAAATAGATAAATCTTTTTTGAGCAGGTAGAAAACGACTACTATAATATGCGAAATTCCTAGTTACAATGAGTAAGTTATAGTCATTTTAAGTTAGAATTTATCCTAATTCAAATTTTGACGTAAATAACAAAATAGAATTATAAAATTTAATAAGAACATGGATGAAACACTCATTTTGGGTATTTCTTTTATTTAGGTGACAAAGACAAAGACCAAGACCTTCTCTTTCTCGATGATTATTTCGATTGATAGGGATCGCCATGGCCGAATTAGTCTTTCTTTACATTTTATGTATCTATGCATGTACTTGTATAATGGAGCACTAGATTTTAGAAAAAAAATAAAATTTGGTATACATGTGGGGTTATCATGGGAATGATGAATGTGAATCGATATGTGTTATCAACAAATGTTAAGCATATATGAACTCGATCGATTGATTAATGTAAATTGTTTTTTATGCTATGTGTGCAAATATCGGTTGATCGCCTTAAATGAGATTAATTATGGATCGACAATCCCTTTATAACTAAATTGATCATGCATATCATTTATAGGATCATATTCGCATTTTACTACTACTCCTCTGCATTGGATCGGAAAAGTAAGTTATCTAGCTACATCTTCAGGAATTAGGATGTTTGGAGAATATGGCTTCATGGTGTAGCTGAGCCGGATTGATCGCTTTGGATAAGAAAAACCCGATGACTAATAATACGATTGATTGGAAGCCTAAGACATGCACTCACGTTTCAAAAAGGTTGTTGGACCTATTTAGAGCATTCTCTAACCGCGAATGAAGAGTGTAAATCCATTCTACATATGTAACTGGGCAGTCGTATGCATTTATTTGATCATATGGATGTCACATTTTATATGCTTGCTAACGGACTTGTCTAATTGTTTTTTTATGGGTACATTTGCGTAAGGAATATCTCACTAAGCTAGTTATGCTTATCCCCAATAGACTTTTGATGTTACTGGTTCCTTGTTTTTGCACCCGAGATCACTATTTATGTCAAGGTAGGACTTATGCTTTTGGAAAGCTTCTGGGGGAATTCTATTTGAAGACCTTAGATTAGATTTCCTTTAAAATCTTCAGTTATAGTTATTTGTTTAAGTAAGACTATGGTAAGATTATGTCTATCTTGAAGATTTATCGGAGGAATGCCCCTATGATATTGTAAGATTATTGGCCTTTAAGTTATGAATACGAATATTTAAGTATTTTTTTTTGTTGTTATGTTTTTTTACTATCTTAAACAACATATCCCATTGATGTCTCATTTGATATGAAAGTACATCTTGCATATGGTGTCAAAGCTTTTGCATGACTAAGAAGCGTTATTCATAAGCTTTAATATCATATGTGATGGATTACCATATTTATGGTTCTTTTTAGGGCGTGACACTCTTTGTCAGGGTCCTTTAGATCCCCCGAACTGTTTGGTGGTTGCACCATTTACAATTACTTCAAAGGTTATTAAGCTTAAACAATATGAGATAAGTTTAAGCCATTGATTAGGGAAGTTGAGGTTTTTGAGCACTTTAATGATGAAATCTTTTTTCATCCTATCATATGCTTTCTCCAAATTTAGTTTCCATATCATACGGCATTTCTTTCCATTTTTTTTGTCATTCTTGCCATGATTTCTTATAATAAGATTACATTATCTGTAATAGTTCTACTAAGGATGAAACTGGCTTGGGTTGGACAAATCAGGTTGCTTGGCATTGGTCTTAGTATATGAATGAGAATTTTGGATTAGATTTTATAAGTGGTTGTGCATAGATTGATAAGCATTTTCTTGGGAATAAGAACAATAAGAGTTTTGTTTATCTTAAGTCAACAGCACCATTGGAACAAAGTTTAAGATTAGGTTACAAATATTTAGGCCAATAATATCCTAGCAATTTGGAAGAAAGTTGCATTATGACCATCCTATGTCGGGGTTTTTTGCTTCCTAATTGCCTTTTATCCCTTCCAAATATCAAGAGGGCCAATAGCACTTGACAAGGTTTCCTTTTGTTTAGTGGAAAGAATAATACCGCCAACATCAAGTAAATTTTTTAGGCCAACCATGGTTTTATTTGAGTGGAAAAGCTTTGAGTAAAAGGAGATAATCAAGGTTTTAATCGATTCACCATCATTCTATCATGTTTCCTGATCATCCAAAAGGATGTGGATTCTATGTTTGGCTCTTTGAGTCATTGTTACATTGTGAAAGAAAAGCAGTGTTTTTGGCTCCTTCCACCAGTCATTTACTTCTAGCTTTTACAATGTGGAAGAAGGCAATGGATTGATTTCAAACTCAATCATATGCACTAATATTTTTTTATATATCAAGTATAAGACACTTCATATATATTGAAAAAAGTTTGAAAGGCATTCATGGAATTAGATTTGCCTAGTGGAATCTAACACCAAACTTTGAACACTTATATAACTATAACATCTAATATGAATGCAATTAGGTGGGTTCATATAAGATGTTTGATTCGCCTAACATAATAAAGACATTATAAGGTATTATGGTATAAGGTTGGTGACAAATTTTGGGATTTTTATTGAAACCTTATAGGGTTTTGAGTCAAATTTTAAAACAAAAATAGAACTATTGGGAACTCAAATCGGTTAAAAAATTATTAAATTTGTTTCAATTAATAAAATTAAAATTTAAAGTAAATTTAAGTTTATATCATTCAAGTTGTTGTATAATTTAATAAATGATATATGCAGCTTCAACTTTATAGAGGATTCATTTATAATAATATGTGATTTTAATTAATGATGGTGACTTATTATTAAAATAATATATGATTTTAATGAATGATGGTGACTTATTATTATAATAATATATGATTTTAATAATAACGATGATGACTTATTGCAATCTAAGCGAATGAAATATAAATTTGGAAGGCTTTAAATGCTAAAATGGCAAGCAATAGGAAAACGATGAGTATGTATGTTTAACTTTAAATATAACTAATTATAGTTAAAAGATTATTAAGTTTATGAAGATTAAGTTTAGGTACCCTGTAGAATCTATTGGACGGGTTTCACGTTTAAGGGCAAAAACTCTATAGGGTTTAGGATGGATTTCTTAGAACCCCACAAGTATCAAATGGATTTGAATTTGTAAAAAACTTCATATTTAGATACTTAAACCTTAAAAAAGGCCTTTGTTTTTCCAATCGTCTCACCTCAATTTCTATATTTGTATGATTTTATTTGATTTGCCCCATAGTTTACATTGGGAAAAATTTTAATTTACCATACAATGATTAAAACTTGTCACATATCATCTATGTGATAGTTACATGGAACTTCTATCCTGTAGCTTACTCAAATTTGGTATAGGCTAGATAATGATAGGTTAGGACTATATCGCTATGATAGAGGGCTTACAAAATAGAAATTTGGTTAGTGGCATATCGGTCATGGGTTCAATGTAGTAACTCCAATGATTAAGTCAAGAGCCATGGTAATAGGTCTATAGATTTACCTATGATGGGTTGAGTGCGAATTGCCGTTCCCATAAGGG
Organism: Combretum micranthum; assembly: GCA_024138025.1. Taxonomy (NCBI): domain Eukaryota; kingdom Viridiplantae; phylum Streptophyta; class Magnoliopsida; order Myrtales; family Combretaceae; genus Combretum; species Combretum micranthum. Next base: position 1,566,050 of record JAMXBD010000135.1, read on the forward strand.
AAAGTGAGTATTTATAGCTGATTGATCCAACAGTTGCAAACACTATGGGATCATGGGTAAGTGGATGGTTGACAGTGGTTGTGGAGGATGTAGGGTAGGCCCACTATTCTATTACTGTGCATGTTGAATCTGGTTGAATGACTAGTACTGAGAGTGTAATGGCCAATGGTCGGGTGCCAAGTGAGGATAGTAAACGTTTGGGTGAAGCCTTATGCTATAGCCATTACGGTCAGGGGCTTAGGCTTAATAGAGTGGTCCAATTAATTTGTAGGCTGGACTTGGTTCAAGTGGGTCATGTTTCAATTTAGATCAATCTGCGATTTTAATATTTGTAGAAAAGAAAGATTTATTTTGTTATTTATTTATAATAAAAAAGGTTTTCTTTATTTTTTTAAATCACTTAAAATGTGGACAACTGTCTACCTTCTATTGGTTTATAAATGATTAATTAAAATAAAGTATTATTTAAATATATTTATTAATATAATTTATTAGATATTTAAAAATACATAATAAAAAGAACAATGAAAAAAAAACCACTATAGACCACTTGTTGGCCACCCTAAGGCTAGGAGACGGTCGGAAAATGCTATGAGGTTTGGGTCGATTTTCCTTCTTTTTATTATTTTTTAAAATTTTTGTTTAATGTATTTAATTATTTTTTACAAATTCATTTAATAATATAATTTTCTCGATTAAATAATTTGAACCAATCAGAGCTTGGCATATATTCCATAATTTATATTAATATTTAGTATTAAATCACATTTCACCTCTTTATTAGAAAAAATAAAATACAAATGGCCTTTTCATAAGGAGGAAAAAATATAAATTATTATTTCTGAAATTTCCTTTCCGTAACATATATTCTTATTTTTTTGGGCCATATATATTCTTATTTTTACTCATCAGTAACTTACATAGGGTATATGAAATATAGAAGAATAAAAAAAAAGATACTTAGAAAACCCAGTGTAATTGGTGCATCAATTTAATATGATAGGATATCACTTTATTTTATCCATAGAATTATAAGTGGTGGACAAGTTAAAAATTGCTCACACCAAGAGGACCTAAAAGCAAAAAAGAAAATAAGAAAATGACTAAAAGTGCAAATAAGGAAAAACACGTTTAGTTATGTTACTTGTTATTTTGATTATTCCTTGCGAAGTTAAAAAAAAAAAAAGGTTGGTTCTTGCAAATGAAGCATCAAGCCAACACATCCTGCTTGGACTGTACACAACAAGCGCCCAAAAGGAGCGTATCTTTTACACTCTGGCCCTTATTTTCTCTCTCTTAACCCCATCTATATAAACCCACGCAACTTGCGTTCTTTTTCCCTCAAACCCAATCAAACCCCACTCTCATCTCCCTCTACATTCCCATATTTCACACGACCATCACCGCCGTGAGCCATCCGTATAATGCCTTCGCGGGATAAACCCACTTCCGCCACCACCCCCACGCCTCCCGGTGGCAAGGAAATCCGCTACCGTGGAGTTAGGAAGCGGCCCTGGGGCCGGTATGCCGCCGAGATTAGAGACCCCGGGAAGAAAACCCGGGTATGGCTAGGCACTTTCGACACAGCTGAAGACGCGGCGCGTGCTTACGACGCGGCGGCGCGTGAGTTCCGTGGGCCTAAAGCCAAGACCAACTTCCCCACCCCTGCCGAGCTCAACGCCTCCCGGAGTCCCAGCGAGAGCAGCACCATCGACTCCTCTTCTCCACCACCGTCTTCCGTCGTTGCTGCCGCTGCGGTGCAACTTCCACCGTTGGACCTCACGCTCGGGACCCATTCTCCCACTGCCGGAACGTACTACGCCGGTGGTGCCGGCGGCTGCGGGGCGGGACAGGGCTTGTGCTTCCCGGTGGTCGTCCCAGCAGCTCCTCGTCCGTTGTACTTCTTCGACGCGTTCGCGAACGTGGGAAGCGTGAGCGGCAACCCGCGTGAGATGTGTCGTTACGGCCGTCAGGTAGTGTCTGATTTCCGTCCCGTGATGGGTGTTGCGGTTAAGAACGAATCCGATTCAGCCGCCTCCTCCTCCCCTGCCGTGGACTATGGGAGCACTTCACGCGCCGCTGCTAAGTCCTTCCTCAATCTAGATCTGAACCTGCCACCCCCAGAAGTCGCGTGATCGACACTTTTTTTTTCTCGTCCCAAAAAAAAATCTACTTACTTCGAGGACTCCGATAATTTTTTGAGTACCGGTTTCGTCTGTCTGTTTTGTGGATCGGAATATTTGAAATTTCCAGCTTTAGACACAGAATTTTACAGCAGCCTGACGTCAAATTCACGGGCTAATGATGATGACGACGACGCCGAGGAGGATGTTAAAATGATGTTAATCGTGACCTAGTTTATATATGTATATAGGAAAAATTTAACTCATTCCCCCTTTTTTTTTTTGTTTTTTGCAACTGAGAAAACTCAAAAAAAAAAAATTTCTCATCGTTGTTATGTTAATTTTCACTGTGGAAATTAATCAAATCTCATAATTCGACATCTCCTTTGTCCCAATTCTTATTATATCATGTATTGCATGCATACTATCATCGTTTATTTCATTTAGATCATTAACTAATTGGTATTACATAATCGTTCCGTCAATCATCTGATTTTAAATTTTAAATTTTAAAGGGTTTAGGGAGTTGAAAGCATATTTAATTAACCGAATAAAATAGGTTGATTAATTTTTAAGCATTGAACAAACTGAATATCGCGTAAGCGGTTGGTCAAAAGACATGTCGCCGGCATTGCAGCTACTTTGATAACCTATGTCTTTATTTTTCCTATTTTTAAGTTTTTCAAACTTTTCTATTTTAGGTGGAAGTTGCTACGATGGGGCAGTGCCAAAGCCAGGATAGATGTAACATAGCACTTCCTCCATTGTTGCGCCACGTGTTGGTCCCATTCTTCTAACTGAGACCACTAAGTTTCCTTTTTACTTTTGTGGGTTTCTAGATGTATTATCCATTCCACCCTTATAATTATACGTTAAGATTATAAATAAATTAAAAGTTATTAAAATGATTTAAGAGTTTAAAATTTTTAATAGTTTATGAAACTAATCTCATGAAGGGCTGAGAAGAATATCCTTCTGGTTATGGTTATATATAATTTTAAATTTGAAGTTGTGAAACGGGGGACGGTTCATCGTACGGTCCATCATCTAATGTTAACATTCCCATAGGAATTTAATACAATTTTAGGTATAGGCAATAGTCAAACGGATAACATGTGAATTTATATCGATAACTGTATATTACATTTCATATTGTCTTTAAAAAGCGTTCTCAACGAATTCAAATAAAACAATTATTTTATTACTTAAACTAAACATATAATTTTAAATTCTAGGTAAACTTATTGTATATTAGAAAAATAAAAATCTATATTTTCCATCAAAGCCTTATAAATTTCCCACAAAATGTAGTAGTAAAATGATATAAACTTGATTCCTTTCAATCTTCGTGGCTGAAAAAAAGGGAAACTATATGTTTCTAAAATAAAGTTTAATGTCGCAAATGATATTTAAAATTTAATAAAAAAATATAATTAAATATTTATATTTTAAAATTGATCAATTTAATGAGTATGACCAATTTGATATCTAAAAAGGCTTTTTATGCCTGTTTTATAATATTGGTTAGCATGCATTTTTTATAACTAAATTCATTAATTTTAAAATTTAGGTGTTAATTTAATTAATTTTAATATTTAAGTAGTTAATTGCATATTTTATCAAAATTCAGGTACTATTATGAAATTTACCTCTTAAAATATTTAAATTTAATTTGTGGGTGAACTTAAAAGAATAAATCCAATTTAAAGTGGTAATGAACAAACTCAAACTTAATTGTATTAATTATTGAAGAATATACTTTCTTAATTATAATTAAAAAATGTTTATATTGAAATATGCTTTAAATTCGAATAACATTATTGTTTAACTCTAGCTTAACTAAATTTGCTAATTAATCAAATTACATATTATAAAATTATTATTTGAGTTGATGAATTATTTGAGTAACTCTTAAGTATTTGATCAAATTTGAATAGTAGTCGATTTAAATTCTTGTACTCCATGAACCCATTTCGTTCATTTACATCTCCATTAATAACTTCCATCAATAAATTAGGTAAATAAATATTAAAAGAACAGCTTATCCACTAGATATTAACCGGATAAAAGAGGAAGAAAAAGAAAGAAAGTTGGAACTGTCTGGTTTAGGCAGCCAGAGATGCCTCGTGATTCGCGCATTTTGGTTTGTCCCTTGTGCACGGATCTAGAGATGTGCTTGTATCGGACGGCTGTTAGGGCACCGAGATAAAAGCTACATTCGTGTGGACACGCACGTTTAACAAATAATATTGTGCTTCGAGTGCGACGAAAAAAAAAGGGTGGGTCCTACTTTTAATGTAGGCGGCACCGACGGCGAAACCAAGGGCGGGAATCAGGTGGGGGCGCGTTCACTGGTGTGCGGGCTACATTACGTTTCCGTGTTGACGACATACGACACAGTGATACTCTGCCAACTAAACTATTGTACATATCCATTAAATTACACGTTCCCTATTCTGGTATTTACCACGTGGCACTGCATCGTGGTTCTCAGTCCTGGATATTTTCAGTTATCTGGCTAAAAACTTTATTCCAGCCGCTCGCTTGAGGGTGGGGTAGAGCGTGGAGGAAGAAACTTTACTCGTGTTTAAGGTATAAGGTATTGATTTTTTTTATTCATAATTTATTTGATAGTACCTTGTATTTATCTTATACTTTATATAGCATCAGTGACATGCACCTGCTATGTGTGTGAAAATAATAATTATAATACTTACGGATTAAAGTTAAAATATAAAATAATTATAAAAATATAATAATAATTGGATTATAAAAATAGCTTTACGTATGAAGCTATTTGAAAAAAATTAATTATTAAAAAGTTGAACTTTATTTTTAGATTAACAAACAAGGAATAAAAATGTATTTATAGGATACAAGATATTATGTAAAATTTACGGGATATAAGTTAGCATGTAGAACTTGTAATTTTTTCTGAAACATTTGATTTTTTTTTTTTTAAGTTTCAAGATTATAATGGTATATATAATTTCATGTGTTTTGTAAAAGTACCTTATTTTTATATATTTTCAATAAATAATAATGAAAAGTAATTTAATAGTAATTTATTAATATCACAAATTCTATAATATGGAGAATTTATTTTTGTGTAAAGGTTAAAACCTGTAACTTTTTTAAATCAAAGTAAAAACAAATAGAAAAATAATAAAAACTGTAACAGAATGAATATATTTACAAAAAATTCATTAAAAATTTGTGTTTTAGTTTAATTATTCTTAAATAATACATAAAATATTTTCTAGGTTAAGTTGTTGAGGGTAATTAAATATATGTAGTCTTATTAAAAACCAAATAGTTAAGACAATGAAGAATTATCATTGCCTTAAATAATATTTTTTGTTAATAATTTAATATTGTATTATTCAAATATTATAGGATGAGTATATGATATCATAGAACCTGTACCTTATATTTAGATCAGCACAGGTCTCACGATGGGTACAGCATATGAAAAATCCATACCTTACCTTAGCTTGTGTGAGTAGGTTTTGAAAATTTTGTACTTGGAACCTATTGACTAACTCTTATGTCATTTTTGGTATGTGGAAATGAATCTAGAAAGGAATCGTGATTTCGGGTTTCATTCCCATTTCTACGTTTGGTTGCATCTTTAAAAGTCGGAATCGGGATTCCTGGAAATCAACGATTCCGACTTTAAGAGGGAATTCGATTCCGCCCTTAAGAAGGTGGAATCGTGATTCTACTCCTTCCACATAAATAATGAACATTAAATTACCTTTTATCATCTTACCTTTTTATTATTTACATTAATTATTAAGGATATTTTTAACAAATAACATGTCAATTTCATTCCATTCCAAGATGTATCCAAACAAAAGAATTGATGTATCATTCCATCTCCCATTCTATTCCATTACCTTGTCAACCAAGATCCGGGTCATACTTTATACAATAGGATTATCAACTCACCTCTACCATCCACAAGATCTATAAAAATTTATTCACCTTCAACTATGGACAATACATATAATAAATAGAATTGTTATTTATATGTTAGTTATTTGGAATTTTGACGTGTTAATAGCAATATTTTTTTTAATTGATTTGTGCTTGAATTATTTTATCCTGAAAAGAAATTGCTACCTAAGCACTTCTTGTTTAGTTTATCACATTTTGTAATTTTTTTACCAATTTTAAGGGTATTGTAAACTGTAATTATGCGTGAAGTAACTTATCCCTTTCTTTTTAAATCAAGTTAATATTTATTATTAGAAAATGTGAAATATGATACCTTACCTGCATAAAAATTCCATTTGGTGTTTCAATTTTGAAATAGTCAATATATTACCCAAATAAAATTTTCGTGATTATTTTTATTACCTCATTGACATATTGGAGTTTTACGATGTTAGGTGTAATAGTAAAAATTTAATGATATGCTACCTCTTTTACATCAACAGATAAAATAAATAGCGTAAGGGAGGTAGTAAAAAACAACTATAAAAAAATTTGAATAATTAGATTGACCATTTCAAAGTTCGGATACTAAATTAAACTTTTGTGAAGTTCATATTCCAAATTGGATATTTGTCTTTTCTATTTGATTCCTACGATATAAATACAAGGTGTAATTTAAATATTTAAAATATTTTAAAAGTGGTTTAATTATAAAAGCATCCAAGTGCATACTGATAATTGCATATTTTACTCAAAATGAATAGGATAAATATTAAATTAATACTAGAATTTGCAACAAAAATTTAATTTAGTATCTAAACTTTAAATGGTTAATTAGTACTTAATCAAATTTTTATAGTTACTTTACTATCTCTTAACATAGTTTTAATATATCTGTAGACTTGGAAAATGTAACACATTACTAAATTTTTATTAATACTCTTATCACCATTAGCTCCGATAGATTTTTTTAATGTAAGAAATAGAGCAAATTATTGTTGAAGATGTCATCAAAATAGTTATGTATACATTAATTTGAATAAAATTGACATATTTTAAAGTTTAAGTATCAAATAAAGCTTTTATATAAAATTTAGGTCAATTTTAACATTCTCGAAATGAATATTTCCAAGTTTGCACAAAGTTCTATCTCTCATACTAAGCAAAGTGGATATAGTTCGTTGTTGATGGATCTGATTTGCTCTCCTAACAACCCAAAATTAATGTGATGATTACCAAAGGTGCAATGGTTACTTAAATGATCAAAGTAATTTAGTTAAGTCGCATACTTTTCATTACAACTATCTATTATCTAAACATTCGTGCTGCACGATATTTCGTACCTCTTTAACTTAAGAGTAAAAAGATAAAAAATAAAAAGATGCTTTTGAAATCCTTTCACCTTTTTCACATTTCTTCAGAAATGAAACAATTAAATAAAAATGATATTGTTAAAGAATTAAGAAAAAATAATATAAAAATTACAAGAATAATTAGGAAGTAATTTTTTATTAATCATATGCAATATTGGTTACACATAAAGATGAAGAAAGGGAAGGGATTAACATTATATTTAAAAAACAAAATTAAATGTAATTCAAAGTAATTATGATAATGATCGTAATAATAATGGCATGTAAACATAACAATAATACAATGATCTAAAATATACTATACATAAAAGTAGTGATTTAATTTTTTCAATAGAGTGGATGCATTATATTCATTGAAAGTTATAGCTATAGTAATATCCTATAAAAGCATGTTTTTAATATTACAATATGTATATAATATGTAGAATTAGGAAAATTCTATAATTTCATCACATCTAACAGCTCATATCATATCCAATCATGATCGCGAGAATTAAAAATGTTAATATTTCAATTACTATATTTATTTTAACGGTTAGATGATTGACTGGATGGTCCCTTCGATAGGATCATAGAAGCTCTCGCATAAATGATAGTAAAAAATGGTAATTTCAAAAAGTAGGGATAAAAAGTCCAACTCAGGTTAATTGTGCTTAAATAATTTAGATATATATATATATATATAAAATACTCCTCGGAAACAATTCAATTACAGACATCCAGTAATCTTCGGTTGCAAAATAGCATATACTTAAAAAAAAAAATGCAACTAACGCAAAATTATTTATCAAATAAAGAATCAAGTCAGGTGGGCTCACAGAAGGGAAAAAATAAATAATAATAAAGAATCAAGTTGTCTTCATCTTCTTCTTCTTACTCTTCTTCTTCTTCTTTCTATGCCAATTCGATTTATATGTTTATCATCCATTCATATATCAAATTAACTACAATAAGCAAAAACCAAGTAATTAATTGGCTACAAATGATACTTGAAAATTAATAAAATATACAATTAGGTACGAAGAAAATATGCAATTATGTATCTAAATTTTGAAATTGATCAATTTAATACATAAATTTTTAAATTGATCAATTTAGTACTTAAAAAGACTTTGTGCATGCCAATATTGCCACCATTATTGGTTAAAAATGTTAAGTTGGATGATAGTGTTAGCTAATTTAATTGACGTATTATTTGTTATAATATGGGGCGAGAGAAGAGAAAACAAACTTGAGGCGTGCTAAGTACTGTCCTTAAGGATAATTTGCCAACACAAATGAAGCAATGGCTTATCCCCCAGGATTCACAAGCCATCTAGAAAAATCTAGGTAACAAGAATAGCAAAAACAGAAGGATGATCAAAATCCAATAATTATAGAAAAAGAAGAAGATGTCAGAGAGTGTTCTTGGTGATTATTTTCGAAGAAAACGATTATTAATAATCTTAAAACGGATAAAAATAATTCGGAGAGATATGTGCAACTGTTTAGTTTAAAATATCTTTTTAAAATTAAAAAACATAATGGATGGATAAGATAATTTGAAAGTGGCCGAAATATAGGAACAATAGAGGTAGAAAATAAGATATTATGGTAACTGGCATTTGAAATGGTCAAAAAACTTATATTCGGATAAGCTCAAATAAATAATAATATATGAATATTATTAAAATAATAATATACATAAAAAATAAAATATTCCTTTAGACCGGACCAATACATATGACTACACGTGCAGGAGGGGTGGGTAAATCCACAAATTATACTAACAAGGCTTAGGCTTTGCATGCGCGAGCCAATTTCTTTCCACCAACTTTATAAGCCCATAAAGAGAAGGATGTTAATAAACAAGAATAAGAACAAGGTACAAGATCTAAGGAATGTAAGACGATTCCTTTTGAACTATACATATGTAATACACACAATACTATTAGCACACATAAAATGTTCTTTAAATACTAAATTGATAAAAAACCAAGTATTTAATTGACTGCAAATGGTACTTAAATATTGATAAAATATGCAATTAGGTATTAACAAAAGATGCAATATGACACATGAATTTTGAAATTGATCAATTTAGTGCTTAAAAAAACTTTTCGTGCATGTTAATAGTATTTTCATCATATTAGTTAAAAAAGGTTAAGTCAAATGACAGTGTTAGACAATTTGATAGATGTGATATTGAAATACACACAAATTCTTTCAAATATTAGATTGATCGATTTTAAAATTCAAGTATCTAATTATATATTTTATCAAAATTTAAATATCATTTGCGATACTAATGCTTGTTATAATGCATTACAGATGATAATCCTCAACCCCCACTCAGTGTTTAAACTATTGAAATTTGATTTTTTGTTTTAATTTTTTTTAAACTGCTAAAGATTCACCTTAAAATATAAATATTAAATTATTGTGGCACAATCAACTCATTCCATTGTGACCAAGGAATAGGCATCCTACACGTGGCAATAAATTCGATCGCTAGTATTCGTGGATCTTTCGGCCTAGATACAAAGCACAAGTACAGCAATAATTAAAGTGCTGATGTACTCATAGGCTCAAGACTTCAAGTCGCCAATCAAATCCCAAAGTTTAACTGATCTGAGATATATTGAATAAGGTGGTACAAACTTGTAAAACACATGGATGTGTTGCTATATAAAAAAATTGGACGTATCGCTCCAAGTTTTGCCATTTGAAACCAAACCCATCAATTCAATCGACTGTCACAAGAAGAGAGGTGATTCAACCATCTTTGATGAGCTTGGGATCCTTGTTTTAGGATTTAAGACGTGATTCATGAAATATAATGAATTAAAATATTTAAAAGATACAGCAATTAAAATATAAAGATGTGAACAATCAAAATTGGAAAGATCTAACAATAATGAACTTGGGCATTGAAATCTTACAATCAACATGATTCACAATTTATAAAAATCAATAAAAACATTAATTTGATAAATAAATATGATTTACAATCAGTTTAATAGTTCAAATCGAAACAGTCAATTGAGTGTTAATTGATAAGAAAAACAAAATATATGAGAGAAAATATTCTCAAAAAAATTAGGTCAATCAAGGAGAAAGAGTTTTCATCAAAACAAGTATTGTATGCTTACAACGAAACAAAATTAACTTGTAATAGTATATTGGAGTAAATGACAAACCATCATGAAAACTAAATCTAAAACAATTAAATGACAAAAAATAATAAAAATTTGTTAAATGTTGATCATCTTGATAGGTTCTATAGCCATTTAAATCGGAGTTGAAATTGAATCACCAGTCAAATGGGGTATGTTTGTCATCTTAGTTGCATGTTTGTCATGCTCAAATTGCAAATTTCCTACGAGATTTAACTGAATAGATCTCCGCCATCTTAGCTCGATTGAATGCTTGGCCTTTCGGTAAATGGTTCTTGTCCATGATTCTTAAAGGCGAGGCATTCAATTAATGAGAAATGGCCATCCACCGTCGACTAAATTAGGGTTGTGTAAAAAACATGAGAAATTGTGAACCAAATTGTTTCATTTTTGTTTGAAAAATTATGAACCAACTATATTGTTGTGTTCAAAATTAAAAGTACAGCTGAACTCAATTCAGGTTCTTGCTGGATTGAACCTCATCACACCCATCCCTGGGCTAAACAATATAACCATCTGATCAACCCATTTAGCCTATCAAATGGTTTTTATTTCCTAGTATTAATATGACTTGTTTTCCATCCCTTTAGTCTTACAAACCTTCATCTTTTTAACCACTTTACCATAACAATGTGCTGGTGCTTTAAAGGGTTTTCTAAGTAAACATGAAAATTATCTCATCTTAGGACATCACTTGTTTACTATCTTGAAAGTTACCATGATTTGATCCTCTTTATTTTATTTATTTATTTATTTTTTTTGTGTGTGCTTGTCATTCCTTAATGATTGTGGTAAGCTTATTTTTAAGAATTGTATTTGCAATATTAAAATCATGTTTAGTGTTTCGGGCACAAATTAGTTTGTATTTGGTGCCAGTGTGTTGTATCTAATATCTTACATCTATATTATCAGTTCTAGTTCAATTTTTTATGGTGCATTCTATGTTAGTGATTCAAGTGAAGTAGCTTATGACTTTTGGAAAATACATATGCATTTATAATACTTATGTGGATGCTCTAGTAGATCTTGTATCTTTAAGCTCTAATATTCTCTTTTTTGGTTGCCTATTCTTACATTACATTTCCTTACTAAATTAATCTTGAGATCTTTATAAACCATAGTGATACTTTTATCAACAGGATGACTAAAATCACTTAAAACCTCATCGTTGTTTCTAATGAATTCATCGACTAACTTTCTCAATATGAACCAGTAAAAATTACGATACCTTTCTAGCAAAAAGAATTAAATGATGTAGATGGTAAATTGAGTATGACATAGGCAGTCGATTTAACCGTTTTGTAGATTATCAACCAATGCACATGGTATGTAATGAATATTTAAAGTAGATTCTACAAATTAGCTTTCTCATAAAATATAGTATAATAAAATCATGGGTAATCAGTAATTACTAGCAGTTATAAGAATATTATGGTATAATTGTATATGCACCTTCTAAACTAGTGGTTTGTTATTTAGCAATATTTATCTATATATATATATATACATTTGTTTGGTAGGAATAAATCTCTAATAGCTCGTTCATAATGAATAACAATTCATGCTTTCACACTCTGTTATTGCAATAATTTATTTTCTAATTTCGTTATAAATACTTCGATCTTGAAAATATCATTTACATTTTACTTCAATAATTACTTATTTTATTATATACATCAAGTGAACATTATAATAACTATTATTAAACCTACATATTTTCAATGAATTGGAATTCTATTCCCTTTTTATTCTATACAATAAAGTAAATTGGTGTAAAACTTATATTGTGTGAATTTAAACCTCATAATTTTTGGAAGTTGGAATTCTATTCCCTTTTTATTCTATACAATAAAATAAATTGGGTGTAAAACTTATATTATGTGAATTTATACCTCATAATTTTTGAAAGAATAACACAAATAATCTTTAAATCCTTGTTAAAATCTAAAAACCAATGATAAAATTTTTAGTGGTCGCTTGAGTTATGTTTGTGTATAATGATAGAATCGGAGTTACAAAAGATAAAATCACTGTTAAAGAGTGTGGAATCTTTTACACATGATCAATTGATCACTAGTTTAACAATAATTTATATTTTTCCTTAAATTAAATAATATTATCTTTTAATCTCTCAATCAATGTGGTGAAGAAATTTATTAAAAGTAGCTTTTCCAAGAGACAAAACGGTTGGATTTGAATATTCAATTACCAAAAATATGGGAGTAAAGGTAGCATATAAGAGGGAAGAAAAATGGTAATAGTACATAGTGAACGTACTATATATAATAATGCTTCTGTTTATAAGGTTAGTGTACTGAGTTAGCTTTTGATGTTGCCTCCATGATTCATTGTATTCGCCGTGTGAAAAACTCTTAAGGATGTTTCTGATGTCTGTTTTATTGATGCGGGAAATTTCCGTTGAAATCCATTGCGATTTGTCATGATCTGTCTTTGTGGTGGACACTCCATTAATGATAGAATATGACTAATGGAGTAGTACTATGTGAAAGCGAAAATGGTATGAATTTGTGTTCTATTTAACGGAATTCGTCCTGAAAAATTATTAAATGATCCAGATTTATACTTAATTATAATCTAATCAGTAAAATATTTTTTTTATATTAAAATATATAACTAATTTAAAAATAAAATTATTGATTAGATAGTCTTGTAATGGCACCGAAAAAGTTCTTATTTGAAAATTTACAAAGGTACATCTTACTTTGGAATTTGTGACAAAAAGAGAGAAAAAATAGGAGAAAAGAAAAATCTTGTCATGAAACTTCCTTGACAAAGTTAACTGCTATCTTCTTTATTCGAAAATATTCATTGCTTTTTCCATTTTCCGATAAGTGGTGGAAAAATATTTATATAAATTGATTTTGTAAATAAAATTAAAGACCATACCAAATTAACTTAAAATAAAATACCAAATATAAGTATAGATCGCGTATATAATGGTTTAGTAATTATGACCGGATGGAGCTTGTGGTTGAAGTTTTCTACCTTCTGGCATCCATTATTTTGGTTTTGTCGCATGTGAAAGACCAAAAACACTGTACATCGGGGTGCTTTTGATCAATTCAATGAGAGTGCGCTTATTTTCATGGCCAATACTGTGGCCTCATAAAGGAAGAGTCAAACATACGCATTAGATATTGTCGTCACACCATGCCTTGATGGTTTTTGGTTAGAGAAAATTGTGCTAAAATTTGAAATATATGTTATTTATACAAATAGGTCATGTAATAAATGAGCCGAAAGATGTATATTAATATCATTTTTATAATCAGATGATAGCATGCAATTTTAAATAACTATTTATATACAAAAAATTTATTAATTTTTATTATATTACAAATCAATTCACATATGGTATATATATATGCAATATGTGATTTGTTGTTTTTAACTTTTTTTTCCCTTGTTATACAACTAAAGGAATTTAAACCAGAAGCCTTCAGCTTGAAAAAATAGATACGTGACAACTAGATCACAAGTTGTTGGCCAACATTTTAAAAATTTAATCAAACTAAAGACGGCCCAATGGATGTTTGTTAATTTTTAACCCAAAAAAAGAACACCTTTTTGTGACGTGAAGTTGTTATTATTTTCTCATATATGTAACACCTAGGGATGGGTAAAAAACCAACCGACCCAACCAATAACTGAATCAAATGAAATAGAAAATATGGTTTTCTTTCTTTTTTTTTTTAATAATTTGGTTTAAAAATTTTTCAATCCGAACCAATCTGTAATTTTATGTTTTGGTTTGGATAGTAAACCAAATTAATTTGTAAAACCGAATCAAATTTTAGAAAAATACAATAACATTCTACTTGTAAGTTATAACTATAGTTTTTTTTTTTTTAATGATGATTGATTAAATGTCATATATGTTCATATGTTTTTATTTTATATTTATTATTTAGTGAATATTGATTAAAATCAACTCGTTCATTTTTAAATTAATTTTTTAGGCTTATGATATTTTTTTTGTTAATGATGAACTATTTTTTTTTAATAGTTTTTAACTTTATAAAGTATAAAATTTATTAATTTAGTTATAAATGTTTATTATATGTTAATTGTTTAATGTATTTTGTTAACGAATCATTTTATTCATTGATAAATTTTGTTGATAGATAATTTTTATTTTAGCTAAATTTATTGGTAGATGATTGACTTGATGGTTCTATTAAAAATTATAAATTATGACTTACTATGCATTGGTTAGTAAATTTATTTTATTAATAGATAACTAATTTTATAGAGAACTATAAATTGAAAGTATGATGAATTCATAAAGTATTTTATCATGTTTTTTAATATAAACTTTATAAAGTGATATAAATATTTAAGTGTTTACACATATATAAAAAAACTAGAACAAAGAAAATATTAGTTAGAATTTTGATTTAATCTGTAATTCATATTGAACCAAACTGTTATTTAATATGAACTGTGTAAAGTGATATAAATATTTAAGTATTTATACAAATGTAAAAAAAAATAAATTAAGTAAAATATTAGTCAAAATTTTGATTTAATTCGTAATCCAAATTAAATCAAATAATTATTTAATAGTTTAAAAAACTTTTAATTCGAAACAAATTATTACTTAAGAATTTAATTTAAAATAAAAAAATATAAATCATAATTTAAGGTTTGATTTAATTTAAAAAAAAATCAAACCAAACCAAATCGTGGTTGCTGGATAACACCCCATCCCACTATATTAAACAAAGAAAACACGTCGACATCCAGAAATCTCCGAAACTAGATTTAGTGGTTTATTAAAAAAAAAAAAAAACAATAAAAGAAGATACGACCATATGTTATGACACGAAGCATATCAGTGGTACACGCAAATCACGGCCTGAGGCCGTCATGACCACCATTATGGTTACCAATTATTTTATTCACCATTATCTAATCGAATCTGAGCACCATGTATTACATTATTTATTTGGAAAGGGGAAAAAATAAAAATAAAAATAAAAAATAGAAAAGGTGTACTAATTGCCATGGTCCTTACCAATCATTTAATACAATGTGAAACCTTTAGTGAATTTGAGTCATCGAAGATTTCTTTTTATTCAAAAATCAAAATGCAATATTTTTTTTTTCCCACTACACTATTAATTTATTATAAACCTTTTCAAGATACATGGAAAGATTTAGAATGAAAAATATACTATATTCAATAAAAATAAATATATATCTATATCTATAAAGTATTGGTGTCAGTGTACTTTCCTAAAATATTTTGTAAAATTTATCATCTAATTATATTTAATTTATTGTATTAAGGACTGTTTGGAAACAATTAGTAACATTTTAAATTTACAAAGTTATATATCTTACCTCTTTTAGGTAAGAAGATATTAAAAAATTTTAAAAAAAAATTAAAAGGCTTATTCCTAAGCTTCTCAACAAGTACTTGATGGCTCAGGAGGAAAATGGTATTCTAAAACTAATAATTAAGAAATTACAGGATATGGAGTCCTGTAAACTTGTGCCTTTAAAACTCTTGTTAAGTGTGAAAAATTATTTTTTAATGTTTTCATCATTTATTGAAGCTAAATTATATATAAATGAAAATGAATTTTTTTACCTAATTCTTTCATAAATAATTCGGAGAGTATTTAGTAGAACTTTTATATAAATTGAAATATTTCAATTGTATTATTATTAAAACAAATTATCATTTTATAGTATTTTAAGAATTTTAGCATTTTATATTTGAAAATACAATATTAATTTACTAATTTAGGCGAGAAGTATTTGACTTTTTATCGCTTTTATAACTACTAATGGGAATTCTGATATTTTCATCTACTAATTTCTGGTATTTTTAATACAAGCGGGATCATTCATTTAAATTATTTAATATGATATTGCTTTACTGGGTAGAGGAAATATTTTTTTATAAAAAAATGGATGAAAGTATTTTTGGAGGTTAATGATTGCAAGAGACGGCAGATGGGTCCACGTGTGAACCGTGTTTGGAAAGAGAGGAGGCGCGGCGGCCGCTTTTAGGTGGGACCTACGGCCATGATTTCGTTCTGGAATCCACCAACAAGATTTTCTCTATCCTCCTCTTTTTGAGGTCATGCATGCATTTTGCACTGTGATATGGACATCGTCCAATAGAAAACAGCCACGTAAACCAATGTCACGTGACTAGTACGGAAGCAGGAGATGCTTGTTTTTGACACTGGCGCTGTGACGTGTTGGAAGAGAACAGACATTTGGAGCCGGCGCGTCGGCGGAGAAATTTTAATTACTGGGACCCGCGCTTGTTTGGAGGAGAGTGAGAGACAATGCCCTTGTGTTTGGATGGATGCCACGTGGGAGAGATAAAAAGAAAGATTAAAATGTTTTAATGTTTAATTTTTTTTTAAAATGGGCGGCTGGTGGTGTCACACGGCTTTGTTGGGGTGTCAGGTGACCAGACTCTTTAAACGCGGCTGTCAAAAAGGCGTGGAGTTTTCCTTTTGACTACTAGTCTACCGCCAAAAAAAAAAAAAATAAAATAATAATAATAATTACTTTTAAGCGGCTTCATATTATTCATATTTTTATTTTTTTAAAGTGTCGGACTCTGGTCTAGCATAATTAAGCTTTTATAAAGTTATTTATTAAATTTAAATTTTTTAAAATTAATTGTTTTTCTTAAACCAGCAGGCAATACAAAAAAATGAAAAAGAAAATCTTTCTGACCATTAAGTAATGCTTGAAACATTAATCAATTTAAATAATAAAATAAAAGATTGGCTTTTATAACATATTGGAAATGGTTCAAGGTACTGTTTTAAAAATCTGAAGTGAAATTGTGTTCTTTTTTTTTTTTTAGACAATTCCAAGGAATGTAACTTTAAGAGCCTAAAAATTAAAAATTGTGTATATTAATCTACATTGAAAAAAAATATTATATTTAGGATGTCAATAAGGGACCATAGAATGGGGACAATGAAAATTTTAGATAATTATAGGTGTAATCCTAAAAAATTAATCATGTGCAAAAAATATCTTATACTACCAAAGTGTATCATATCTCCCAATAAATTTTTTAAATAAAAATAAACCTACACTATTGCAATAACCATTATTAAGATTGAATTTCTTTTATTGGAATAAAATTGCCATGCCATTTTAATACCGTGAAATAATTGATCTTATATTTAGTTCATACACCAAAAGTAATGTGAAGTATTTTCATGTAATTTGAAATAGATTTGGAAATTTTTTATTATTCTTTTCACAATACACCAAAGGAATATGGTCATGTCATGTTTTATAAGAGATCGATCCCATATGTTATCAAACAATTCAGATTCATATCCAACAGTGATTAGACCATTAACTAGATCGTAACACTGTGTTTGGTAGTAGGAAATTAGGAGGAGATGATTGAGGAGAGGAGGAAATCAGAGGGATTAATTTTCATTCCTTATTTGTTTGAGGGAAAGAGAAGTGAAAGGTAAATAGATGTAATTTTTTTTTTTGGTCCCACTATTTTTTATCCTTAGGAAGAAAGTTTTTTGAAACTACTCTTATACTCATCTTTTTTTTTCTTCCCTAAATTGGTTATCATCCTTTAAGGGTATAGAATTAATTTACTATTATATTTTTTTAGTCATCGATTTACCATTTGTATGGTGGGGTTGCTACAGCTGGCCAATCACGTGTAATAGGTATGCCGGTTAACCTAAGAGGAGTTTTTAAGCTAATGGCATGTGTAAGATATCATAGAGAGAGACATACGAGGAGAAACAGACAAACCCAGTTTCTTAAGTGCCCGAATATGGCAAAAGATTAAATCGAATGGATTTGATCATT
Organism: Combretum micranthum; assembly: GCA_024138025.1. NCBI lineage: Eukaryota > Viridiplantae > Streptophyta > Magnoliopsida > Myrtales > Combretaceae > Combretum > Combretum micranthum. Next base: position 1,584,485 of record JAMXBD010000135.1, read on the forward strand.
CTTAACTTATTCTTTGCGAAATAGTTACTTTGATCTTTTCTGGAGATATTCCAGCAAAGTTTCCACATTGCTCTCAATTTAGCAATGCATAGAATGATCCTCAAATGAGGAGTCTCTTATTTATAGATGTTTAAATGGTGATGGTAGCTATTGGATGACTTCTAGATTGATAGTTAAGATGAAATATTGCTCGCGATCGTTGGTTCTTTTCCATAGATCCAACGGCTAGAATCTATCCCTTCACATGCATGCTTATATATATATATGCATGCATGAGCTTTGGATATAGACCTAGAATAGAATAAGGGCTTTATGATATAAAAGAAGTTCTTTCCTTATTAATATAGCTTATATTTATTATAGAATAGAAATATGCTTATTTTACTTTATATAATCCCAATTTTAGTTAAACAACGTCCAAATTAACTCAGAAAAATATTTTTGGGTTCTACTTTTCGCGTACGAAAAAATCGAATAAGGCGATAGCGGAATAAACCAGTCCAACAATCCTTGTTTGATTCTATCAAGCCAAATCTCCCTAAGCATCCCTTATTGGACTTGATTTTCTAGTTCTATCACTAGTCCAGAAGACTAACCCATGGTATTAAATTGGGCTTGGAGCCCAATTATCGAAATGATCCTCCACACCATTATATCTTTTTTTCTCTTTTATAATAATTAATATTTCATCCATTTTTTTCCCTCCATTACCCCAACACATTAAATGTTTCAAAGTCTCCAATATTTTATTTTTATGCTTTCTTTCCGTTCACAAGATTTCCTTGCGAATTCATTCAATCATGCTGAACAAAGTGTAAGAGTTCTCAATAACAACTAGAGAAAAAACCATTTCTTCCAATTTAATTCCACTCTAATGGAAAAAAAAAAGGCAATAGGATTCAACAATTCTTTGGGGCTTACATGCACCATTATAGAAGCTATAGAAGATAAGTTCTTAAAGATTTAGATAATATATATATTTAACTAATAATTTAGAGCATGCATTTACAACACTCTTAAAAATTAAATACTTTATTTTTTTGCTTCTCTCTCTTTTGAACTCTTAAAAAACTATTTAAAATTGTATTTTGCATTTCTTTTCGCAGAGAAAAAGAAATTATCAATGATATTTTCTTAACGGATTAACATGCAAAATTGTCTTTTATGTGTTCTGGTAATTTCCTTTGCAATGTGATTATCTAGAAAATTTGCAGATGCCTAAGGTGTTTTTTAGAATCATTGAAAAGAACTTTCATTTTTTTTTTTTTGTCACAGTTTATACATTTCATAAATACACAAGCATATAAAGGTAAATAGTTTATTCATTTAATCTCTTAACAAGTATTTATAAAATGCAATGTAAGAGTTTTCCAATTTAGAACATGTACCTTTTAATTTATCGTGTGTCTGTATATATTTTTGTCAAATAGCTATTGAATTAAACAGCTTTTAAACAGACAACCAAATGAAAAAAACTGCTTTTAAACAGTTTGTAATCTGAACCAATTCGCATTAATAGAATCAGAGGATGGTGATTGGCAGTGCCGCCAGTGCAATAGTAGAGTGCAAAGTGTAAGGCTGTGCGTCATACTGTGAGGGACTGAGTTAAATTTGCTGTCTTTAATTTTCTTTTTCTATTTTTAAAAAATATATTTTTGGCCGAATATATATATATAGATATATATAGATATGAGGTTTAACTCGAGTTTAATTGTCAAATTTCAACTCTTCAAATCAAACCGCAAATCATTATACTCTCTTAGTATCAAATAATTATCCACTGAATTATAATATAAAAGAATTATACAGTTTAATTTGATTTACTTCAATTCGATTTTACTATTAATAAATTTTACTATTCCGGAGACCAACAAAGTTATTTAAGAAAAATGAAAGTTTAGTACACTAGATCTTTCTTGCATGTAAGGCATGAATAGCTAATATAATAACCTCTAGCTTGATTCCGAAAAACCAAATGTATTAAAACCGAATATCAACCGGTACAAACATTTTGTAAACATCTTTAGTTCTTTGACTAATTTATTCTCTTTAGTATAATGGAGGGCCCTCCATGATATGACTCAATAAAAGTTAACTTTATATATAGCTGAAATGAAACCATATAATATAATAAATATATATATATATATATATATATATCAAGGGTGGAATGTTGACAAATTATATTTAAAATGAAAAAGGAAAGAAACATACTATTTTTATATGTTTGATTACCTTTTCGCAGTCTATCCATTACTTATATTACTCATCTTTTGAGACAGAATATACTTATTATACAATGCCGTTATGTTCAATGATCCTTTATTGACCGGACTAGGCTCATAATTACGCCTATCTCGAATTTCTGATTAGGTCCGACAATTAAATACTCGTGTAAATGCCCTTCCCAATTCCCATAAAATTACATTCCTTTGAAAATTCAATAAATTTTATTGCAACAATTAGATGGAAGCTCGTTGGAAAAAGGAATAATGTCACTGTTCCTTTCATCACTTATATCCAATGATATCCCTTCTATAGGGACTCCACTATTATTAGATTTCTTTGCAAGTGAAGCAATTATGGTATGGTATAAGAATACATAAGGAGTAGTTACGTTTTATTTTGCTAATTAAGTACTTATATGACCAAATATAATAAGAAAGAGATGAACTTACATACTAATAATTATAGATAATTTATAAGAAATCGATTCGTACCGTTTTCCTTTGTTTTTTTTTTTTTTTTTTTGGCCTCCTTCCCTTCATTGCAAATTGCTCTGCAATAGAATTTTTTTTTTCATTTTCATTTTCTCAATTCTCTTAATTACTCCATGCTTAGTATATTACCACACGTAATTAATAGTTAAAATGGGAAGAAAATGATATTATGATAAAAAATTACAAACATTAAATTATAAATTGGGAAAAATTGAGAGCATACAAATTCGTCTTCTTATTATTGCTTAACTACAATGGTTTCGGAGATTTTTCTTATAAATCATTTATCTAATTAAAAAAAGAAAAAGAACTAAAAGTTCTCATGATTTTTTATACATTTCTATAATAAAAAGAACTGTCCATTCTTATTATTTCTTATAATATAATAATGTGGATATGTAATTATTTTTACATAAATAATCATAATCAAATTCTATTTTAAACCTTTTTATTATTATTGAATAAAAAAAAACGAATAAACAAATGACCACATTATAGGGTCTACACAACTATAAGGATACAAGCAAAACACAAGATTTATACATATGCCCAACTTGGGGACTGCAAATGAGCTGATCCGAACTTTTCAAAGCTCGGACTTGACTCATTTAAAAAATATCGAGCTCGACAGCTAAGTTGAGTGTCAAACATAAAATCTAGGATTGAGTTTAACCCCTTTGGCTCAATGAGTTTTATTTTGAGCACGAACTGACTCCTTTACTAATCAAACTCAAAGCGAGTGAGCTTTTTGTTGAGATTAACGAGCTTTTATCAAGCTTGAAATTAAAGCTCGTGCTCAACTCAATCATTTAAATGGACCTTTTTCCATTTTTTAAAACTTAAAAAATAATATATAAGAGTTGTTAAATATATATAGCATACATATTAAGTAAAAATTAGTCTTGTTATTTTAATTACATATTAATATGAAATAAATATAGAACTTTTAAATTTGCTAACGAGTTTATTAATGAGTATCCACGAACCTAAACAAACCTAAATCAAAGCTCAAGTTTGGCTCATTTAGGTAGATGAGTTTTATCTTAGGCTTGAGCTTAGCTTGTTTATTAAACAAGCTCGAGCTGAGTCTAAAGCTAGCTGAGCCCGTGTAACTGGGAGCAACTCAGCTTGTTTAGTACCCTAACCTAGTTTATGGAGTATTAGAAATAAACTGAGTGCGCCTAAAGATGTTCTAATAATTTACGGAAGTTAGGGAAACCATTATATGAATTTAGATGTAGATTGATTGAAAGGGATTCTAGGTCCTTTAGGAGAGGAAAGTCAATAAATCCAATAGGGTCTTTGTACGTCCAAGTTCCAACTATATCTGAACACCTAATATTGTATGTGCCCATACTCGTTTGGTTGGACGGAAACCAAATGAAATCAAAGGAAATAATGGGTAGAGAGAAAATAAATCATATGTTTAGCAATTTAAATAAAAGTAGAATTCTAAAGAACAGAATTAAAATGGGTAGAAAGCGTTTTTTTTTTTTTTGAACATTATACTTCTCTTCAAATTATATGTTTGTAATTACAACAATACTATTAACATCCAAATATACAAAATTTAAGAATAAGGAAAATATAGTTTATCAAAGTTTCTTATCGTTTTCTTCTTATTTATCTAAACACAACCAACACAAAATATATATTGTGATACTCAATATATATAGTGGAATCTAATTAAAGACACGTTTTTAGTGTAATGATTAACATTCGTTGGAACTTCAAAGTTAACTGTGTTCTGGGCAAAATAATCCTAGGATTAGTGACTCTTGAGAAACATGACATCAAATGACAAACCTGTGGTGTGTGACTAAAGCGAACAATACTTAGTGGGTGAAGTTTTAAGGCATTACAGGTGGGTCGCATTAACTAGCTGAAAGTGGAGGAGTGTATTATCCCTTCTGGTATGGTTCTAGATCTGTGTAACGAAATTAACGAGAGATGAGAGAGTATGTGATACCCTTTAAATATAGGAGGATGAAAATCTAATAATAGAGATGCGTTTTGATGTAATGGATTGGAGTTTGTCGAAATACTAAAAGTTAAGTATGTTCTGGATAGAGTAATTTAGGATGGGTGATCCTTTGGTAAGGCTGGCATCAAAGGACAAACCATGCGACATGTAATCAAAGCGGATAATATCTGATGGACATAGTTCGGACGTTACATACATTTCTTCTATGCAATGTTCATTTACTTATGTATATTAGTGTATATTTATCTTTTGAATATACGTTCTCCATAAGAACTCTTTTCTTTACTTTTTTTTTTTAATCTAGAAATTAGGATGCAATTTTTTATTGAACTTATTGATAATAGAAAATAGATTGACTAAAAGGATCTATTAGTTATATAAAAAGTTACTTGAATGAAACAAAATGATCATTGCAGCTCATCAAGAAACCTAATAAAAAATTCCAAAAGAACAAAATTAGTCTAAGAGAAAAATCAGGATGGTAGTTTGGAGTCATAGGTTAGTAGTGGGATTATATTTACCTAACAAGAAAATTTAAACCTTAGAGTTTTATTTGTAAAGAAAATATAAGCTTATCAATTGCATTATAGCCTAGTAGCATTTCTCTGGACTCTTAAGTGAGAGGTCCAAAGTTTGGATAGCTTCTTCTTTTGTAATGATAAATATATATATATATATATATATAAGCTTTCATGCCACATTTAGCTTAGCACTCTCTAACACTAGACACAACAAAGCAAAGAAAATGTAAGTAAGATTAAAGGAATAGCTAATGAGGCAATTCTAAAGACTTACCAAGGTCTTAGCCAATAAAGGAAAAAATAAAGACTAATTTAGGTAATACCAATGAAACATTCATTAGGTTTTGTGATTTGAAAATAGAAACAAAGTAGAATAAACAAGTCTTTTGACAAGTTTAATGATAAAAATGAGGAAGCACAAGCAATCAATCAAAAACGAAAAGAAAAAAAAAAAAGGCATTAGCCCTTTAATAGAATTATGTGAATTCAAGTGATTAAATTATGCTTTGGGAATGTTAATGAATTGGGAAGTGATTAATTATAAAAAGTAGAGAAGTGTTTAAATTGTAGGTTTTGGTATTGTAATTCTATAAAATGAGAGGGAGATTGGAGTTTGGACTGAATAAGGAATTTAATTTGTAAAATAAAAGATTTTGGTTATAAGCCTAAGGCAAGTTGACTTAAGTATAAGTATAGTTAATCGAATTAGTTTAGGAAGTTTTAGTAGATATTGCACGATTCAATTATTCAAAGTAACGATAATCAACCCAACTATGTTAAAAGTTTGTCCTTTTCTTTTTTTACTTTTTTTTTGGTAAATATATTAATAAGTTTCGTATAGAGGTTCTCAACTCTGAAAAGTATGTTTGAGGATGAGTTTTTCAAACTTCATGAGAATAGTTGACCATGCCCTTAGCTTGGCAAACTGCATTGGAATACTTTTTCGAAAATCTAAGTCATATGGAAGGAACAGTCTAATCAAATATATGATAGGTCAATTGATCCCCTTGATTTTGGTAAGAAGAATGGGTCTTGAGGTTGGTTTCTATTTACTTAGCACTTAATGTCCGAATAAAATATTATTTGAAAATATTGGTTAGAACATCTAAGGTAAGAACTAGCCTTGTTATGATTTATTTTTTCAAGATGCTCGAATGATGTTTAGTTATCATATCATTATTATCATTGTAGCAACTATAAAAAAAAAAAGATGCCTAGTTTTAACATGGGGTAAGAATTGTAGATTGCGGGCTAACCTTTATGGTTATTAAAGTGGATAGAAATGTTTCAATGAAATGGTCAAGTAGCCTACAATGTTATGGGAGAAATTAGAAGAGTCACGTATGATTAAGTTTCTTACAAATTGCTTTGTGTTAAAACTATATTGTATTCACTTCAATTAAGAGATGGATCTCATAAAGAACATTTGGAATTTCATATCATTAAATAATGATTTGAAAACACTATTCATGTTCTATTAACTTTGTTGCATGGATTCAAAAAGACTAGTATCTATAATAAGGACAACTTGTTTACAAAAGAGGTAAAAATGCTGGGCAAGGATTGATTTGCTCATAAGATAGGGATTGTGAGCATTGAGGTTACATCATTAACATGTGATCACTAGAAGTTGATGTTCCGGTGCCAACAATAATTCTAGAGGGTGATTTAAAGGGCGGTCTTTATCATTGCAAACAGATTGATCATGTGAAAGATGAGGCCAAACGTAGGATGATAGAAATAAAGCTATTACTAATGTAGTAGATGTTGAGTTTAAGGAAGGTAAGATATTATAAGAATCCAATGGCAAGATAAATATTAAGGAATAAGTTTTATCTTGTGAGAGTGATTTACAAATATGTTACAGTAGAGATTGATCTTAAATCTACAAAATATGAATAATTTTATATGGATGGCTACAATTGGAGGTTAAGGAATGCTAGTGTAGGTAGAATTAGGGTCATATTGGACAATGTTCATATATGCACCACTAAAATATGAGGTATATGTTGGAGTTATTTAATCATGTTTCATCTCTTTGCTTGTTGGCTTGTGTTAATTATCATAATATAGTGAGATGTGGTTGTATAAATTTCATTATGCACGTTTGTTGATAATGCAAGGAGTCATGTCTAAAAACTTATTTCTACTATAAGGGATGGTAATTCTGTTACGATGTTAGTCTTAAGGATGATAATCTATTACAATGTTGTTATCAATGACAATGAAGGAAATGTTGATTCTAATTCATTCAAGTGTTGATTGTAAACCCAAGTTGAAGTCTTAAGGTTTTAAAATGGCACTTGCTAACTCAAAGTGTGTTGGTTAGGAAGAATGAAAAGTTGTTGCAAGTGTCCATAGTCCTAGTTAGGCATGATTGCAGAGAAGATGGCAATGTCATTGAATCACTTAGGCTTAAGGTGATAGAATCTTGCAAGTTTCACAATGCTCTAGATTAGTTAATAGTGAATAGTTAGCAAGGTTCGATTAAATACATTATATGCACCACTAAGGTAAATTAATGTATTAAGTTATGCAAATTGAAGTTATAATGTAGATTCGTTGTTTTTATGTTTAGGATTTGAATGAGATTCTTCAAAAAGAGTGTTCAAGCAAAGAATTGGACAAAAAGCTAGTCTACTCCTTATATTCTTCGTCCTGTGTTATTCCTATCATGTGTGTCAAGATATGACTTTTTATAATTCTGTTGTTACATAAAATAGATAAAGTGTGAGGGCACAATCATGAAGACTTAGTAGAAAATTTAAATGATAAGAGGTATTGTAAATATCGTTTTATTATTGTTAGTATATTACAAACAAGTAAAAGAGATACAACTAGTAAACATAGACATATAAAATTTACATAAAAAAATCCTAGAAAAAACAAGGTAAAATGAAGATTAAAAAAACCATATGCAAGATTAAATGATTACGATATACCAAAATCTTTAACCAAAAACTAGATCATATTGCTTTATTTGATTAGCTAGAGAATAATTGTGCCATGTTCAAGCTCGAGTTTATTTGAGTAGTTAATCAAGTTAAGTTTGAACTTTATATTGCTTTATTTGATTTACTTGCAAATCTAATTTGAACCCAAGTTGACTACAAATATTAGCTAAGCTTAAGTCGAATTTAGATATGGATATTACTATAATTAGATTAAAAAATGGATTTTTTTTTTTTTAAATTCAATTTGATCAAATCAACTTCGAATTTGTTAGACGCTATTTTGACTTGAATTTCAACTTAAAATTCGAAACTTGATTATATTTCAATCGAGTTCAAGTTATCAAGTTTTGAATTTTGACTTGAATTTGAAATTGCACTCAATACTATTATATCATTTCAACTACACTAATTTATAATTTTAATATGTATAATAAATTGAATTTGCTTAGAATTAATCAAGACTTTAACAAGTTAGTATGATATGATTTCCACCCTTTCACTTAGGCAAATAATGATGGATTTCACCTCTCCATAAACTTATATAACTAGTTGGTTTAAAAGAATAAAAGAAAACGAAAGAAAAAAAAAAAAAGAAAAGCTAGAAGGCAAAAGGAAAAAAAAAAAAAGAAAAAGAATTGAGGTTTATTTGGATAATCTGTTTTTTATCAATGTCTGTATCGATATTTATATTATATTTCTTTTATATCAATATCCGATCTATTTGATTGGTTTATGAGAAAAATATTTATTTTTAACAAATAATTTATTTAAAATTTATAAAAAAGAAGGTGAAATAATCATACCTTAAAATTTGTTGACATGTCACTTTCCATTAATAGAAGCTAAGTCATTTACATTGGCCATGTGCATCATTTCTTTGTCTGGCCATTTGTTTCCATTTTCAACAACGATTTGACTGAACGAAGCTGGACGCCAAACGCATTTTAGATTCGTGCATGCACACTTGTCCCTATACAATTTATCCGGATACAATTTATCCGGCACCAACGTAGTTTCTAATTCATGAATTTATACGTCATCAAGTTTAAACGCTTACTGTTGTATTATTATATTATCAATACCATAAATAACAAATATGACACCTAAACTTTATATACAAATTTAATTTAACACTTAAGACTTTGAATTGGTGATTTTAATACTAAAAATTTTTAGTTAATATTTAATATTTAAAATAATGGATATAATACTTAATTAAACTTTTATTTTCATTTCTATTACCTTCTTAACATTATTTATTTTTAGAGTCTGACAATAAAAAAATCGTCTAACACTAGTAGACTTTCAATTCCAAGTTAGTAAACTAAACAAATGATGCAAGGTAAAGTAATAAAAATAATCATGAATAGTTTTTGTGTGTATTAAATGAATCATTTTAAAGTTTAGGTATCACTTTAAATTTTCCTATATAATTCAAGTATAAAATTTATTATTATTATTATTATTATTATTATTATTATTGGTGTTATGACTTTTATTTCAAGGATGATAAGCGGGCCAATGGAGTGGTGTTTAACATAATGGGATAGTGGATCAAGCTGGCCTGATGTTTTGATAAAAGGTGAATCCTGTTATAAGATGCCGTACCCTGTTATAGGTGTGTATGAAATAATGAGCCATTTTGAAAAATAGTTTTCCCCTCTCTTCCACTTGCTTAATTCTTTATTCCTTTTAATTTTATGAAATGGTATGTTTTATAGATTATATATGACATTAAAAGTGCTTTTACACTTTAATACGATAGATATGTCCTGACATCAGTAAGTTGTATAATTGTTTTCCTTGGAGCATTTTAATTGTTTGAATATATTTTGAACTCTTCACAGCTAAAGGCCATTTACTTAAACATAAGAAATAGATAAGTATTAAAAAAAGTTATAGCTTGAATAATATTACCACTGATAAAAACTTGGAATGATATATTCCAATATTCACATTGTGTAAAGTTTTATTACTCAACATTTAATTATTTCAATTTATTAATTGCGGTATTAGTTTATTAACAAAATTTAAAATGTTGTTTTACTTATGTTTAATTAAAGTTATTTATTAGGGATAACTTACTTTTTGATTTTTTATTCCCACTAAAGAAGAAATAATTAACTACATCAGTAAGCTACCTACCGTATAGTTTTAATTTATTCCCCGCACATAGCTAGAGAATAGAAAAAATTACTAGAAATAAATACTCATAATTTATTTTACAAGTAATTAAGATAATAGGATATATTTTAGAATGGTTAATTATTCTACTCTCTCTCTCTCTCTCTGTTACCTTTAATCCATAAAAGCTTCGTCCAAATGACATGTTGGGATTTTTTTATTTTAAATCGAGGCAACCTGACTGTAACGCCCTAAAATAAGGATATTACAACCCGCCACATGTTCTTCTCTTCTTAAGAACACACCAAGGTTATGAAATACTAATCCACATATTATATAAAAAATAAAACTCCAATACTCACATATAAAGGGTTCCTATTAAACAATTCATCATATAAATTATACTATTGAATTAATTTGTTGGCATAAATCAAAGCCAATATCATTATGACTTATAACTTAACTGAAAAGTCCTATAAAGAAATCTTAAACTCATAAAGTAAATAAAATCTTTCAAACTAATAATAGTTTCAAATTAAACTTCATAGATTATTTAATTGTCTTTCTATCTCTAGGTATCCAAAATCAACATCTATTGATCCTTAGCAGGAAAGTCAAGTTTACTATTGCCATCTCCTTGATCTATAAAGATGCCATATCTAGTATGATCATAAATCATCTTATCTTCTCCTGTTTCTAAAAAATGAATGGAATGAGCGAAAACGTCCAGTACGCCAATCCACAAAACAAATGCATATGCACACGCAACATATATATCAAATGCAACTTATTCTAATACAACAAATCAGGTTATTATATTTATTAAGCCAGTCAAACAACACAGTTTAGAACGATGAATCCCTAGTTCCAAACCTGGAGTAACTCAAACCCCTGAAAATCAACCAACTTTTGAAAATAGGTAATTATATACATATATTGGTGTTGGAGAATCATCCACACACCGCGACCTTTGCTAAAACCTAATCTACCAGAATTATTTCTATGCACGAGTCCACTCGGACAACCTCACACACATAGATCATCAGGGTGCCTTATTAGTATCACACTCTGCGTGGTCTTTACTAACCAAAGCCAAACACAAGTAGCAAAAATAATTTCTTATTGTCGTATGAATTAAGTCAATTTAGAATTCTGATCCTATATCACATACAGCAAACAAATCTAAAGCTACAAGCATATACAACAAACAAAGTAATGGTCATACCTGATTTCGCTTTAGGAACAGAACCCTAATTCACCAAAACACTTTCTCCAATAAATTGTAAGGCCACAAAATCCTCAAACACCACAAGTTAGAATTTTCTTCCAAATCTCCAAGAACTTTGATTCCTAACAATCAATACAAAAACTTTAACAAAAGATTATATTTTTAGATTATCTAAAGGGTTGAAAAAATCAATCTCACCCGTTTTCCTTGTTTATGGAATCACAAAATTTCCAAAAGATCAAAATTTTCCTCCACAATTCCTCCAAACCCTAGAATCCATTCAATACAAATTAAACCAAAACCAATACAAATCATTCCTTTTTAATCATAAAGGTTCAGAACGTATAAACTTACCTAGAATTGACTCTCAATTCTCCTTGATCACTAAAAATCATATTCCAACTCAATTAGGGTTCCTCTTCAAAAAGTTCCTTCAAAACTATTAAAAATACTCTAAGAAACTAATATATATGTAAAATCCTATAAAAAAAAATAGGGATCTGATCACCTTATCTGGACTATGGAATCCTTTTTAGCACTAAATCCACACCTCCAAGATAATCAGGGTTTTCTCCAATCTCCCTTCAAAAACAACAAACAAATTATAACGATACTATAGATTTGTAGATCTTAAAGAAAGAATAGTTATCAAATTACTTGGATATGATCCTCAACTTTCCTTAAACACCATATCTTTAGATTCTTCAAGAAAACTAAAATGATTCTCCAATTCTTCTTCAAAAAAATATAAAAACTCTAAGAACTTGATAGATCTATGAAACCTAAAGGAAAATTGATGATTTGATTACCTGATCTAGAATATCGAATTGTCTTGATTGCTATGAATACGCCAGAGGATGTCTACTAGGTTTGGGGTTACGTTGGAATAGAGAACAAAGAAGAAAGATATAACAAAAATTGTGGCTTTTCATTTTCTTCACTTTACATATGCTGGTCGTTTTCAATATGTATGCCAGTGGCATAGAAAGTTACGCCGATAGTGTTTGACCAGCTTAGCCTTGTGCCCATTTGATTTCCCCTCCGTCTCTTCATCTTCTCTCACATATCTGATAACCGATAAAAGAAATTAATTTGAACATTAAGGTTGACCATAAAACCCTCTTATTTTATATCAAATGACATCTTTGCCCTTCAATATAAAATATTTATTTGTATATTACATTTCTCCCCTCCTAAAAGAACTTTCATCTTCGAAAGTTACATGAACTTCTGTAACTCTTTAAATTCCTTGTTTCTAACTCCTTAATTCATGTTTTCATCTACTTTTCGGCATTCGATTGTTTTCTGTTCAACCACTGTTTTCTCATACCATATACTTCTACTCTCAAACTTCTTTTCTTATTTTCTTGAGAATTAAACCTATCGACCATAACTCAATTCAGTCAATGTCTCCATAACTCATAGTTTTATTATGTAGATTTGGTACACTTCATCCCATCTACATGATACGCTTCAAGATTATCATTTAGACTTTTTAGTAATGTCTATTATCAACTTTGCATCTATTTATTATCTTTCCTTTTTAAAGCTTCAATTGCGCAAAATCTCCAATTCAATTTCCTCGAGTGATGTTTTGAAGGTTGAAAATGTTACCACTATAGTTTCCAATTTAAATTCCAAAAGTCAAACCTTACATTAACCTAGAGCTTCAAATGTCACCGTGTCACTTGTACTTCTATTGACTTAACTTAGTTTTTATCCCTATTATTCCATAACGAAATAATGTACATCACTCGCACACGATTCATTTAATCCAAAAACACTCATTAACTAACCATACTACTTCCAACACGTTTTCTCAATCTCCGATATATTTTCTTATATTTTCCATCAATATATATATGAGAATATAAGATTAATACTTATGTCCTTAGGTAGGCCTTTAAAATCACCAGAAAACTTCTAACTCTTCCTTTGACATCATTACGCCTAACGTTTCAGTATATCTTTAATATTTAGATTACTAATGCACTTTGTCTCCAAAATTTTCCCCATATAAATCCATTTATTGCCCCAATATTAAGTGATTGTTCTTCACTTGGATTTAGTATCCTTCTATAACTATTAAATCTACTTCTCAACAAAGGATCTTCTTTGATTATATGCTTTTATTTCTTAGTTCATAAATCAACCATTACATCCCCTAAACAATTATATGATGTGCTTAAATATATATATATATATATATATATATATATATCAGTCCCAACTTATTAACACTATTTGATCAATATACCTTTCCATTGAAACTTCCTTAAAACATAGTCACTTTATAATCCTTCAAATAACAATTAGAAAACTCAATCATGAAATTTAATATTTTTCAACCCTAACTCTAAAGATCAAATCTCGCATTGGTCTAATGATTTTAGATGATTGTAATATATATGTCTTATTGGTTTAATCAAATTTTTCCACCATTGTCAGATACCATAGATAATCCACAACTTTCATTTATCATTTGTCCTATTCCAATTGTCTTCCAAAACTTGTATTGCCACTTTATATAATGATTTATATCTATAGTCTCATATATACTTTTCTAAAAATCATCATCATATATTAGTTCAGATGCCATTATCGTCCGTCATTCATAAATTCCTCATACCTTACAAGTCACTAAGATCACATTTCCTTCTTGCAACTGCTGTTTCGCATATACATTCATATCTATATAGATTCAACTATTGTCTTATTTACTAATTATTCCAATCCTTCTCATCTAGTCTCCAATATGATTTTTCTCGTTTACTTTCATTCTTCAACATGACCTTTCTCACTTACTTTCATGTGTCTACTAGGCTAATAATATAATTGTCAACCATCTATAAAGATTTTCTTTATACCTTTAGTTTCTTCTAATCAATTTTAGTTATCTTTCTTTTGCCTCTAACTTCTGTCTATATATTATCTTTAATACTGTCATCTTATCTCAGTAACGGTCTTTATTTCTCTCCCATTTCACCAATCAGTTTCTTATAGTTATGACCCTTTATTGTCATACTAATACTTAAATTACTTTAAATACTCCTCCAACCACTATATTAGCATTTTCTTCATCCTTACACTTACTAATAACTTTAAGCAGTTATTTATTTCCATACTTCCTTCAAACACCATATTTATTCCACTTCATCATAAAAAAGAAAGAAAGAAAAACCATAAATATATAATTGTATTTATTTGGTTGTTATGCTCCCTATAAATCATTAATAGATGAGTTATTTATTGGTATATTTCACTTGCTTGTATTATTATTATTTAGACTTTTGTCGTTTTGATTCTTGATTTTGCTCAGAATCATTTTACATTCTTCCTTTTTACTTTAGTTGATTTTACGAGTTTACCATTATATTAACAATTGTGGCTTTGGTCATAATTGACAACTTTTTATTACATTTGTTATTAGTGTCAACATTACAGTTATGAGGTCTACCATTTTTTTTTACTTTATTTTGTGTTAAAGTCTTTTCTTATTTTTCTATCATAATTATAATTTTATTTTGTCTTTTCTTCACTCTTTTAGTTATGAAATACATCTATATATATATATATTCTCATATATTTTGTTATTTTGCTTGTAATAAAAAAATATTTTTTTTTATTCTATCATAAATTTGATAGTGAGAGGGCTGACAAATATCAAGAGTAACTAAATTGATTAGTGCTAAGCTGACATATGGCTTGACTCTTAAGACAGACTCAAAATGACATGACTCAAAACAATAAGACACATCAAGAATGGAGGTGACAAGATTTGACACAGCATAATAAAACAATAGACAATATTTACTAAACATAACATTTATCAAATAAGACAAACCATGAACTTGTCACCCACTTCACATTTTTTTATATTAGATTCATTGTTATTACATATTTGTATACTAATTGGAGATTTAATTTATGATATTCATTCTTAATCCTTAAACTTCATAAATTCTTATTATAGAGTCGTTACTACCGCTATGGAAATTTGATAGGGTAATTTCTCATTTTCATTCTCTTTTATTTACAGCTTTAATATTTAAATTTGTATCATTTAATTCAATTTATGGTTCTTTTTAAACTTTTCTTTGAATATCATAATTAACAAGCATTAAAGATTTGCTGACTATTGTAGATTGTCTCTTGATTAACTTTAGAAGAGGTTTCAATAATTTATTTCATTTAATTAATTTTTGGAATTTGTAGTCATTAAAATTGTGATGGTTGAGTTTTAAATTTCTTTATGTAAGTTACAATTATTAATTTGTGTATTTATATATTCTCTTTAATTTAGTCTAGTCATTATTGTTTTGTCTGTTATATTTCATTAGATGTCATTAACTTCTTGTATAAACATGTATATGTATTACAGTAGAAGACTCAAAGTCATATGTTTAGTAAGAGGGTATTTTGGTTTTTATAAATTATCATTTCTAAATTTTTGTTGAGCTTTATTTGTTTTACTGATCACTTTTGTATGTATTTTAGGGAGCAGCAACAAAAACACAAATAAAATAACAAATATTCCAAGAAAATATATGAAAATAATTATGAAAACATAATGACATATATGAAACAAATATAATACTTATAACCAATAAGCTATAATGAAAGAAATAATAAGAAATCATAATGAAGAGGTAAACCTAGAAATTCTTCATTAAAAGAAACAACTCTATGCTTTCCATAGCTACTTGCTTTCACATGATCTACCTTTCTCTTCATCTCACCGTCCTAAGAGTTCATAACCTAATTCCCTAAAGATCATAAACCTATGCTCTCATACCATTTAAGTTATAACGCCCTAAAATAAAGACTTATAATCCACCATATGTCCTTCTCTTTCTAAGAACATGCCAGGGTTATGAAATACTAATCCACATATTATAACAAAAATACAACTCCAATACTCACATATAAAGGGTTCCTATTAAATAATTCATCGTATAAATAATACTCTTGAATTAACTTGTTGACATAAATCAAAGCCAACATCATCCTGACTTATAACTTAACTGAAAAGTCCTATGAAAAAATCTTAAACTCATAAAGTAAATAAAATCTTTCAAACTAATAATAGTTTCAAATTAAACTTCATAGATTATTAAATTTTCTTTCTATCTCTAGGTATCCAAAATCAATCTTTATTGATCCTTAGCAGGAAAGTCAAGTTCACTATCGCCATCCCCATGATCTACAAAGATGTTATATCTAGTATGATCATAAATCATCTTATCTTCTCCTGTTCCTACAAAATGAATGGAATGAGCGAAAACGCTCAATACGCCAATCCACAAAAACAAATGCATATGCACACGCAACATATTATCAAATGCAACTTATTCTAATGCAACCAATCAGGTTATTATCTTTATTAAGCCAGTCAAACAACACAGTTTAGAACTATGAATCCCTAGTTCCAAACCTGGAGTAACTCAAACTCCTGAAAATCAACCAACTTTTGAAAATAGGTAATTATATACATATTTGGTGTTGGAGAATCATCCACACACCGCGGCCTCTGCCAAAACCTAATCTACCGGAATCATTTCTATGCACGAGTCCACTCGGAACAACCTCACACATAGATCATCAGGATGCCTCGTTAGTATCACACTCTGCGTGGTCTTTACAAACCAAAACCAAACACAAGCAGCAAACATAATTTCTTATTGTCGTATAGAATTAAGTCAATTTAGAATTCTGATCCTACATCACATACAACAAACAAATCTAAAGCTACAAGCACATACAACAAACAAGAAATGGTCGTACCTAATTTCGCTTTAGGAACAGAACCCTAATTCACTAAAACACATTTCTTCAATAAATTGTAAAGCCACAAATCCTCAAACACCACAATTTAGGATTTTCTTCCAAATCTCCAAGAACTTTGATTCCTAAAAATCATACAAAACTTTTAACAAAAGATTATATTTTTAGATTATCTAAAGGGTTGAAAAAATCAATCTCACCCGTTTTCCTTGTTTATGGAATCACAAAATTTCCAAAAGATCAAAATTTTCCTCCACAATTCCTCCAAACCCTAGAATCCATTCAATACAAATTAAACCAAAACCAATAAAAAATCATTCCTTTTTAATCATAAGGTTCAGAACGTATAAATTACCTAGAATTGACTCTCAATTCTCCTTGATCACTAAAAATCATATTCCAACTCAATTAGGGTTCCTCTTCCAAAAGTTCCTTCAAAACCATAAAAAATACTCTAAGAAACTAATATATATGTAAAATCCTATAAAAGAAAATAGGGATCTGATCACCTTATCTGGACTATGGAATCCTTTTTAACACTAAATCCAGACCTCCAAGATAATCAGGGTTTTCTCCAATCTCCCTTCAAAAACAACAAACAAATTCTAAGGATACTATAGATTTATAGATCTTAAAGAAAGAATAGTTATCAAATTACTAGGATATGATCCTCAACTTTCCTTAAACACCAAATCTTTAGATTCTCTAAGAAAACTAAAACGATTCTCCAATTCTCCTTCAAAACAATATAAAAACTCTAAGAACTTGATAGTTCTATGAAACCTAAAGGAAAATTGATGATTTGATTACCCGATCTAGATTTCCGAATCGTCTTGATGGCTATGAATACACCAGAGGATGTTACTAGGTTTGGGGTTATGTTGGAATAGACAACAAGAAGAAAGATATAATAAAAATCGTGGCTTTTCATTTTCTTCACTTTACATATGCTGGTAGTTTTCAATATGTATGCCGACAACATAGAAAGTTACGCCGTAGTGTTTGACCAGCTTAGCCTTGTGCCCATTTGATTTCCCCTCAGTCTTCATCATCTCCTCACGTATCTGATAACCGACAAAAGAAATTAATTTAAACATTAGGATTGACCATAAAACCCTTTTATTTTATATCAAATCATATCTTTGCTCTGCAATATGAAATATTGATTTGTATATTACACTAACATTTTTTACTTCTTTTCCAAACAAAAGATAAAAGTGTGCTTGCTTTATATCTAGGTCATATAGACAATCTATATTACCAATTTTATCATAATTTAGCCGGGATTATTTATAACATTTAATAATCCACGTTGTTTAACCTTACCGAAATTAACGTCCAAAACGATTATTAGCAATTCATAAGATAAAATATATTTAATTTTCGATTGAATCTTAAACACTTATCTGGGTTGTGTATTTGTTGTGTGTTATGAATTATCATATTTTTATCTACATCATGTCTGCATTAGATCTGTATTTATAATTTATTTGTATCATATCTATATCGTATCAGTTTGATCAGCTTATGAGTAAAAATATCAGTTTTTTATCAGTATCTATTTATTGATATATATATTTTTAAAAATAATAAAAATATGATATTAACACGGAATTTGAGATTGCCGTAACTAAACTACTCAAAATGACTAGAAAAGCTGAACATTCCAGATTCTATATATGATGGATTAAAAAAAACAAAAAAGACAGGATACATATAATATATGCTATTTAAATAACGGCCTAGTAAATTAAGAAATAGTAATATAAAAAGAAATAAATACAATTATTGCCATCACGTTTTGTTCACATATTGGAAGGAAGTTGAGAGACATTTATTTTCTTTGCTTATGTTTTTGGATTTCGGCAGTTTAAGTTTCGACAAAATCGGGGGAAGTAGTTCCCTATGTTTGTGACATTTTACATATACTTGACACTAAACTTTGGAGCTTCCGGTGGTTCAGCTGTAAACAAGATTAAATGTCGTAGTAATATCATATAATATTCGATAAGGAATTAGTATATTATATATACCTAGTATGTAAATATTAATTAAAATTTTAATCGTATATAATATGTGTAAATAATAGATCATAATTATTTTAATAATTAACATTTTCTTTATTACACATGTCAAAAATTTCCTAATAATTACATGTAGACGGTCATGGTTTGTTTTTAAACTAGGACCAATTAGCTTGTTTAGAATTGGCGGTTTCAACTTCTTCTTTTGGAAAAAGAAAAAAAGGAAAATTAGAGAAAGATATTTTTAAAAAATAATTTTAAATATATAATTATTATTGTTTAAACTAATCATGATATTTAATATGCTATTAAAAACAAAATAAATATAACTTAAAAGTATATGTAATTTAGTCTATATAAATTTATCCTAAAAGCAAAATCCATGTCCTTAATAATGTGGAACTTTTTATTATTGTAATTTTCTTTTTTGGTCTCTAGAGTATCTTGTAATTTCACATTACTAACACCACAATTAATTTAGATGTGCTTGTATATAAATAATTTCACATCTTAAACAAATTAGAAAAAAATGGTTAAATACTTTAATAATCTTAAACCAAATAATTATTTTAAGTTCAAAACTTATCTTTTAAAAAACTAGAATTCATTTATTTATTTATTTATTTTTAATTTCAACTTGAAAAAAAATCAAGAATTCCACAATTATAAAATTAGACCGAGAACTATCGGTTCCATAAAATTAAATCAGAACCGTGAGAGACAATTTCTATTTCAGTTCCTCAATTTAAAGACTAGTTCCAATTCCAATTTGGTTTTGGTCTAAAATCATGACAATAACTAGTTACACGCTATGTGTAAGGGGAAAAAATGAAAACCAACAAAATTAACTCAATTTATTGTAATAAACATTGTTTTATGGGGTAGTTTTATAGTTTAGATCATATTTATTCGTGCTCCAGCTTGTTCTAGAGGAAAATGAAATTAGGTGGGAAGTGAAAACAATTTCTATCTATTTTTATCTCTTTATTCAAATTGTGAAATACAAATACCTCTTCCACTTCAATCAACTTCCACCCTAGCAAACATTAGTGAGAAAGCTTAGGTTTATAGTCCTATCACTAGTTCTAATTGGATTAGATTTGTAAGCATAGTAAGCATGCAAAAGAGGACATGATTAGTGGTACACTTGGGCTGGACCTTGTGCGACCATTCTAATGCTTAAGTCAATAAGTATATTGATTCAAGGATGACCGATGGGTGTGAAAAAGAGACTTCAAGTGATATTATAATTCTCATGGAGTGAGAGAAGATATTTACAACTAGGATTGCAAACAAACCGAGCTGCTCACAAGAGCTCGGCTTGCCTAAGGCTCAACTTGACTCGGGCTCTATAAGTATACGAGCTGAGCTTGAGCTCGAGCTCAAAACAAAACTCGTTTAACTAAACAAGTTGAGTTCAAGCTTAAACTTTAGGCTCATAAGCCTATTCGCAAGCTTTAAGTAAAATACTATTATTTATTATAATATATTATTTAATATTTACTATATTTTTAATGTGTAATGTATGCTTTTCATTATATATTTTTTAGTTTTTATTTTCATTTAATTTTTTTACAACACTTATTAAAAAATTATATTTATATTGTTTTAAAAAAATAATTATTTATATATGTTCCTCATTGCTCTTTTATGAGGAGAAAGAGTGGAATTAGTATTGGAGGTTTTCCATATGGTACACGTTAAACAAGCTTTATGTGTTGTTTGTTGCCCCCACATGAATTATTTCACAAGCTCACCTACCTTTCGCACTCTATAAAAGCCGTTGCACTCCTCCATTTAACTTACATGGTCTAGTGCCTTATATTTAATTAACTCTTTAGCAATTTGAGTTGGTTAATTTAGTTGGCCCAAAAGTGTGTGTATATATTTTTTATTTGAGTAAAACTATTTGTTTGGTTTAATTTAATTTGTTTGTTTTAGGTTTGTTTAGACATAAATAAGCTTTAAACAAGTAAACAAGTTGAGTACCTAGTTTGTTTTAGGCTTGTTTAGATATAAACAAGTCCAGCTTTCGACTTCTTTAAATATAAATGAACCAAGCTTTCGAGCCTAGCTTGGTTGAGGCTTTTTTAGGTATAAACGAGTTAACATTGTTTTAGGCTTGTTTATAATCGGTAGATCCTTAGCGGTTGAGCATGTTATGAGATCATGGTTAGTGGGCTTTTGTGACGATTACAGTGAACGTGGGGTGAGCTCATTAATTTACATTCACTTATATCAAACCTGAGCGATGCTATGTCGGGTGCCGTTTGAATGTTCATGTGCCAGTCGATGCTCTAAGTTCGGGTGAGAAGCGACCTAAAAAGCAATTATTATGAGTTGGGTATTAGTCCAATGAGTCGACTCAAATGATTTAAAGGCTGAAGTAAACTTCAGAGAGCTCTGATCCATATTAAATCTTCAGCAAATCCTTCATAGTTGTCATCACACAACCCATTTTGCTTTTTTGCGATATTTTATTTTATTAATATCTCGAGGGTTCCGGCTCCCATTTTCGCTCTTCCCACTTGTCATCGCATTTGTTGCTGTGTGTAAATTAGTGAGAGCGATATGGGGAAAAATAAATTGTAGCATTAAGACGTAAAAAAAAAAAAAAAAAAAAAAAACAGTCAAGCTTTCGGGTGTCTGTTTTCCTTTTTCAATATAAGTTTTTTTTTATGTGTTAATCTCATAAATGGTATTAATGAACTATGGAATTATTTACTTGAATTTTAAAATTAATCGATTTAATATCCAAACTTTAAAAATGATAAATTTAATATTTGAAAAAACTTTTTGTGTTATCAATAGTCAAGTTCTTTCAACTATCAAATTGATCAATTTTTTTAGGTATCAAATTGATCTATTTTATAGTTTAGTTATTAAATTAGTCATTTTTAAAGTTACATATTTTATTAAAATTCAGGTATTATTTATAACATTATCTTATTTGTTGTACATTATGTGCTTAATGAAACGTGTTGTTTTCTTTTTTTTGGCCAAAAAAAAAAAAAAATTCACAGTAGTTTTGACTTCAGTTACCACCATAGTAAATCATGACTATCCTCTATCATATTTTGTGAGAGATCGCTAGGATAATATCATATCCAAAATTAAATGAGAGAGATGATTTATCAGTAGTGTCCTAACAACTGATAAAAACCGATCCTATAAGAGATACCTTTACCAAGCACAAGAATTGATCCTATAATCACTGAGCGCCATAGACCAAAGCCTTATTAGTTGAGGCATGAAACCTGTCGTTATATAACAATTTATATGGATCGTTTGCATCGTTTTCTCTGCCAGGCCATTTGTATTCATTGTCAATAACGATTTGACTGAACGAAACTGGACGCCAAACACAAAACGGACACGTGCACGAACACCAGTCATTATAGAATTTGTCCAGCAACCGAGAGGCCGAGATAATTTCTTGCTCATGGCTTCATGCAACCTCATTAAGTTTAAATATTATTATTATTATTATTATTATTATATTATTATTATTAATGTCACAAAAAAATTTAAATTTTTACAAAATATGTAATTAAGTGTTTAAACTTAAAAAATGATCAATTTAATTCTTAAACTTTGAAATTGATCAATTTGATACTAAAAAACTTTAAAATTGATAAATCTAATACTTGAAAAAACTTGATTGAGTTATGGTTAGCCTGCATAAAAAGTTTTTTTGGATATTAAATTTGTTAATTTTAAAGTTTAGGTATTAAATTTATCAATTTAAAACTTTAGGTATCTAATTATATAATTTATCAAAATTCAGGTACATTTATGATATTATCTTTTATTATTATTATTATTATTTTGGTGCTATCACTTTTATTTCAGAAATTATATGCGGACCAGAGAATTGGTGTTTAATATGATTGGATCTTGGATCAAGCTGGGCTGATGTTTTGATAATAGGTAAATCCTGTTATAAGATGCCATGTTATAGTATTGTGTATATAATAATTGGACCATTCTAAAGTTAATTATATCTTAATTAAAAAGAAAAAGGAGTCGGTTCATCTTGATTCAACGAGCTAGTCCTTCACAGGTTACCAGAGCAAGCACACACTACGATGATTTCAAAGCCCACGAGGAAAGCCCACAGGCCACAGCATATTCAGTTTTCAGCCATAGTTTGCTACTTTCCTTGAAATCAAAGATTAGGTAGATAATAGGCACATGTACCTATGGTAAACAATTACCAATCACATTTTAATATGTAGAAGATATAGTAGGTACCTTCTAAAATAACTACTATCATTAATTCAAAACCAATAGAGAACAAATCGAATATTAGGACTTATTTTGGATTTGTAAGTTGAGTCTGCAATACAAAACACCATTAGTGATTCGTTGTAGATGTCACGAGACAAGATGTTCTCCCCTCTTGAAGTACCTATGCGGTGCGCGACCATTTCTCATATCATCATTTGTATTATGGATGGCGAGTCAGCTTTTTACTTCCTTGATTTTCCTATGTTTGTTTCAAGCCTATCCACCCCGTTATGAGAGCCCCATTGACTATGTCACACTCCTCCATAAGTTTAGGAGACTAAATTGAACCTACTAATTTTAGCATTCCATGACCTCATCGGGAAAGTGGTATTAGCACTTGATCGGTTTGTTCACTAGAGGCCAGACCCATCTTCAAACTTAACCTACATTGCAAGCAAACCACCTTACTAATGCCACTTGTAACATTACATGCTCAAGTTAAACACTCCTATCAAGCCCTTGACTTTTGGACTATGACATTCTCTCCACCTAAATTTATGAATTCCTCATTATAAAACAAATTTGGTGCCACTATGTACTCCCTCAAGATCACTAACCCTTCTTTACCTATCGTCAACCCTACCTAAGATCATCCGACCGAGACTTCAAGCTCGGACTTCAAGCTTCCACAAGCACCCTTTTGCCTTTATCCATTCCTCCATTCTCCAAGATCACCTCTTACTGAGTTGCCTAACAAAAGGGTTTGCTTAATAAGATTCACTAGCATATTCTTACATTAACCCCAATTTGTAACACAGCTACCCTCTAGTAATAATATACTCCCTCTGGTAGCTGCTTCTCTTGAGCTTTATCCACATGGGCAGAATGATAACAAGATTAGCATAGATTATTGTTTCAACCACAACTTGCGATACAACTACCCTCTAGCAACAGTGTCTTTCCTTTAGTAACCTCTCATCTTGAGCTTCATATACACAAGCCAACTTGACAACTAGAACTACCTATTAATTCAACACACCGAGTAGCATTTAGGTGGCCCAATAAAGCTAGAACGTTAGCTCTAGTACCAATTGTCATGGGATAAAGGTTCTCCTCTCTTAAAGTGCATGTGCAGCGCTCGACGGTCCCTCATATCATCATTTGCTGTTGTTTTGGATGATGAGCCAACCTTCTTTTCCTCGATTTTCCTAAGTCTGTTTTGAGCCCATCCACTCCGTTAGGAACGCTCTTTCGGCTTTGCCATAGTCCTCTATAAGTTTTGGAGGCTTAATTGTTTCAACTCGTTTAAGCCTACTATAACTTCATTAGGAAAGTAGCATCAACTCTTGACCAATTTACTCACGGAAGGCCAATCTCACCTTTAGAGTTAATCCACACAATGAACAAAACACCCCTACTGACGCCACTCATAATACTATATGCCTAAGTTGAATACTCCCACCAGGTCCTCAACTCTTAGATCGTAACAGTAGTACGGTATTCTAATACTCCAGTTATATTACATCTCAAGGGTATGGGAGGAATAGAAAAGCATAGGTTTTTCATAGTAACATACTTGTCTTCTGAAATGTACAGAGGGAGATATTTATAAGAGACAAATTTCTAGTAGTTGTGCATGCTTCAAGATCATAAAGCAATAGGGAATTAGAAGCAAATATCATGGACATTAGGAGCATACCACTAATCTATGACTAATCATTTCCTCCATTAGAGTCAACAATAGTTACTCAGAGAGAGTCGAGTGGTTGGTTTAGGGTCTGCCCAATGCTTAGTTGGGTAGTTGGCTTGCTGAACCAATGGCAAATTAGAACTCTTAAGGGCTTGGGATGGAGTAAGATAGATCAGTCTTAAGCTTAGTGGGTTGACTCAAGCGTGCAATTGGTCATATTGGGCCCATGTCCATAGTTGACCATCAATAATTTTTATATGTGACTTGTGGATACGATTGTGTGTTAAAAAATAATTGGTGCTTACTCACTATATATATATATATATATATATTTCACATGGCATGTATTACATATTAAAGCTTTTCTCATTTCATTGACACCTCTTGTGATTTTATTTTCAATTTCCATGCTCTTCTAGTCACTTATTATTATTGTATTTGTAGTGGGATTTTAGAGTCCTAACTCACACGAGCCCATAATAAATAAAAATAGGAGAAAAATAAGGTGTGAACTATAATTGGATTTTACAAGAGCCTCGTGGAAATATTTTTGGTCTAATTCTAGCGATCACTAAATATCCTCTTGAAATTCTTGATACATGTGATCAACATCTATAACAGACTCATATAATCTATTGCTTGGTTAATTTTTTTTTATTATTTTCACAAGTAGGTTATGAATATGGGTGGCAAAAATTTAGCAGGTTCATAAGGTTTAAATGTAAGTGGTAGTGGTATGAGATCAATAGGGCAACTATGTTGGTAACCTAGTGTGACTTCAAAGGGACTCCATCCAGTATACCTATTCATTGAGCTATTATAAGCAAATTCTGCCATAGGAAGGATGCAATCCCAAGTAGATAAATGGTCACCAACCAGACACATCAAAAAATCACCTGAACTCTTATTAACTATTTTGGTTTGACTATCAGTTTGAGGGTGAAATGTAAAAGAAAATTGCAATTTGGCTCCTCGCATTATCCATAATGTCTTTGAAAAGTGGTTAATGAATTCGACATGCCTATCTGACACTATGTTTTTAGGTAACCCATGTAACCTGACCACCTCATTAAAGAATAACTTGGCAATGTGAGAAGCATTAGCAGTCTTACTATCAGGTATGAAATGTGCCAACTTAGAAAAACAATCAACTACCATAAAGACAGTCATGCTTCCTAGGTTTCATAAGTAAACCTAATACAAAGTCTATACTAATTTCTCGTTAAGGAGAATTGGAACAAGTAATGGTGTGTAAAGACCTGTATTTTGTTTCTTATGCTTAGAAAGCTGACAAGTATGACCCTGTTGCACTATTCTAGCCACATCTCTCTTAATGTCATGCCAATAAAATCTATCCTCAACATGATTATGGTTTTATCTCTCCTAAAGTGACCAACTACACCACCAACATGTGATTCCAAAATAAAAAAGGTCTCTTAAATAAGTTTTCGGAATACACAATCTATCACCCCTAAACAAGTAACCTTAAATCATGACAGGCTACATATTGCTTTTTCACTTTTTTAAAATCAATAACCTCAACAGAAAAATTACCTAATAATAAGGGCATGCAATTAAGAGCATCAGCCAGTTTATTCTCAGCCTTAGCTTTGTGTTTCAAAATAAATGTGTACTCTTGTAAAAATTGAACCCATTTTGCATGTCTAATTCCAAGTTTCCTTTGTGAATTCAAATACCTAAGAGTTTGGTGTTCACTGTACAAAAAAATTCATCAAGGAATAAATAATGCCTCCAACATTTCAAAGCTTGTACCATTATATAAAACTCTTTATCATAGGTTGAGTACCTTTGTTTGGCCTCATTTGATTTCTCACTAAAGACAGCTACAGGATGTCCCTCCTGACTAAGCACTCCTATTCTAGATACATCACAAGCAATCTCAAACACTTTAGAAAAATTAAGTAACTTAAACACAAGTGCTTCAGTCATCCTTTTCTTAATTTCTTTAAACACTTCAAATGCACTTTTAGTCCAAGTAAATTCCCTTTTCTTAATAGTTTATAATTGGGGCCATAATGGTGCTAAAATCTCTAATAAATCTCCTATAAAAAGTGGTAAGTCCATGAAAACTCCAAAAATTATGAATCCTTTGTTCAGGCTACTAAAAAATTGCCTTAACTTTCTCTAGGTCTGCTCTTAATCTCTTTACCAACACGAAAAAAAACCAAGGATTGAGTAGTCAAGAGGGTACATTTTTTCACATACACATAAAGCTCCTCACATCCAAAGGTCTTAAATAATCTCCTTAAATGTGACAATTGCTCTTCCTGGGTGTTACTATAAACTAAAATACCATCAAATACACCATAAGAAAATTTCCTATAACTGGTCTCGATACTTGTGTCATTGCTCTCATAAAATTAGATGGGACATTGGTCAATCTAAAGGGCATAACTGACTACTCATACAGACCCTCTATTGTCTTAAAGGCTCTTTTCCACTCATCTCCTAGTTTGATCCTAATCTGATGGTGGTATCCACTCGTAAGGTCAATATTAAAGAACCACTTAGATCTTAAAAGCATATCTAACATGTCATCCAACTTAAGGATTGGAATCTACACTCAATAGTGATCTTGTTGATAGCTCGAGAATCTATACACATTTGCTAACCTCCGTCTTTTGAAGGAATAAGGAGTACGAGTACAAAATACAGACTAAGACTCTCCCTAAAAAAACCTTTTTGCAATAGACCATCTACTTGGCTTTTTAACTCCATATACTCAATAGGATTCGTTGTATAATGTGGTAAATTAGACAATGTTGCTCGGGGGACTAAATCTACAGCATGTTATATGTTTCGCATAGGTGGTAATCTATTAGAAAGATCCACTAGGGTAAGGTCCCTAAATTCTTCTAGTAAAAATTTCACTTCTACTAGTAGGTTTGAATTTTGCTCAAGGGTACACTCCTCCACTTCCTTAACTACTAAAGCATACAAGGTGATTTCCGATGGCTTGAGCTTAAAATTCTTTAGCATTTGGAAAATGGAGGAGTTTCTAGAATCTACACCGATTGTCCCTTTATTGGTACTGACCTTAAGTTCTTAGGTAGTGAAGGACTAAGCTTAATTTTCTTCCCATAATGCATGAACACGTAGGTATTAGCTCTCCCATAATGAACTATATCTACATCATACAACCAAGGTCTCCTTTGAAGAACATTGGTGACATCCATAGTCACTATGTCACACCAAATTTTGTTTGAATTGGTAGCAAAAAGTAAAGGAACTAAATTCCTTTAGATTACAAGCAATGTGGTCGTATCTACTTAAGCTACCTTATAAGGTAAGGGTGCGGTTCTGGCTTAAGACTTAACTTAGCCATACCAACTTGTGAAATGACATTCATGTTGCTACCCCTATCAATAGCACTTTACAATTGTGACCATTATACTTTGTGTTAGTGTGAAAGATACTGGTTCTCGTTCAGTCATCTTCTTTCTTAAGTTAGGTAATGAGACATCTAACAACATTTAAATTTCATTCTTCATAATTCAAGTTTGTGACACTTATAACACCTCTGACTAAAACTAGCCTTAAAACTCGATACATAAATGTTTTTACCCTTGGTATTTCTATCCTTAAACATAATAGTATTGCTTGATTTATGTGCTACATGGGCAATCCAATGGATTTGATACCTCTTTCACAAAAATTATTACTCTTAGATACTTACTCTCTTAGTTGATAACTAGACTGCCTCTGTAGTCTTAACCAACTCTCAATCTCTAAGGCTTGCTGGAAGCTTTGTTTTAGGGTTTCATTATAGTGAGGATGAAGCTCTCTTTTAATATCTTTTTCACAAGCCATTCCTAAACCTAGAAAGTGTTAACAGGCATCTTGGCTCATCACACCTAATTAAAAGCTCATCAAAACTAGTCATATATTCCTCAACAGTTAAATTTTCTTGCCTAAGATTAATATACTACTGGTAAAGTGTATCTTTATAGGATAGGTGAATGTATTTCTCCTTAAGCTTAGTTTCATCTCTATCTAATGCTAGGTGGTTATCTTGATCACAAAAGTTATCTTTTTACATTCGTCTAGTATAATTTGGCTTAACTTACTAATAAGATCTTAGCAAAATGCACTCTGTGGTCCTCTAACATCTTATTAAAAAAATCAAAACATTGTTTTATGGCAGTTATCCTATCTAACAAAACGGCAGGGTCAAGACTCCCATTAAATGTGGGCGAATCTATACTCTGATACATTCAATAATAACATTAACACAATTGTCATGATACCAGATCTCATAAATTGGCTCTAAATAGTCATCCTCATAGAAATTCCTATTTGAAATTGGAATCTTATGACATGATAGGTTAACACTATAAGAATTTTGGACTCTAGGGTTTACAAAGGTAACGCCTGGGAGGTGGGTATCTTTTAAGATAAGTTTTCTAATTTGGTCAACTGACCAATGGGTATTATAGTAGACACGTGACTACGACAATGATCATCTAACTTGGTATTAATTTCCTCTATCTTAGACACTAATTACTCCAACACCACAACAATATTGGTCTCCTTTGTCAATTCTCCTCTAGAAGTTGTACCACTACAAGTTTTGTAGTGTCAGACATTTTTTTTTTTCCTTTTGTTTGTTTGTTTGTTTTTTTTTTCTTGGGTGATAAGTAAAGATTTTTTTTTTAAAGAAAGATTGCTAAAATGAGGCTCTGATAACAAAATTGACACAAGATGCAAAAAAAAAAAAAAAAAATAATAATAATGAAAGATACGATAGGAAAATTACGAAAAAAGTAAGAAAAAAAAGTTAATTTATACAAGAATTATAATAAAGAATGTCAAGAAAATTCACCACAAAGATAAAAAAAGCACCTCCTATTTGCTTTGTTCTTAACCCTTCTTTATAATTACATTTTGTCAAATAATTAAAGTTATGTTTGGGAATATGAAGTGGTCTTCTACCACGGAAGTTCCAAAGCTATATTTCAACCTGTGATGTGCTCTTGACTTTTGGTGTTGCTTCACTAAAGTACAACCTATATTTGGTATTCACTGGACGATCAAAATATTTGTTAAGGAAGATTTATTCCATGGATGTCTTTCTTTCAACAGGGATGAGTAATTGGAAAGATAATATAATCTAATAATATGAATCAATGAAATAAGAAAAGATGAATTGATAGCCGCGCACCATCATGACATTTGCAATGGTCTCATACCACCAATGAAAAAAAGAAATCACATTTTAAGAACAAATTAAAAAAATAAAATAATTTCTTCTTTGTTCACTATTTCAATAAGTTATTCAAAACCCTAACAAAGAACTATTTATAATAAAATAAGATTAAATATGAATCTTATGGTCTAAGTTTAATCTAATGGCTATTATTCAACACCTAAAATATAATAATAGAAGGAAATCTAGATAAACCTAATAAATCTAAATACCCTTAATTATTAATGTATAAGTAACTAATTAAATAAGTAGGTAAATCTAAAATAAATAAAAGTAAATATAATCTAAAACTAAATAACAAAATCCTCATGCCATGAGGAATGATGATGGTGATGCAAACTCTTACGCTTATAATGTTAGTACCCATCACAGTACCTATGCATTGATTAGAAACTTCCAACCGAGCTTCTTCTCACCTACGATTGGATTTCTAGTGAACACACTAGTAGCCAAGGTATCTCCTATGTTACCATAAACTAGATGTTTTCAAGCTGGAGATTTAATCGATGCTTCGGTATCTGATAGCCCTTAGGTTCTAACATTGTTTTTCCAGTTAAAAAAAAAAAAAAAAACATTTCATAAAACTTTCAATAATAGAAAACAAAGAGCTTAGCCTACAGAAGAAATAGCATCCTCTAGGCTAATAGGTCTTACAATAGGAATAGCAAAGTCTGAAAACTTTAACAAAGAGCAAAAGAAGGAAAAATTCAAAAGTGCCAAAGAGGCAAGATCTGGATCCATCCCCTCCAGGCTTGTCCTTGTAATGCTATCCGCAAAAAGATTTGCTTCTCTGGGAACATAGCATACTTTATATTTCACCAAGCTTGATAAATTATCCCTCTACATGTTCAAAAAATTAAAGAATGGTGCCGAAGGAGATAAGATAGATGAGTTAATCAAGTTGATAGCAATTAAGGAATCTGATTCGAAGATCACTCTGGGGATGTTTGCATCTAGGTACTTTTTAGTAGCTTCTATTAAAGAGATAATTTCCACTTCTAAGGGGGAAGACTAAGCAATTTTATGGCGAAACCAGGTCACAATGTCACCCTTTCATTTCTGCAAACCCCCCCTATCGCAACTCTTTTCTTGCCTTTTAGCACCCCTGCATCACAATTAAATTTCCACCACCTCTAATCCAGGAAGATACATTGAAAAGTCTTTTGGGTAGGGGCTTCCTCTTCCTATACGAGGTTCACCATTCTAATGCCTTGGATCTTGCTAGATTGTGCCAATTCGAAGTTTGATGCTTCAGCATCTGATAGCCTTTGGGTTCTAACATTGCATTTAGCTTTTTCTATTACGGGATTCATCTACTCTAATTGAATAGGGTTTATTTTTATTTTTATTTTTATTTTTTTTAATGGGCGGACGGGTGTATTGTGTGGATGTTGGGTTGGGCATAACTATATTTGGCCAGTTTTTTTTCCTAAATTGGTAATGTTTCTATGTGAGCGGAAAAATATGATGTGACATTTTTTTATAATTTATTATATATGTAGGATAGAAATGACACGTAATCAACCAACTTACGTAAAAAAGTGTGACCTATAAAATTTTTAGAAGAGTAATTGTTGAGTTCTAAAAAAACTGAGGATTACATAAGTTTTTAAGAGAGGTTTGCATAATTTATCGTATATTTTTATCCTATTTTAATTTTTGTTCATGCTCATAATTTATATGTACTTGTAATGGGTTGACTTGCATATCATTAGAAAACGTACACACTTATTTCAAGAAGCAATGGAATTCAAACAAAGTTCAAGTAGTTGTGGGTTTTTAAAAAAAAAACCATATACACCTTTTATATGTGCAAGTGAGATAGTTGCCAATCATGCTTTAATATATAGAATGGTAAGTAGTTTTTTTAAATAAGTATCACCTATAATTTAGGAATACATGTTAAAATATAATTAATATTTATTCATTATGTGTATATTTTTTATAATATACCTTGCATATATTACCAACCCAAATCTTTCTCGTGATCTACATACACGAACAAAAATGAGCTAGGAAGCCCATGAGTCAATGCGTGGATGAAAAAATAATAAAAGAAAAACCAAAGTAAGGATACATGTGCTGCCCATTTGAAGATGTATGGTGTGGTTGCTGTAATTGACTGATCAAGTGCAACAAACGTGGCGTCAACTTAAGATAAGTCCCGATCTGATGGCACATGTATAGATGTCGTAGAGAGAGGCATTGGAGGTGGAACAGACGAACCCAGTTTCTCGAGTGTGCGAGTGTAATAGCAGATCAAATTTAATTGATTCCATCATTCTTTGTGAAGTAGTTGCTTTAATTCTTTCTAGAGTTATTTTGGCAGAGTTTTCATATTGTTCTCGATCTTAGCAATACACCAAATAAGCCCCAAATGAGAAAAGAAGCATCTTATTTATAGATGTTATAGGCTAATAGTAGTCGTTGGATGGCTTCTAGATAGATGGTTGAAATGAAGTATTATTTACAATAATTGGATCTCTTCTATGAATCCAACGGTCAAAATCCATCCATTCTTTTATACATATGGGCATGGGCTTTAAATATAGGCTTGGAATAAAATATGGGCTTTTCTAATATAAAAGGACTTATTTTTCTCATTAAAATAGTCTATTTTAATATAAAATAAAAAAATATTATTTTATTCTATGTAAGCCTTATTTTAGTCAAACAAATCTTAAGTTAGTCTAGAAAGATAATTTTGGAGTTTAGTTTTTACGTACGAGAAGATCAAATTAAGCCAAGAGCCGAATGAACTAGTCCAATGATCCTTGTTTCAAACCTATTAAGCCAAATCTCTCCATGATATTCTTTATTGAATGTGGTTTCCTAAGTCCTGTCACTAGCCTAGAAAATTGATGCATTGTATTAAATTGTGTTTTAAGTCTAATTACTAAAATGAACCTCAGAAGATTTCCAAAAGGATGGTTAATTTATTAGAAAATTTAAGGGAAACAAAAAGAAAGAAGAAAATATGAAATCACATGGATTTCACGGATGGGAGGTCCATTTGATTTTCCCAATGTTATATGTTGAAACAAAGCACACCAAGGCCTATGATAAGTGTCCGATCGGACATATAAGAAACATGCCAAACGGTAGAATGGGATCTGTTTTTGCTTTTTTGGCCGTCACGAACAACGGAGCCAAGAGAGAATGAGCTGACTTTTTAGTTTTGGGGTCGTTTGACGCTCGAGGTTCCACGCTCTCTCACACACACACACATGCATATTAATTTCTTAGTTTTTGTTGATGGATTACAACTTGAAAACAAAAGCTAAATGGCATTTGAGGATGGATTAGAGGTAAAGATCTCTATTTGAGGTTATTTTGTTACCTTTCTTATTTCCATGTTTTGAATATTGCTTTAACCCACTATTTATTCTGTGCTTTATTACGATTATGGATTGAGCATTTGCTATTGGATTATTAGTTGACAGAGTTTGTAATGTGCTAAATATGTGTTGTGATTTTCTTATCATCAAGCATGTGTTTTGATTTATTTGAAAAAATGTAATTAGGATCGTTTATTTATTTATTTATTTAATTTTGGCCATGATTAGGATTGTGTTTGTAAAGACCGTTTCTAAACAACTTCCATAATTGCCTAATTTGGATTATGGATAGACATGCTATTATTCAATTAGGATTTAGAAAACTTAAAAAGGATTAGTCAACTAATAATTTATTTCAGCTGACAAAAAAACAAAAAACTAATAACTTATTTAGGGATATAAAGGATTAGTTTAGGTATCTCGGATATTAATTTACTTTGGGAAAAGACTTTTACCTATTGCCTAAATATTTTGAAACCTAAACTGGTTAATGACTCAACATTTGCAACATGGGATAGGCAAATAGCATAATCAACACCAATTAATTTTCAACTATTTGGTCTACGATCGTATTTGGTTTAAGGGTTGCATATTTAATTTTCTTAGAATGATTTAATTTAAATTTTTTAAATTTAAAATTATACTTATTGGTTTGCTTAGCTATGAATAGATATAATAAAGCTTGGAGTTGGTATCCCATTCTCTATGGAATAAAACCTTAACTCAATATTTATACTGCTTACATAACCTAATACACTTATTGGTTTTTACCTGCTTAAAATCATATTTTGTAAAACTGTGCAACTGTTGTGATTTTTCAAGTGTAAATAAAAGTGAGTCATCTATATGAAAATGGAAGTAAATTTCATAGAGTGTCTTTGAATCTATAATCGAAAGGCTAATTGAATTTCAATAGTTTAAATTGAATATGTATTTTCATTTTTTTTCTTGCACATTAATTAGTTTTGTAATGTTATCAATATCCATAGATTAGATGAAGACATGGTTATCGATTGTTTTAACTAGTGAGAAATACATAATAATCTTATTATTTGTTGATACTAGAAGATTTTGCATTGTGGTCCTATTGATTTTTTTCCTATTGAGGTTTTTATGTAAATCATATTATTCTTTATCATTTTATTGCTTATCGTTTATAAACAAGAGAAAAAGTATTTTATTGCTGTAGACATTATTTTTTCAATAAGTAGTATCAGAGCCAAGTCTTAAAAAATAAATAAATAAAAGTTTATTTGTGTGTTACAAGCATGGAAAAATCATAATGTACCGTGACAAAATTAATTTCTTCAAATTATTAAATTTGGAAGACGATGATTGAAGATTTTGATATTTTTGGTCCCAAATTATTAAATTAGTTACTAACAATTTTTTTTAAACCTTTAATAGTTCTTCGCAACCCCAGTTAGTTAAACAATGTTATATGGCTTGTGAAATCACTTGCAAACACAAATTAAAATAAATAAAAAATGCATGAATATAAAAGGAGAGTGAGGTAAGAGAAGATTGTGCAAGTATTCATAGAGATTCCACCTTGTGTGCCAATCCTCTATATACCACACATGTATGATCCATTATATCTAATAAAATCCAAGAGTAAAAATAGTATGCCAACACAACTGGACCAAATTCCCTCTGCTTAGCCTATGTAGCTCATCAAGCTAACCACTAATCTATAAAACTATTTGTCACTTCTTCTTGTAATTAATCTCACCAAAATACAAAGCAAATTGAGGAATAGAAGAATATAAAGCTTCCTCTCGAATAATTTCACTCATAGCTACAAGAGAAATTCATATGAAAAAATCGTAAGCCTTAGTTGAACGCTCTAAGTTATCCTCTGAGTAATGCTCTGAAGTTTATTACAAAAATAAGTTATGAATGAGTTTTTGAAAAGTAGAAATATTTTGACTTTTCTTGCTTTTTTCTTGTTATTTTTAATCTGGATATGTGAAAGTATTTTTATATGAAGCTTTTTTAATGTTTAAATCCTTCAAAATAAATTAAAGTTTGAATCTTTTTACCATTAGAGATGGATAAACTTGAGATATATACTCTAACAATTTCTCTGATATTTTTCTAATGTTCTTCTACTGTAATTAAAATTTCCCTATTGATATGAGCTTTAAATATCGTAATTTGAATATTAAAATTCAAATTTCCTATTATCTTGAAGCTTCTCTTAAAGTATGGAGTATCTCATTGAAAATTCTCATCTATATTTAAAAAAAATTCATCCAAAATAAATCTTCATAATTTTTCTTGATATTTGCTTTTAAATCTAAACTAAATTTGCATAATCTTTATCCTAAAGTACATTTTTATAACCTCCTTTTGATTTGAAAAATAAATCCCCAAAATATCTCCCATATCCCTTATTTTTAAGAAAATATCTTGCTTTCATTTTCTTTTGGAATATTCAACTTCTATTAGATCGACTCTTCAACCAAACACATCCTTGGGCTTCAAATGAATGTAACTTTATCAAATAAGTCATGCTTGAAACATTAGAACATGATATAATAAAATTTGGAAGTAAATTGAACTTGCTATCATGACCTTCTTAAACATTCCATACACCTTAATCTAATATAAAAACAAATCCCCTAGATATATTAACCAACTTAGTAGAACATTTTGGATATATTACTCAAATACTTTCAACTTTGGAGCTGGGAGAAAAATATCTTGCTTTCATCTTCTTTTAGAATATTCAACTTATATGAGATCGAATCTTTAACTAAACACATCCGTAGGATTCAAATGAATGTAACTTTATCAAACAAGTCGTGCTTGAAACATTAGAACATGATATAACAAAACCTGGAAGTAAATTGAACTTGTCGTCATGATCTTCTTAAATGTTCCATACACTTTAATCTGGTGTAAAAACAAATTCCCTAGATATATTAACCAACTTAGTCGAATGTTTTGAATGTATTACCCAACTACTTTTAACTTTGGAGCTGGACCTTCAAATTGATAAAAATGTTGAAAATAAACTAGATTTGTTGTATTCTATTCATATTTGATGTGCAACAAGTCTACCCTCTGAGTTAGTCTCTAAGTGTTATAGATTTCTAGGTAGTTTTCCAAATAATCTCTAACGTAACCTCTGAGTGCTTTGATAAACCATCTTAAACTTCTTTTATCTTTAAAAATCCATATTAAACTTTTCTCAAGAATAATTGTACACTTAATAACTTTGTTAGTAATCACTCATACATGTTTTGTTATCATCAAAACCAAACTAAGAGACTTAACATAAAGATTTATATATGCCTTTAGACATTGATAAGGTAAATCCAAAAGATAAATCTGGTGAAGATTTTGCGATCATGGGTACATTCCTATGTCCAGTACATTCAGTTCATGAAAGCATTCGACCTCTGTAGAAAATTTACCTTGATGATATGATGATTTTTTGTAATGTTGTAATGTTATAAACACCAAACATGTAAGGTTAGAGTAAAAATCAGTCCTATGCTTAGCTACCAAGACCTTCTTTCTTATTTGAGTTTTCC
This sequence comes from Combretum micranthum, assembly GCA_024138025.1. Classification (NCBI taxonomy): domain Eukaryota; kingdom Viridiplantae; phylum Streptophyta; class Magnoliopsida; order Myrtales; family Combretaceae; genus Combretum; species Combretum micranthum. Next base: position 1,621,851 of record JAMXBD010000135.1, read on the forward strand.
TCAACTTATCCCTTAGCTGAAACAACACCATATCTTGACTACTAATAGCAAAGTATATAAAATTTGTGATGCTTCCAGTTTGTTTGATGTTGAAAAATTTACATGTAGGACTAAATGTCCAAATCCCATTCTAGATCATGTATTCTAATAGTGGCAATGATGATGAAATGGGACATATTGAATGGAGGCTACCCAATTTGTGCTTAAAAGCAAAACTGCTGGTGGTAATTGTACTTTCATGAACAAATTCCTCCTAAGGCCATCCATCAAAATCAGAAACATCTATCTAATTTTGAAATCTGATAAGGAGATGTGATCTATCTTCTCAAAAAACTCTATATTGCGAACAATTTTGTTTGCAGACTACAACGTTGTCCTCCAACATTGAATCATTGTCATATAGAATGACATGTCTAGGACAAATGTTCCTAGCTGCTTGCTTTTGAATCAAAACATTGTTTGGAAAAACATATTGTTGTTTTCCATGATGCACAATAGTCAATGTGATATCATTTGGATATGTATCCAAGATATCTTTAAATTCTTCAAAATAACATGTGTGATGTTATGAAATTTTATGTATTGGATGTTCATCATAAACTTTGATATTAGTAGCCTCTTCTCCCTCATACACAAAATATGTTTATTTCTCATGATTTTCAACAAAATAGAATATATCTTCCTTCCAATCATAGTTACACGATCCGAAGCGTATGAAAAGTAGCTTAACAAAATGGTCTAAAGCTTGAAAATGGTCGAATCCATTCATACAATTATACCACATGATGGCATGATCCTACATAGCAAAAAATACAATCTTCGAATAGTATCTTTCATATATATGATGGTGATCCTAGAAAAATTCCACTTGTAACACCCAAGAAAGTAGATCTTGACCCAAAAATCTTAAAATTTCTTACTTGATTATATTCTATATAGATAAATGAAGTAATATATATGATGATGCTTGGAATATCCTATAACAAGGCTGATTATGTAAAGACCCGTTTCTCTAAATCCCGAGACTTAGAGTACCGAGTCCCCAACCACATATAATGTTTTCACATTATATGTAAGGTTGTCCTAAAACTAACAGTTTATGAAAATTGTTTGATCAAACTACTATAACTTTACAAATAACTTTTATACAAAGCAATATTGCTAACAAAAGCAATCTATACATACATATACATCATATAAACATTGTTTAGTGCCAATACAAGACACTACAAAATTTACATGTTTTCTTAAAACAAAAGAATCCTAAAGGATCTTAAGGTCTTTACAAAAATAAGCTTAACTAACAAGCCTTCTATACATAACTTTTCCCTTAGCAAAATTCCTTCCAAAGGTCCAGGGTGTTCGATTCCTATTCATCCCACTCATCCAGAAACCTCTCGAAATCGAACCCATAGCCCAAATCATCATAAAATTCGTCTCCAATACCTGCAAAGCAGCAAAAATGAGCCAAAGGCCCAGTACACGATAACCAATGCAAAAATAATTCATCAAATTGATGTAATGCATCATTAGACAAGTGATTATCTTTATTACGTTTTCTTTTACAAATCAACAGGAGGGTATTCAAACTCCGGGTCACACTTCGGGAATTCAGGGATTCTGAGTAACAGCAACTGCTTAGGGGGTTGATATAAGCAGTCTGAATACTTATATCTCCTATATCTATTTCATGAAGATAATAGCTTCATTTAGGGTTCAAAAGCCGTTGCCCGACTCTACTTAAACTCAGTCCATAACATGAGCCTAGTTCATAGGTTCCCATAAACTTTGAACCAAATCATGGTATTTTCCCCTAAGTTTAAGCAAACGTTACACAGATACTATTCCCCCTATCGGCTACCCACTTAACCAAAAAGAATCGCTATTGCATCATAGCGTACCATTGCATCATGGTAAAGTCATTGCATCATGACTTGGTTAAGCGCCTAACTAACATGTCATTGCATCATCACAGGTTTGCTGCTCCTCGAACTAGATTAAACAGCGTAATAGACATCCAATTCATTCAAATATTACGCCAAGTTAAGTTAAGTTGAATTAGGAATGCCTATTCCTAGCAAACATCAAAACAAGTTATTGCGTACCTGAACCCGTTAGTATATTACTATGATCTCTTAGTGAAAAACTAACCGAAGAGTCCTTAACTGAAATAGGAATATCAAAATAATAAATAAATAAATATAGATTCCTCATTCACAAATATATACACATATTATATCTATATATCACAATTAATCAAAAAAATTCGAATAATTTAATACAAAGCCATAATAAAGCATTTAAAGGTCCTATTATATCCTAAATCGCTTAATAAATACTTATTTGATCAAATAACAAACTTCGAAAAATTTTAAAAAAAGTTTTTAAAATTCAAAAGCGCAGGGGATACGCTGGTACTCAACGCCGGCGGCTTTGAGCCGGTGTTCAACACGATGAAAAACAACACTGCCAACGCTGACAGCGCTCAAGGATACGTCGGCTGCCTTTCATCCTACGCCAGCGGCTTTGAGCCGGTGTAGAATGCAAAACCCAAAATTTTTCAAAATGTCCAGAGAGGTGCAAGCAGTCCGCTTACCCAGATACACGGGCAGCTTTAACACATACGCCAGCGGCTTTGATTCCCAGCAGCCAGCGTATAATATGAATGAATGAACGCTGGCTGACTTTTCTTGCGAAAGCCGGTAGCGTTCGGTCGACCTTAAGAAATCTGATTCTGTGGGCTTCCAACACCGTCTGTAGGCCAGCGGCGTAGAATCCTCAGATGCCGGCGTACGTTTAAAAATAGGCTTATACAACAGACCACAAATCCCCTGTTTTTCCATTTCGAAAATTCTATCCTATTACACTTTCAAACCTTTCTCAACTACATTTTCAACTTCATATACACACTCCTATCTACACTACTCAAACTTAACAACTCAAAACATGAAATCAACACGTTTAAACACTTCCAATTCCACTTCCATCCATTCTCAACTTTCCTACACAAACCATCTTCATATCCTCCCTATTCTTCATATCACTTCTACAATGCATAAACAAACTTACACACTAACAAGACACATTCCTAGTTCATCTCAATACATGAATAAGCAATTTAGATAACACTAATCTCATTTCATCCAAGATTTTACAAAGCTATAACAAGAAATGAAAACAAAACATAAGCCACACTTAAATCAACTCACATGTAAATGCTTTGCCTTGGAGAGAACTTGATTTTCAAAGCTTGCTATTTCTCTTGGTTTGGACTTGGAATTTGGATTGAAAGAAGAAGAAGAAAAGAAAGAAAGAAAAGCAAAATTCGTATAGAAAAATAGGGCTGCAAAAAGGGAGTTCAATTAAGCATAATTATGCCTTAAACATATTCCAAATTTACCCTCTAAGGCATATGCAACTTTAATTTGCATTTTGGGTGCATTTGAGTCTCATTTGGGGCTTTATTTAGGCATAAATGCTAACTTAACTACTAAGAACTTTATCAACTAACCTTAAGCAAGATCAAAGTTGAATTATAAATCTAACTTAACTTAATACCTTAATGTATAAAAGACACAATTAATAATTCTACTACACTCTCATTAATGCATATAAAACAAAATATTAACTTCACTACATATGCAAAATAATACATTTAGACTATTAGCAACACAACTATCATAATCACGATGCTCATGCAATTCAACAATTAAGATAAATAAATAAACTCATGGAAATTAAATAAACTTTGAACCTAGATCATTTTAGATTAAGTCTCAATCTATCTAGCCTAGAAGTGACAACTTACAATTAACACTCAATATCACTTGCTATTTTTTTTTTTTATACCCTCTAATTCAAATGATGGAAATTGAAATTGTGTGTCTAACGAAAATGAATGTTGCCGACTTATTTGATCGTGTGGCTTTTGAAATTGTAGAGATTGATTTCAATGATTATGAAGTTAAATTCGATGCTATTTAATACTCGAAAGTTGCTGCATATTCTAACATTGCATTTTCTGATGTTGATCCACTAATGAAAATGAAGACCCTTCTTTGTTTGAAACTATTTGTAATAATTGTTCTTGAATCTAATTCGGTAAATTCTGCATACTAGTAGTAATAATTTGCTTGATTTCTTCCATGAATGCAACAAATTTTTGCTCCAATTCTTGATTTATGTTGAGCTCAAAATTTTCCATGCTTCTTGTTGAAATGTATCTTATATTAGATACCATTTTTCATACTATCAAAGATCAAGGATTCTTTAAGAATTTCCAAGACTCGTTCAAGACTCTTGAATAGAAGTTCAACAAGACTATCACGATCAATGGGAACGAGAGCACCAAATGATAAGCCTAACTTACTAAGCTTGGTCCAACCCTCCACACATACACCAATCCCTTTCTAACCTTATTTTCCCAATTGACTTGCTCTGCCTCTTTTCCTCTGATGAAACTTCCCAAATAATACTCTATCTCAAACCCTCAATTTATCTTCTCTTTTCCTTCGATCTATTTTTGTACTAACGTGTTTATGTTTTCTTCCCGAGTATACTCAATCCGCACTAACTCTTGGCTATTCAGGTTGCCAAATGCTCCTCAACACAATTGTGTTTCTAGAAAAGGGTTCAATTAATGCCTTTTCCTTTCATTCTTTTATTTATAGATGTTTACATGATGGTTAGTTGGTTTTTGTTCTGTTACAATCAAATCTAACTATGTGATGAAACTACTACTTATTACTAAAATCATATCTATTTGCCTGATTCTCTATCTTCTATCGTCTGGGTTCTAATAGGAGTTCAAGTGCACCCATGCATGCTCTAAATTGTAACAAGTTTGCACTTCTCTTATACAATAGCATCTATTTCCATGATTAGTAGTATGGATCATACACATGCCACAACAATTCCTAGATGCAAAGGCACATGAACCATCCATACTATATATCAAGGAAATAGATTTTATTGTATCCCAGAATTGCAAGCTTATTACAATTGAGAACATGCATGCACGCACTTGAACTTAAAGGCCAAGACCGAGATGGGGGTGGCTTCTTGATTATTGTTGGACAAAGAAACCACTTAGAGCTTGTGGACCATAACCTAACAAGGTCTCGAAATCTTAGCAACGATATTATTTTGGAGTCCCTAGCGCATAAATAAGGGCTGAAATTCTTGCGTATCTATGCAAAGCATGTCAAGGAAAAGGTGATGTAGATTATAAGAAAATAGTGCCATCCATTTTAGTCAATGCTTGCTCAAAAATGCAGTATCTATCGTCCCCAATGAACATCCAGTGCTATCCTAGATGATCCCAAATTTTCCTTCAGAGCAACCATAGCAGCTTCAAAGACCCCTATATCCATCATGAATAATAATAAGACACTAAAAACTCTAATGTTTCAAACAATTTAGCTACAGTGAAGCCTGCTAGCATTCATCAGGCCCTGCATCAACAAAATAGAGGGAAATGGAATCAAACCAAAAAGAAATTAAGCTAAAAAAAATTTTGATATCTGTAAACATTAGCTTTATAATGGTTTTTTCCTCATGTAGTGCGGATGCCCAAAAAGAAAAGAAGAGATCACGTAAGGAGAGTAGAGAGAGGTTGAACAAAAGGAAGCAAATGAATAAAAACAAGGCAATTGACGTAAAAATTATGAAACATTGAAAAATGGACAAACCAACGTGGTAAGGTCAGCACCGCTCAAACTTTCACAAGCATCCATTCGAGCAAATAGCATGTGAGTCTACATCAGGATTATTGGTATCTTTCAGCTAAGAGCCTTCAAAGTTTACCGAACCTTCCAGGTCGTAGCAAAGCAGTCTCCGTAACGTCAATTCTCCATTGCTAAGGTGATCCTCATTTCCTTGTTCAGTACACGCTCCACAACGCATCCACCTTTAGTTCCTCATCACTTCATTATAGCATCAACGTATAGATATGAAATCGACAAACGTGGCTCTGTTGCATACCATTAAAATGATTAATTCCAGAAAAAGAAAATGTGAGCAGAATACCTCATCAAAGAAGAGTATGCAAGGAGAACATGTCCTAGCACGACTAAATAATGTCCAGATAGCCGACTTACTTTTCTCTAGCATATTTATGTAAGAGTTCAGGACCCTAAGCAACAACCAAGAATATTGTTGAAATCAAAGTTTAAAAAAAAACAATAAAAATATAAATAATAGATCACAGAGGACATTACCTCAAAGATAAATAGGTAGATATACTATGTAAATAAAATTAACTCCAGCCTTATTAGCAACAGCCTTGGCAATGAGCGTTTTACTGCATTTTGGAAGCCCAAAAAGCAAAATGCCTGTCTCTAGGTTGAGTCGACCAAGAAAAAAAGAATGAGTTACTACAGTAAAAAGGAGAAATAGATTACATATAAAAAATTCAGCATTGAAAAGAAACATATTGAGAAATACACAAAAATAAGAATGACCTAGTCAACACAAAATAGCTACCATAGACATTCCTTTGGGTTGATTACCAATTGCTTTAGTGCTCAAACATAAATGTAAATTATGGGACAAAGCATCTCAATATTAGAGTTTCTAAACCTGGCATGTCCAAATTCCAATCACAGTATAATAATTTGGCAATGGATGGAGCAGCAGATCTTTATTAAAGAAGATAAAAACAATAAAAGAGAGCACAAATTTTAATTTCGAACAAAATTGTGCAAATGCATCCAGCTATCACTTATATTTCATTTAATAACTAATGCATTTTTTTCCTTCCAGTTGATAAATTCAAGTAGACAAACCTCTTAACAGATTAACTTTACACAGGCAATCCTAGGAAAAATAGTGATTACAATCATAAGAAACGAAGAGCAATCAATGATAAGATCATTACAGTAGCATCCACAAACTACTTCTCAACAATTATTTTCATATTGCATTTATCGATTCCAATGATATCAAGGGCAAATCATTCCATCCAAGAAATACAAATAACACACGCACTAATTCCCCATTCGGTTACTGCCACTGAGTATGATCTGCAATTCGAAAGCTAGCAGTCCAATGCCAAGAGGTCAAATATTAATAACAAGCAGCATACAACAACTACCTCATACTCCTTTGGAAATTTTATAAGCCTAACTACATGGTTCTCAAACACCTCCTAAAGGGAATCAAGGCCATCGACATTTTCTTATGTAACATTAGGAATTGCAGAGAAACCTTCTCTTCGAGATGAAGGCTGTCACGCTTTCACTGCTTCCTGAAAAGCCCAACAGAGACATATGAAAGACAAAATTAGTAGGAAATTTGATCCAAAAAAATACAAGTGCGGTATAAATAAATAAATAAAATAAAATAAAAAATCACTAAAGTATGGTGACATAGCCCATGCTTTTTTTCCCGACTTAATCATAACACACAAATAGAAAAGGAAAAAATAAATAAATAACTAAAAGGAAAAGACAAGGGCACTGAATTGGCCAAATCTTTGTACTTTTTACAATTCCACTAGAAAATGCCAAGTTGCAACAGTCATCTACAGCTCAAATCACCTCAAAGCAAGCCATTGTGATTGAATGCTTTTCACCAGTATCCACACTTCCAATTACTTGACGCAAAAGCATGAATCTTTTCAAAACCCCACTTGACATATTACAACCAAATTCAAGGTACACACAGAGACAGCAACTACACTGCTTAACCCAGTCATTACGATGCAATGGGATGAAGCTATTGGAAAACTCATTAAAGCAATTGGCTAATCAAGAATGTAGAATAGCTTTGTTTAATTGAAACAACACTCATTACGACTAAATTTGAAACTAACTAGTGAGTGAGAGAGTGCAGTAAATACCGTAAAGACATGGCCATTAGCTAAGGCTAAGTGGTTTTTGTTACGATCCAAAACAGAAGACATCTGAGATGGCTAGAGGAATATGTAGTATAGTATCGTATTGTGATATAGATAATTAATTTTTGGGTAAATTACACCAGTGGGTCACAACGTTTGGAGGTAAGTTCATTTGGGATCACAACGTTTGAGGGATAAGTTCATTTTGAGTCATAACGTTAAGAAAAGTGATTTAATCTAGGTCACAGTGGACACGAGTTAATGAGAGAAGGTGGCATGTGTCTCCCATGACCTGAATTGAATTACTTTTCCAAACGTTATAATCCAAAATGAACTTACTTCCCAAACGCTGTGACCCAAAATAAACTTTTCTAAACGTTGTAACCTAGAATGAACTTACCCCCAAACGTTGACCTACTGATGTAATTTACCCATTAATTTTTACATGACAAAGAATGTGTACATGTATGTGTTTGTGTATATATTTAATTAAGGATTAATACCACAAATGATATTTGAATTTTGGCAAAATGTGCAATTAATTACCTTAACTTTGAAATTAAATAATTTCATATCTAACTCAAATACTCGTGAACATTTATACTACTTGAACTAAAAGGTGTTTAACTCCAAATTGAACGATTTCATACATGATTCATCTTTTCATGTGCAATTTTACTGCCTGAGCTAACAGTGTTAACTTCGTTAGCTGACGTGGTACTTTCAACCTGTAATAGCATGATATGCGTCGGTTGACGTGACAACTTTATATTTATTTGTTATTTTTAATTATAAATCATGTTGTTTTATTATAATTAATATAAGTTTATTTTTAAAAGAATTTTAAATCCATTTCTTAGTCCAAGCCTATATTCGAACCTTGGATTCCTTCAATTGAGAAATTACAATTCTCTTTTCGCTCGTGTGTGCATTCTTTCATTGTTATTTTGCTCTATGTTCATGATGTTATAATTACAAGAAATGATATCAAGTTCACTGATAATATCAAAAGACATTTGATGCTACCTTTAACATTAAAGATCTTGGCCTCTAAAGTACTTCCTCAGCATTGGAGTAGCACGGAATAAAACAGGGATTGTGTTTAATCAACAAAAGTATGCATTGGATTTGTTCGATGAAACTGGCTTATTGGGAGCTAAACCAATATCTCTTCTTATGGATTTGAAGCATGGATCGAGTGCAAATTCAGGTGAACTAGTAGCAGATCTTAGTTAATATTGTTGTCTTGTTGGTAGACTTCGTTATTTGACCGTAACTTGTCTGGATATTGCATATCTAGTTTAAGTTCTTAGTCAAGTCATATAAGATCTAAACATCCCAGATATGAGTACATCACTTCAAGTTCTTAGATATGTGAAAAAGTCTCCTAGTCAAGGATTTTTCTCTCATCTTCTAATAGTCTTGAACTATTTGCATATAGCGATTCATAATGAGCAAGTTTTCCAACCCGATGTTCTACTACCAAATATATTATCTTCCTTGGGAATAGTCCTATCAATTGGAAATCAAAGAAACAACAAACTATTTCAAGATCTTCAACCGAATCTAAATATCATGCCATGGCAAATGCAACTAGTGAGTTATTATGGACCTAGTTTCTCCTGCTTAATTTACATGTGAGGTTGTCTACACCAGTGACACTATATTATGACAATCAAGCAGCACTCCATATTGCATCCAATCCGGTCTTTCACGATGCACCAAACATATAGAGATAGATTGTCATTTTGTTTGCAATTGAAATTCCCCACAAGAGCCGTCTACTTCTCATGTTCACTCTACTGATCAAGTGGCTGACTTATTTACTAAAGCTCTTGCAAATGCACCTTTTCAGTATCTACTTGGCAAGTTGGACATTAGTAAGATCCATGCTCTAACTTGAGGAGGGCATGTTGGAATATTATGTAATATTTATTTGACTACATGCCATATACGAATAGATGTGATATTCATTTTATTTCCGTATTAGGCTACATACTATATACAAATAGATGTGCTTTTCTAGGTTTTTTTTTTTTCTCTTCTCTAGAATCTTCATATCCATGCATATATACTCATATATGGATTTATCTTGAATATATTAGAAGTTTTACCCAATATAAATTCTTTTGTTATAAAATAAATATCATAGCCCAAACCATATCTATAAGTTTAAGTTTTTAGATTAAATGATCGTGGTGCTAACCTTAATATGGTATCAAAGTGTAGGTCATGAGTTCGAATTCCTGCACACTTATTATAACCCTATTAAATTAAGTCATTCATTTGATGGACTTTAGTTAAAGTCAAAGTCTGGCCCACAAGTGAGGGGGAGTATTATGAAATAAATATCATAGCCTGCACCATATCTACAAGCTTAAACTTTTAGATTAGATTATTCTGATGCTAACCTTAACAAAAACTTTCTAATTGGGAGCGATACCATGAGTCCAGCTATTTCACATACCACCATTTGCTACAATATACATTGACCATGGAATGATTTTGATAATTTTGTTACTCATACAAATTTGATGCTGATGAAAAATGAGTAATTTAGTATACTATACCTTTTATTCTCAGTTTATTAATGGTTAGTGATGGAGTTCATATCTGCTTTGTTTTGGAAGTGAATAACCATATAACAGTTTTGTTGTGTATAGAAATGCAGCATGCCTCTCAAAAGCTTTTTGGTCGTATTTCTTGCATAGATTTCTTTGATATATTTTAAAGAAGGAATAGAAAAATTCTTTCTAACATTATCATTCATTAGTTCCTAACGTAGATCACGACCGTGATGGAGGCCGTGATCTTCTCGAATCAAAATTCCAAGCACAATAACGCCCGTGATCAAACCATCATCCCATTGCTGTAAATTTCTTCCTCACAGCCGTGATTAAGGTTGTGATCTCCACTGCGCTTTCTTCCTCTCCTTCAGATCACGACCGTATCCACTTTTTATGTGATCAATAGAGAACACCGTTTGTATCAAAATTGTATCGAGGCTTATTATCTCCACTGTATCACTATTTCTTCATGATCACACCTGTGATAGCTTATCTAATTTGCATCCGAGACGATCACTGACCCTATCATGGGCGTGATGTGACCTTGATGCCATTTTTACTTCCAGTCTTGTCCAAATTTCATTCAATTGTTGATGTTTTTTCTTTTTGTACCTGAAATGAATATATTTATAATGTAAGTATCATATCATTTATTTTAAGTTGAAATGAAAGCACAAATAACCATAATTTCACCCTAATTAAGTAGAGTAATTAGGTCTTATCAAACTTTCCCACACTTGAGCTTTGCTTGCCCTCAAAAAAACAAGCTGAAAAAATTGATAGAAATTAAAATGTAAACTCAATGTTAGGAAAAGCAATTAATAAATGGTGCATTATACAAAAAAAACATGTATCCCCCTTTGATATGAATATATTTCATTAAGTGACTTCATACACTAAATGCACTATTGTTCTACTCAACCACCATTTAAACAAGCTAGAATTTCAAGACTAATCCAAGTAATCCAGCTTTACCCTCATCATTTAAACAAGCTTTCAAGTCTCAAAAAATTAGATACAAGACTCACCTAGTAAAAGAGAGGCAATTAATCCCATTCCCTGAACATGAAAGCATAGTGAGTCCCAATCATCTCTAAAGCCCACACAAGCTCAAGTAAGAGTTGACACATTTTTTTTTTCTCCCCTTTTTAGTGTTTATATTACATTTGTTCAATTTGATGAATCCTGTAACCTATTAGTGAGCTTTCAGTCAATAATCCCGCGCTCATCACCCAAGTTAACAGACGTTATTCCTCCTAAAAGGTGTCCTACGAGCTTAGTAACTCGAGTTACAAGACTCACTGAACCTTATTCCTTTTGTTAAGTGACTTTCCTCGGTCGGTTGATCCCAAGCCAGATGACTTAGGTGGCCAGGTTTTTAAAGGGACTCAATCGAACCTCCACCATTTGCATATAAACTTTTCAATGAATGGCCTTAGAACCTGATTCATCACTCTCATAAATGTGCTGGGTGCATTAGACAATCTAAATGGCATGACCAACCACTCATACAAACCCTTTCGTGTCTTGAAGGTTGTCTTCCATTCATCACCAACTCGAATCGAATCTGGTGATACCTACTCTTCAAGTCAGCTTTGAGAATACCTTAGCACCACTCAACTGGTCAAGTAAATCATCAAGCAAGGAATAGGAAAACGATACCTAATAGTAATCTTATTGATGGTCTGGCTATCCACACACATACGCCAAGTGCCATCCTTCTTTGGAGTCAGAAGAGCTGGAACTGCGTATGGACTCAAACTCTCCTGAATAAAGCCCTTAGAAAGCAACTCTTCAACCTGCCTCCTCAACTCTTGATGTTCGATGGGGCACATTCAATAATGTGGCCTATTTGGAAGGGCTGCACCAGGCTCAAGATCAATCTAGTGTTGAATATCACGCAATGGTGGCAATCCATCCGGCAACTCATTAGGAAATATATCCCAAAACTCCTCCAACACCAAAGCTACCACTTTAGGTATTTCCACCTCCCTCTCAACCTCCTTACCTACCAGAGAAAAGACAACACCAGAAGCTGCATTTCTTCCTCAAATAGCAAAGAAACATGTTGGAACTCGTACTCTGCCTGTCATATTTGGTTTTGGTAGTGTCCCTATTAGGAATCAACATTATTTTTACCCTTATATACACAAAATTGTAGGTGTTAGCTCTTTCATCATGAGTTACACCCCTATCAAACTGCTAAGGCATCCCTAACAGCAAATGGCACACATCCATCGTCACCACACCACACCAAACATAGTCCTTATATCTAGAACCAATGGAAAATGTAATAAGTGCTCATTTAGAGAAACTTACCTCGCTACCCTTCTTTAAACATGCCAACATTCTGTGGACACAATGTTCTCACAGCTTCTCAAGTTAATCATGAATCAACATACTTTGCTCAAGATAGTACGAATGGATTGGAAAATATTGTTCTTGAACCACTCTTCCTCAACTGCCCTGGGAGTCATACAGGATCTCCTAACTACCAGATTCTCCCTACCATCTCCCGTCACAAATTCCTCCTCATTATAGTCTGTGTCGAAGACAGGTCCTCCATCACCCACAGCTTCGAACACAGCATCATCATCATCATTCTCCTCATTTTCAATAAAAACTGCCTTCTTCTCAGCCTTCCTACATTCAGACTATCAGTAACTAGTTTCACCACTTTTGAAACACTTCAACCCACTACGACTCGATCCACTAGTACTTGGCTACTAGTAGTTCCACTCCCAGCACGATTACTCCATTACCACTACTCATCACACCACCACCATACATACCACTCCCAGACCACTTCTACTGTTTCTCAACAATTAACACCCTTTGGTGCACTGCTGATCCATTAATAGGATCAAATAAGTTAATTGTATCCTGAACTAGCAACAAATTGATCATCTATTTCCTGAATTTCATTCATGGCATCAACTGGTAAAATTTAGAGGTATAATCATCAACTGACATACTGCCCCGTTTTAGATTTCGCAGCCTTTGGTACATGATGCATTGGAAGTTGTAGGGCGAAAATGCTGCTCATAGGTGCTTCTTCATCTTTTCCTATGAGGTGATTTTTGACTTTCCTAACCTACTCCTGTCAACTTTGTTTCTTTGCTACCACCTATGGCCTTACTACAAAAAATCTAGTTGCTACCAGTTGCACTTTTTTGTTTTTAGGGACCCCCACAAACTCCAAGATCTCCTCCACTATAGCAAACCAATCTAAGAAATCCTCTGGCTAGAGGTTGCCAAGGAATTTTGGTAACTCTGTCCTTATACCTAGCTCCGAACGCCTCTGGTCTCTCTACACAAGGCCTACCACTCAACAAAAGAGGAGTTATCCTTTGTCTCATCCACATATGGCATCGAATTAGGGTTCCGTCCGCATCTAAGGTTTTCATTCCTTTGGTTCCCCCATCAACGCACCCCTTCTTTCCATCAATCGATCTCCAACCCCCACTAACCTATGTTCCAACACCGCATCCAATCGCTCATCAATCATCTATCCAGTCCTTCGATCTAGATCATCGCGATCGTACATCTCATCCATTGTAGCACGACGTTAATTAGCTTATCTACGAGGTGTCATTGTTACCAAGAGCGAACACAGCTTGGACATCAAACTGACGCAACAACTCACGTGAAATTGAATTAGGGTTTATATCACAAACCGTTGATTCTACGAATATCCAGAGTGTGATCCTCAAATACCAATTGATTTTGAGAATTCCTAGATATATTGGCATCCAAATTCAAAGACTTAAGTGAAATTCAAGAATTTAGGGAGAAAGAGAGCAAATACGATTCAAATATTGTATTTCTGAAAATATATGATATGTGACTGTCTATTTACCATATGGCATACAGTAAAACCAACTTAAAGATGCAAAAATAGAAACCTAAAAAAAATACCAAAATAAAAGTCCTAAAACTTTAGGGAAAATAAGCACATGAAAAAACAAAACTAATGACACAGACGACATTAAAAACAGATGTGTCTATAAAGAGTTACAATGAAATTAAAACCTGCCAAAAATACTAAAAATGGTAGTTTGGCCAAAAACCAAGCCATTTCACCACCAAAGGCAATTACTTTTTGAGTTAGCTCATTTACTTCAAAACAGGGTCTTCAAACCACCCAATAGTAACAGATCAGTTTCTATCCCATTTCTCCAAGTACCCATTCGCCACTATTTCAACCTCATCACCAAAGCTCTCTCTTCAATAGCCATTACCCATTACAATAGTACATATGCATTAAGTTTCCGTCCAAATGTGTAAAATTGGTCCATATGTAAAATAGGTTTGTTATAGTAAGTTCGTTAAATGTGCTAAATTTGTCCATATATGTTAACTTGTAGTAAGTTTATTTATATGTATATAAGTCTTGATTTTAAATCCCAAAAACATCCGCAAAAATTTCCATTCTGAATCATTATCTCAACATCACTTATAGTATAGCTATTGAGAGCATTATCAGCATGACAGGACTTTTTCCCCAAAATGAATCCTAAAGAATCCCTGCCTGAGTTCCCTATCTAAAGAAATGATTCACAGGTAAAAGATGAATGGTTAAAAGATACTTAAGAAGAGAGCAATGGAAGTTGAGTTTTTTGGAGAGCTTAAGAAAAGTTCATTGTCGGACGATGAGAATAAAGCAACAAAGAAAGCAAAAAATAAAGAGGACAAGGCAGGGGAGGATGTTCATGTTTTCTCCTTCAAAGAAAAGCTTTTGAAAAATGCGAGAAATATGATGGAAGATGTGAATCAGTTTTTGGATATCAAGATCAGTGAAGAAGATATCAAGGTGGCTCCGGAAAGCGACATGCCATCAATTTGTTTTTTTGATAGAGTCCGTAATCTAATGGAAAAATCTATGAAATAAACTGTGGTGGTAAGGCTTCTAGGAAAGAGCATTGGTAATAGGATGCTTCATAATCAAATTAAGAATGTATGGAAGCCACGAGGAGAATTTCAAATTGTGGATTTAGGAGAATGGATTCTTTCTAGTTAGACTTATGAGTGTAGATGATTATTCACGTGCTCTCCATGATGGTCCCTGGACTACAATGGGCCATTATCTTACTGTTCAACCATGGAGTCTTTCATTTAACCCTAAAGAGGAGAATCTTTCATTTTTTGCAACTTAGATTCATTTTCCTAGTATGCCTATACAATATTACTAGAAGAATGTCCTCAATGCCATTACGGGAACAATCAATTAATTTTTTAAAGTTAAATACAATACGGCAGCATCTTAACAAGGAAAATTTGCTCAAATGGCTGTCCAATTGGACCTCAAGAAACCATTAGTTTCAAAAATCTCAATTGATGGGAGAGTTCAGGTGGTAGAGCATGAGGATTTAAACCCTTTATCTATTATAGATGTGGATCTATGGTCATATTAGTGGTCATGTATGATGAAGGAAGATGCATGAAAAAGAAGTTAACAACAATGGTAGCAAAGTCCGGAATATTGATCGAACAATGATGGAGCGATGAAGAATCCAAATTTGCTAGGTCCTTGGATCCATGCAACAAAAAAAAGGAAGGAGAAATAATAAGGGAAACCTCAATAATGCTAGCAAATCAATTAACAAGAATTCTTTCCATACTCGGTTTAATATCTTAGCAAATTTAAGGAGGGAGATGGGGAAAATAATAATAAAGAAATCGTTAAAGGAAATTGATATTAATCTTATTAACCAGCCTAAATTGACGAATTCATTGATTACTAGAGAGATTGTAATGGGGGATACATCAAATAATAATAAGAAGAGTAGTAATGGGCCAAACCTCTTTAGGAAGCAACAAGCCCAAGGGACCTTGAAACAAACTATATTATCTTTCTCTACTGTGAAGGAAAATTGAATCCAAATAAAAACGAGCCCTTTATTGAAGTCAATCAAGTGAAGCCTAACTTTGTGCAAGATTTACATCTTGAAACATCCCCATTTTTAGCCTACCCTATGGAGAGTTCTATTCTAGACAAAAATAACCATATGGTGGTCGTACCGGAGAAACCAACTCCGATGAGGAAAGAACCTATTCCACTTTATCAAATTTCATAAGCCAATCACTCCAATCTTTCAATACTGCATCAATCAATAAGTAAGGGCAAGCCTCCAAATAAACAGAATCACTTCAATTTGAATAATAAAATTCAAATTCAAGAATGACGATGATAAGGGATCAAACAAAGTAAATCAACCTAAAGGTTGGCCAACTTAGATGATATGCTTGAAGTTGATGTTAAGGAGATGCAATTCTATGACTTCAAGGAGTTTCAAGAAGTGGTGGTTCAGCCCCAAAATCATTTGGCTAGATATATTAAGCCTTTTTTTTTCCTGTTTCGATGGTTTTATCTCTTATGTGTTGGAATTACCAAAGAGCAGCAAAAATTTTGTTCAATCTTATCGTCAAATCTCTTAGGGATTATATAAGTTTAGATTTTGGCATTAGTGGAGCCTCGTATTAGTGGTATTCAGGTAGAAAAGGCAATTAAGAGATTGGGCTTTTCTTTCTCGCACAGCATTGAAGCTTACGGTTATGTAGGTGGAATTTAGCTTCTTTAATATAACGATGTGAAAATTCAAATTATTAGTAATGATAGGCATTATACTCATGTGAGGTTGTGTTGGCAGAATAATTTTTCCTTTTTGTTAACTAACGTCTATGGAATTCCTAATGCTACTATTAGGAGGACGTTATGGGAAAAATTATCGTCATTAGCTGCTAATGTTTCAAGTCCATGGCTTATTGTTGGTGATACGATACCGAGAGTTCATAGGCCTTTACTTACGGTCTATAGGAGACGGGTGAAATAATGGAGGAGTGCTAATGTGATATATGTTATATGTAGGTTGTGTTGTGTTGTGTGGTTTTATATGTAGCAGTAGTATAGGAGTGCTGTGTTGTGTGTGGTGTAGTTGTGTTGTGTTGTGTGGTTTTATATGTAGCAGTAGTATAGGAGTTTGTTTGGGGAGTGCTGACGTGGCCTATGGTTAGTTAGTAGTAGTAGTATTATGCTATAAATAGGAGCTTAAATAAAGAAAGATGCAGAGAAGAAAAATACGAAGAGAGTTAGGACTTTGGAGATTGGAGAAACCGAATTCAATATAATCGGTAAGCTTCAATTCTTATCTTTTGGCTATTGTTTGATTTTGGCTTGTTTGTGATTTTTCTCATACGGTTTGTATCAATTTGGCACCGTCTGTGGGAAACTTCATTAGGCCATACAATGACACGATTAGAAACACGAGTGGAATCATTAGAGAAAGATATTCGTAAGATCGGGGAAGAAATGAGAGGGAGTGTATCCGAATTACAACAACAATTTAGTGATGTCAATAAGAAGATTTGTACTTTTGATAGTCCGATTGTTAGTATTCAATCGATGTTGCAAGATCTATTACGAGAACATCGAAAGAAGATTTTATCAACGGTTATGGAGAGACTCTTCGGTGAGGAATATTGACGAACACTTGGTGAAGGAGAAGCCTGGAAATGATATGCGGATGATTTTTTAAATGATGAGGAGTATCGACGGAATGCTGAGAATGTATTGATTCCGGAATTTGATGGAGTAGATCCGGTGCATTGGATAACCTAGCTGAACAGTATTTTGAGATTCATCGAACTAAGGATGATCGGAAAGTACCTTTAGCTTCCATGTATATGAGAGGCCGATCGGTTTATTGGCTAAAAATGTTAAAACGTCGGATGCCTCAATTGAATTGGCAGGTATTGAAGCAAGAGCTTCTTTTGCGGTATGGTGGACAATCGGCCAGTAATCCATATGAAAGCCTATCTACTCTTTGGCAAACAAAATCAATTTCTGCATATATCGAAGAATTTGAGGCAATCACTTCTCAAGCACCAGAAATGACTGAGTTACAACTACTTGGATATTATCTTGGTGGACTACGCGAGGATATCTTATGAGGGTGAAAACTTTTAAACCTCTCTCTCTGGCGGAAGCTATTGAATTATCATTATATATCGAGAAGGAGTTTGAGTGTGGAATTTTTTTGTCCAATATGGACAGACCAATGGAAGCTAATAGACAATTGAGAAATGATCGAGTAACTTACAGAAGATCATCTGAGCTACATAGTTATGGTATGGTTTCACAAATGCCTAATTCTTGTAAGGTTTCCTCTTACTCACATGTTCCACCAACTTCTGTGGGGAAAACTTTTAACAGTGGACAAAAAGGAGGATCGTGGTTCGATAAGAGGATGTCAGGAACTAAAGCAGCTACTCAACGTGCTGTGAGTTTTGATGTTAGTTCCAATGTAGCTAGTGTGGGAGGATCTCGAATTAATAGTGGAAACAATACTAGACAGTTATCATACTCTGAATATTTGGACAAGAAGAAAAAGGGCATATGTTTTCACTGTGATCAACCTTATAATCCTAATCATAAATCTCCAAATAAGTCTCTTCGTGTAATAATTCTTGAAGAGGGAAGTGATGGTGGATCGGAGGAATGGGTGGAGGTTAATGCTGATACCATTGATCGTTCTTTGAATAGCAATTGTATGATGGCTGATTCAAATCTTGAATTGTCTTTGTTGGCTTTAAATGGATTTAATGGTCCAAAAACAATGAAGTTTCGAGGAAAATTGTTGCATCAGGAGGTGATCATTTTGGTTGACAGTGGGGCGAGCCATAACTTTGTCTCGCACAGTTGGTACAATATTTGGCACTCCAAGTAAGTACCACTCTGCTTTTTCTGTTAAGCTAGGGGATGGACATTCGATACAATCTAGTGGGTTATGTCATGATTTGCAGTTGAAAATTGGTGAGCTTTTGGTTGTAGTTCCTGTTACGTTTTGGAGTTGGGAGGAATTGATGTGATTTTGGGAGTTGCCTGGTTGCAAACTCTTGGAGAGATAAAAGTAGATTGGAATTTGATGACGATGAAAATTCCTTATGATGGAAAAGAACTGTTGCTTTGTGGGGATCCGACTCTACAGAAATCTGTGCAACTTATAAATCTTTAATGAAGTTGAATGAAGGGGATGTATGTAATGTGTTGTGGCAGATAGGAATGGAAGTGCATGTGGCAGAAATGGACTCTATTGATTCTCAGATTGAGAATTTGTTATCTGAATTTGCAGACGTGTTTGACACTAAGACTGTTTTACCTCCATCAAGAACCACTGATCATAAGATTCCTTTGAAGCAGGAGTAGGACCGTGAATGTGCGGCCATATCATTATGCACAAATTCAAAAAAATGAAATTGAGCGTTTGGTGAAGGAAATGCTTGGAGCTGGTATTATTCGAGATTGTACATCTCCTTTTCTAGTCCCGTCATTTTAGTAAAAAAAAAAAAGATGGTTCTTGGCGATTTTGTGTTGATTATCGTGCTTTGAATGAAGCTACTATTCGGATAAATATCCCATTCCGATTATAGAGGAATTACTAGATGAATTGTTTGGGGCTACTATCTTTTCTAAGATAGATTTAAAAGCGGATACCACCAAATTCGTGTATATCAAGTGATATTCCCAAAACGCTTTTAGGACACACCAAGGTCATTATGAGTTCTTGGTGATGTCTTTTGGCCTAACAAATGCTCCCGCCACTTTTCAAGCAACTATGAATGATTTGTTTCGACCTTATTTGAGGAGTTTTGTTTTGGTGTTTTTTGATGATATCATTGTTTATAGTGGTGATATGGTTAAACACCGGATTCATTTGCGCACTGTTTTGGAATTGTTGAGAATTCATCAATTTAGCGCAAACAGAAAAAAATGTGTTTTTGGACAGTCTTCATTGGAATATTTAGGCCATATTATTTCTGCTAAAGGGGTAGCTATGGATCCGGCTAAAGTGAAGAGTGTTGTCGAATGGCCTATTCCTACAACATTAAAGGTTGTACGTGGATTCCTTGGGTTGTCCGGTTACTATCGGAAATTTATTCGTGATTATGGAAAAATTGCTCGTCCATTAACAAATCTTTGAAGAAAGAAGCTTTTGAGTGGAATGAATTGGCTTTGGAATCTTTTCGGGCTTTACAACAAGCTTTGGTTCAAGCTCCTGTCTTAGCAATGCCAAATTTCCAACCACCTTTTGTCATTGAGTGTTATGCTTCGGGAACCGGGTTAGGTGCAATCCTTATGCAGAACCAACGTCTAATAGCTTATTATAGTAAGGCGTTATCGGATAGGAATTTGATGAAATCTACTTATGAAAAGGAACTCATGGCTTTGGTCCTTTCCATTAATCATTGGCGTCCATATCTTCTTGGACGGAAATTTGTGGTTCGCACTGATCAAAAGAGCCTCCGACATCTGCTCAGCCAGCGCATCACTACACCTAACCAACAACATTGGTTAGCAAAGTTGCTTGGATATGAATTTGACATTCAATATAAAGCAGGTGGAGAAAATCAAGCTGCTGATGCTCTTTCTCGTCAATTTGAAGAAGGAGAGTTGAAGGGAATTTCTGGTCCTATTTGGACCGATTTGAATTCCATACGAGCTAATGTTATGAAGGATTCTTTCTTATCAATGAAAATTCAATTGTTACGGGATGGAAAAGATGCAGGACGAGGATTTCATTTAGTACAGGATACCTTGTATTTTCAAAATAAGCTGGTTATTCCTGCAAATTCTAGGTGGGTGCATATATTTCTACATGAGTTTCATTCTTCTTTGATTGGAGGACATGCTGGTTTTATCAAAACCTATCGTCGGATTGCTGCCCATCTTTATTGGGTGGGTATGAAACGTGATATTGCATACTTTATTGCTGCTTGTGCAGTTTGTCAACATAACAAGGTGCAAAATTTGGCTCCAGCTGGGTTATTAAATCCTCTTCCTATTCTTAATGTGGTTTGGGAAGACATATCTATGAATTTTCTTTCTGGTTTACCAAAGTCTAAAGGCTTTGATGTAATTTTGGTGGTGGTTGATCGGTTTTCTAAATATGCACATTTCATGCTGTTAAAACATCCCTATTCGGCTAAGGTGGTAGCTGAAGTGTTTATGAAGGAAATGGTGCGGTTACATGGCTTCCCTAGAACTATTGTGAGTGATAGAGATCCTTTGTTTGTTAGTGTGTTTTGGAAAGAACTCTTTACCTTACAAGGAACACGATTACATTTTAGTACGGCTTATCATCCGGAGACGGATGGGCAAACCGAAGTTCTAAATCGTTGTTTGGTGTTATCTTCGTTGTTTGCATCCGAGATTCCTAAGACTTTGGCTACTTGGCTAAGTTGGGCTGAATTTTCCTATAACACTTCTTTTCACTCTTCGGCAGGTATGACACCTTTTGATATTGTCTATGGGCGTCCCCCTCCAACTTTTCCTCTCTTTGTTTCCAATGAATTGTCTAATCCTGCCTTGTGTCAAGCTCTAAGCTCTAGAGATGAGATTTTAATTCAATTACGAGCTAATTTGGAGCGAGCACAACTTCGTAATGGTTCCATTGCTAACAAGAAATGTCGTGATGTTTCTTATGAAGTGGGAGATTGGGTCTTTCTCAAGTTGAGGCCGGCTTTACAATCTCGTTTGGGGGTTAAAACTAGTTCGAAGTTAGCTCCAAGGTTTTATGGACCTTTTCAAATTGTCGGTCAGGTTGGAGCAGTGGCTTATAGATTGCAGTTACCAGCTCATTCCAAAATTCATCCTGTTTTTCATGTGTCTCTCTTAAAAAAATCACATGGTTCTTTTCCAGTTTTGCAAGATCTTCCTGCTGATTTGGTTATGGATTCAGCAGAAGAGAATTCTATTCCTATTAAGGTGTTGGGTCGTCACTTTGAATTACATGATGGCATGGAAATTCCTCAGTTGTTGATACAATGGTCGGATGCTTCAGTTGATGATGCTACATGGGAAGATGCAGCTGATCTCAAGATTCAATTTCCCGATCTCGTCCTTGAGGACAAGGACATTCTTCAAGAGGGGAGTATTGATACGATACCGAGAGTTCATAGGCCTTTACTTAGGGTCTATAGGAGACGGGTGAAATAACGGAGGAGTGGTAATGTGATATATGTTATATGTAGATTGTGTTGTGTGGTTTTATATGTAGCAGTAGTATAGGAGTGTTGTGTTGTGTGTGTAGTTGTGTGTTGTGTTGTGTGGTTTATATGTAGCAGTAGTATATGAGTTTGTTAGGGGAGTGCTGACGTGGCCTATGGTTAGTTAGTAGTAGTAGTATTATGCTATAAATAGGAGCTTAAATAAAGAAAGATGCAGAGAAGAAAAATACGAAGAGAGTTAGGATTTTGGAGATTGGAGAAACCGAATTCAATATAATCGGTAAGCTTCAATTCTTATCTTTTGGCTATTGTTTGATTTTGGCTTGTTTGTGATTTTTCTCATACGGTTTGTATCAATTGGTAACTTCAATGCCATTATGCATAAGAAAGAAAGAATAAGAAATGAGAGACAAAGGAATCTGGTTTGCAAGAAATTCAATAACTAGATAAATGAGAGTAGTTTAAGGGATATTGGATTCATAGGAACTAAATTCACTTAGTCTAGGGGGGTTTGTCATGCTAGACTTGATCATGCTCTGGTTGATGGAGACTAGAATTTTGGTTTTGAAGATCCTTCGGTAAGTCATCTTCCCCATGTAGGTTCTAACCATTCTACTTTGCTTATCAAAATCTTTCCTAAGGATGTGGTGCTGGCTCCTGTAAAGAGATATCATTATCTCATAGCCTGGGATACCCATCCAGATTGGAAGGAATTTTAAGCAATAATTGGAATAATCAAATCCCATTTATGCAAATGATTTCTAAGTTAGCTAATAAGGTAGATACATGCAATAAGGAGATGTTCGATAATATATTTCAGAGGAAAAAATGGATACTAGCAAGAATGGATGGGATTCAAAAAGCTTAGGAATCTCATTCTATTGTCCATCTCTGCAGGATTGAGAAAGAACTCAAAGAAGATCAGATTCCAACCTAGTACCTACACTTGCAAAAACCTCATTACATATATATGGAAAGATCAGATTCCACGAAATCTATCAAACATGGCCTTCTTCTATATCATAGCTATCTGAATAAAATTGATAACATTCTTCCCTACTTAACCACTTTCCCTTTCCTAGATGGGATTCAAAAAGCTTAGGAATCTCATTCTACAATCTATCTCTGCAGGATTGAGAAAGAACTCAAAGAAGATCGGATTCCAACCTAGTACCTACACTTGCAAAGACCTCATTACATATATATAGGAAGATCAAATTCCACGAAATCTATCAAACATAGCCTTCTTCTATATCATAGCTATCCAAATAAAATTGATAACATTCTTCCCTGCTTAACCACTTTCTTAGATCCTCATGTTAGATAAAACGCAAGCGCTAATGTCAGTGCTGCAAAATATAATGTCACTCATGGCATGCAAGAAAGATGATGTTCACAATATAAATCTTCGAGACTGCATGGCAAAAGAAGTGTGCTTAAAAAATAAAATATACAAGAAAACTTAGATTTATCATAGCATTTGATGATATAAGAAATTAAAGTATCCTCATAATATATCAGGTTTGGTATGTCTATCTTGGTGGAAAATTACCATCCTATGTTACTATCATTATTATAACTCAATGAGATATGTTTTTGTATACACAAAATAGATTCATTTCAACTTCTTTAGAAAATTGGATGATTCTAAAAAAGATTTTGGAATAGATCTAATGTCACGTTTGGTATATAGAAATAAATCCGGAATTGAATTGCAATCTAGGTTCTATTCCTATTCCTAGTTTGGTTGCATTTTTAAAAGCTGGAATCACGATTCCAAAGAATCAATGATTCCAGCATGTAATAAGGATTTGAGATATCTGGAAATTTTGAAAATGAAATTAAAGTATTAATATCTCTATTTCAATTAAATCATTGACTAACCAATTACGCCAGGTTATTAAATTAGTTACCATAATTTATTCAATTTACCTAGGTTTGGTTATTAACTTAAATTCAATTTGAAATTTAAAGTGATCTGTATATTTATGACAATTAACTAACATTGTCCTAATTAAAGGCCAAGTCATAGGGATATTTCAAAACAAGAAAAAGAACAACCAATCCTAACACTATGTTGCCGAGACTGAAAGATGCGATGAAGGGAGTGAAAAAAAAAAAGATAAAGAATACCTTTGGAGTATGACGATCATTTTAAGCAAACCAAAGTTGTAAATCATGTTCACACGAGGGGATACCAAGGTATCTTGTTGCATGGGTCTCCAAGATATGAGAAGACCAATTTAGTGTATGCATTTGCAAACGACAACGAGGTTCCTATGGTTGAGCTTTTTCCTTCTACTATTGAGTCTATAGTTTCAGGTTTAGTTTCCTTTTCCTTCTTCTTCTTTTTCATAAATATTAAAAGAGGAAAATAAAAAGTATAAACTAGCGTATGATTCTTAGAGTTACCAAAAACAAGTGAAGAAAAATTTTAAATCAATTACAACAAGAGTTGCAAACCAAGATAATGTGAGAGATATGAGAATCATGAATTATTGTCAAAGAATTTTTTTTTTTTTCAAGCAACTCAGGTTGACCCTTTTTGTTGTTCCCTCATGTGTGTCATTAATTTAGCATCAATAAGGGCTTCAAAATCGTCTCATTATCGCCACAAAGTAATCATTTTTTGTTCATTTTTATTATTTTTCTTTCGTTGTTCTAATGTATGAAAGTTTTATTGATTGCATGTTTAGTTGATTCATGACTACAATCATGGTGTGCAACTTTTGTTCAAGCGATATATGATGTTCGGTGATTACACTACCTCAATTACCATTTTTCCGAATTTCACGTGGATCAATGGCTAAAATTCAAGAGCATTTTAATGATGTAGTGGCACATGCACCCAACATACTGTTCATGAAAAATATATATTACATTACATGGATTTATGGTTATCATTGGATACATCATCTACCCTAATCTAGTTGATTTTAGCCTAAAAGGTCCCCACGTCTTGACATGGAGATCAAATTGGGAGTAAGAGTTGAGATACTTGTTTTAATCATATACTTGGTTGTCAATGTTTTTTAATTTTCATTTTGCTTACTTATTTCTTATGGCCCAGTTAGAGGATGCCCATGATTGGGGGAGTGCTAAATGCAATAAGTCTGCAACTGTTACTGTAGGTGTGAATTGAGATTGTTTTTTACAGTGACCAGGTACTATTTCTTTTGTTTTAGTCAGTTTAATTTGCTAATTAAATTAAATTGAAACTAAATTCAAGTTTGTGTGTATTCCTGAAGATGTTGTAGGTCTATGCTAGTGTTGGATAGTTTAATATGACTTTTAAGGTTTTAATTAAGTATGTTTAAGATAATATGTGTAGAAGAACACTATTAAGAGTGGACACGATGTTTTGTTATGATTTTGTGTTTGATGATGTGTGTAATGTAGTATGTTGTGGATTTTTGTTTGGTAGAATTTCAATTGTTATATTATATATTCATGTTCTATCTTTACCTATCATTTTTAATTCTATATACGTGTCAACATTTAATTTGTTTGCATTATTTAATTTAATGAAACAATATTGCTAAATATATAAAGATATATATAGACACACTTAAAGTAATAAAAAAAAATACAGAAAATGAAAAGAGCTAAAAACTGACATATATGTATTATAGCGTGTCCTCTTACACTCGGATTTGAAATCTTATAGAATCTTTTTTGATGTTTTATTTCATGTAGATAGAGTCCCCACGTTTTGAAATGGTTACCCTTCTGGGCACTTCCTTAATGCCTGCTTTTACTAGTACCATTAGCAATAGTTTCAAAGATAACAATAGTAGTGTCTCCTTTTGGAAAAGCTTTAATGGTAATAACCAAGTGCTGAGTAATATTATAAAAATAATATTAATACTTTACCTATCATCTATTCAAATAAGTCTTCTCTACCAAGTACCAATAGCAATAAACAAAACTTCTCTCTTCAATTCCACATCATTTTTTTTTTCTTTTAATGTTTCCATGTATGCTGCTTGACAATTGTTAATTATAAGAGTAAGGATAAATTTTAGCTAGCCCTCTAGAATTAGTTAATCCAGGTTAACTAAAAAATAAATATAAATAAGACCATAGCTTGCCTTTTTTGTTTTGTTTCTCCAAAAAGATTCGAAAGCTATGTGGCATTAGCATAGTTAATGATTTTGGCATTCCGTAGTAATTCATAACGATTATCTGTTATGGAGAAACAAAACAGAAAAAGGTGACCTATGGTCTTATTTATATTTATTTAATTTTTCAATTAATCTGGATTAACGAATTCTAAAAGGCTCCTTATTTTATAATTAACAATTCTCAAGCAGCATACATAGAAATGTTAAAAAGAAAAAAAAAATGATGTGGAATCAAAGAGAGAATTTTTGTTTATTGTTGTTGGTGGAGAAGAAGAAGAATCAAGAATTATTTTGTTTACTCTTGTCACATGTTATAATAAAATAAAAGAAAGGTCGTGAATATGAGTTATAAAAAAAAGGAAAAAAAAATGGCTTACTATGCAAATACATATAGCAGGTAAAGTATGAATAATATCTTATTATTTTTGAAATATTACTCACAGTAACAAAATATTACATGCACCTGGTTATTACCATTAAAACTTTTCCAAAAAGCAACACTATTGTTGCTAATCTCTAGGATATCAGATGATGCACAAAAGAAGTAATTGGTACCATTTCGCATTTTCTATAACAAGAACCTACTTCACAACATTTACTCATGGTATTGGTAAAAGCATACATTAAGGAAGTTTCCAAAAAGTTAACCATTTTAAAACATGGTTGACACAATCTGCATGAAATAATACATCAAAAAGGATCCTTAAGACTTCAAATCCGAGTGTAACAAGATATGCTATAATACATATGTGTTAGTTTTTAGCTCTTTTCATTTTATGTATTTTTATTATATTACTTAAAGTGTGTGTGTGTGTGTTTATATATTTAGCAATATTGTTTCATTAAATTAAATAATGCAAACAAATTAAAAACTAACACGTATGTACTAATTAAAAACGATAGGTAAAGACAGAACATGAATATATAACACAGCAATCGAAATTCTACCAAACAAAAATCCATAACATATTACATCACACACATCACCAAACACAAAATCACAGCAAAACATTATGTCCACTCTTAATAGTGTTCTTCCGCACAAATTATCTTAAACATACTTAATTAAAACCTTAAAAGCCATATTAAACTATCCAGCACTAGCATAGACCCATAGCATCTTCAGCAATACACACCAACCTAAATTCAATTTCAATTTAATTTAATTAGCAAATTAAACAGATTAAAACAAAAGAGACAGAACTTGGCCACTATAAAAAACAATCTCAATTGATTCCTAAAGGAACAGTTGTAGACCTGTCGCACTTAACACTCCCCTAGTCATGGATATCCTCCAACCTGGCTGATACAACCAAAAGGGGAAAATTAATATCAAACTCAACAAATGACCTAGCTTAGCCAAAAGAAGGCAATGCTTACCCAATAGGCAATCCCAGCCACGGCACTTCTTCAAACTTTAAGTAACTGAATTCCCTCCCCTTTGATCTCTTCTCACTAACTCTATTTATACTACTAAACAACTACTACAGTAATAACCACGTCTGCTACCCCTTAGTAAAACAAGAAACAACACTCTACTACACACACCACTACACAATCAAATACACAAAACACAACACACACAACAAAACAAACATAACTCTATTTATTAATTCTCCTACTATAAACCCTCAATAACGGTTAGTGCACCCGTGGCAATGTATCACTGGCCATAAGAAATAAGTGAGCAAACTGAAAATTAACAAACATTGACAACCAAGTATATGATTAAAATAAGAATCTCAACCCTTACTCCCAATTTGATCTCTACATCAAGACGTAAGGACGTTTTCAAGCTAAAATTAACTAGATCGATAACCGTAAACCCATCTCCATCTTTGCCTTCCTAATATAGTGCATCCATACATTCGCTTAGTTTTGATAAGTTGTGTGCCTCGGATGCAATGGTATCTATATTTTTTTATAAATAATATGTTAGGTTTACGTGCCACTGCATCATTGAAATGCTATTGAATTTTAGCCATTGATCCACTTGAAATTCGAAAAAATGGTAATTGTGGTAGTGTAATCACCTGACACCATACATCGCCCAAACAAAATTGCACATCATGATTGTAGTCATGAATCAACTAAATACGCAATCAACAAAACTTCCATACAATAGAACAGCGAAAGAAAAACAGTAAAAATGAACAAAAAATCATTACTTTGCGACGATAATGAGACGATTCTGAAGCCCTTATTGATTCTAAATTAACGACACATACGAGGAAATAACAAAAAGGGTCAACCTTAGTTGTTGAAAAAAAAAAATTCTTTAACAATAATTCATTGTTCTCATCTCTCTCACAATATCCTTGTTTGCAACTCTTGTTGTAATCGGTCTAAAATTTTGCTTCACTTGTTTTTGGCAACTCTAAGAATCATATGCTAATTTATACACTTTTTTTTTCCCTCTTTAAGTATTTTATGAAAAAAAAGAAGGAGGAGGAGGAAAAGAAAACTAAACCTGAAACTGCAGACTCAATGGTAGAAGGAAAAAGCTCAACCACAGGAACCTCATAATCGTTTACAAATGCATACACTAAATTGATCTCCCCACATCCTAGAGGCCCATGTAACAAGATACCTTGGTACCCATCGTATGAACATGGTTTACAACTTCTAATTCACGTAAAATTATCCCCATACTCCAAAGGTATTCTTATCTTGCTTTTTCAACCCATTCATCGCATCTTTCAGTCTTGGCAACATAGTGTTAGGGTTGGTTGTTCTTTTTCTTGTTTTGAAATATCCCTATGACTTAAACCTTTAATTAGATTAGTATTAATTAATTGTCATAAAAATATAGATCATTTTGAATCTCAATTTGAATTTAAGTTAATAACCAAAATTAGGTAAATTAAATAAATCGAATAAATTATGGTAACTAATGTAATAACATGGTAATTGGTTAGTCAATGATTTAATTGAAATAGAGATATCAATACCTTAATTTCATTTTCAAATTTCCAAATATCTCAAATCCTTATTACATGTTGGAATCATCGATTCCTAGGAATCGCGATTCCAGCTTTTAAAAATGTAACCAACCTAGGAATAGGAATAGAACCCGAAATTGCGATTCAATTCCAGATTTATTTTCGCATACCAAACGGAACATTAAATCTACCCAAAAATCCATTTTAGAATCAGCTAAATTTCTAAAGAAGTTGAAATGGATCTATTTTGTGTATACAAAATCACATCTAATTGAGTTATAATGCTAGTAACCTAAGATGGTAAATTTTCCACCCAAAAAAAAAGGGTAATATTGTAAATATATATATAGACAAACATACCAAACCAGAATATTATGAGGATACATAAATTTCTTAAATTATCAAATACCATGATAAATCTAGGTTTCCTTGTATATTTTTTTTTAAGCACACTTCTTTTGCTATGTAGTCCCGAAGGTTTATATTGTGAACACCATCTTTTTTGCATACCATGAATGACATTATATTTTACAGTAATGATATTAGCGCTTGCGTTTTATCTAGCATGAGGATCTACGAAAGGGAAAGTGGTTAAGCAGGGAAGAATGTTATCAATTTTATTCGAATAGCTATGATATAGAAGAAGGCCATGTTTGATAGATTTCGTGAAATCTGATCTTCCTGTATATATGTAATGAGGTTTTAGCAAGGGTAGGTACTAGGTTGGAAGCCATGAAATTGGAATCCGCTAGCTTTCAATTCTAATAGTTTGATTGCTCTATCCCAAAAGTTACTATGATCTCCATTAATTCTAAATTATTAAGATATTTCTATTACAAAAAGTATTAGTAGTTGCTTTAGGCTGTTACCCCTCTGTGTTTTCACCTATCTCAGAACTTCTTTAAGAAGTTGTACATACTTTCCTCTCTCCCCAACCTCCTCAAGGTTGTTATGGCAACCTTAGACCCACATTTTGAGAGTTCAAGGATAGATAAGCAGGGAAGAATGTTATCAGGGAAAAATGTTATCAATTTTATTCGGATAGCTATGATATAAAAGGCCATGTTTGATAGATTTCGTGAAATCTAATCTTCCTGTATATATGTAATGAGGTTTTGGCAAGGGTAGGTACTAGGTTGGAAGCCATGAAATTGGAATCCACTAGCTTTCGATTCTAATAGTTTGATTGCTCTATCCCAGAAGTTATTATAATCTCCATTAATTCTAAATTATTAAGATATTTCTATTATAAAAAAGTATTAGCGGTTGCTTTGGGCTGTTAGCCCTCTATGTTTTCACCTGTCTTAGAAATTCTTTAAAAAGTTGTACATACTTTCCTCTCTCCCTAAACTCCTCTAGGTTGTTATGGCAACCTTAAACCCACATTTTGGGAGTTCAAGGATGGATAAATCAAAATCAGTGAACATGCAAGTGAATTTTGTTTGATAATTAAATTGGAAAAGAGCACTTGAACTTGAACCTGCACTGGGAGAACAATGTTCATACTAATTGGACTATAAGGTTTCAACTGCAAACCTAGACTTAAGAATCAAATTGTTAAAAATTTGACTTGAACAAGCTTCCAAAAATGAAGCCAGAACTGGATGTAAATCGGTCTGCAAGGCTTCTTAATTCACAGCCTTCTTATCAGGGTGAATCAATTCTCTTATTATGAGGTTTCAATCGGTTTCAATAGTTTTCAAGTTCAGCAAAGTCAAATGACCAAATAAAACTTCAGCAAAGTCTTATCATTTTCAGCATTTTTCAAGTCCAGCAAAATCTATCGAAACCCTGAACAACTCAAGAAGTAGATCTACAATCCAACATTAGAGATCTTAAGAGAAAACCATACTATTTACCAATAAGCTTCCATGTGTGGCCACTCTTAAGGTCAATCTCCATCGGTATTCACGCCAACCTTTTCAAATTTTCCATACTTCAGCACCCATTCATGAAGGAAACTGCAAATTAACAAATATAGCTAACCAAGTAGGATGAAAAAAGACATACCTATTCATGGTGCCAATAACAACAACATTCTTATTATCCTTATCTAACTCGTCAAATAATGCTAGTTAAAATATAAAAGTAACCATTAGATTGGTAGGTAGGATGAAAAGAGGGTGAGAGAGAATTGAGACAGTAGAGGGAGGGGGACGAGTGCTTACCTCATTGAGTATGGCTAGTTTACTCTCTTCAGCTTTAGAATTTGCTATAACAGCCACCTATATTGACATAAACAAATTTAGCTCCCCGGGAATGAAATAACCAAGTACAGGAAAAATAAAATCAATTGAGAGAAGATAACCTCTTCAAGACACACTATGCATGGAGAATGTACTCTGGCTAGACCAAATTGTGCTCTAAGAGAGAGCCCATCTTTTCCACACTGCGCGAGCAGTTGCAACAAGATGAAAAACACAGTAATTAAAAGCATCAAATCATCAATAATGGTGTGTGTGTATATATTGCATAAAAACTTACATCCCCGAAAACAGAGCAAACTCCAACATCATAAGCAATAGCTTTTACCACATACATCGCATCCCCACCAAACCCACAGAGGAGATAATGTAGTTTCAGCTTCACCTTACCATGCTGAAGATTGGCCGAGGAAAAAGGAAAAAATTAGTGAATTGACAATGGTATACATACATTCAACCTTTAGTTTAATCAGCATTACTTTATCAGATTTTCATTAAACTAATATATCATCCCACCAAAGAAAGAAAAAAAATTTCAAGCCGTATAACATTCCACGTACATGTTTTAGTCGACATCTTATCCGGTATACGTATATTTGTCACTTTCAATATTAAATCATTCATCAATCTAAATCACTATCATGTATATTACATAATGTAGTTGGTATCATGCAATTATCATGAATTTATTCAAAGTTCTTTTATTTATTTTAAAAACAGAAAAATTAGATCATCATGCCTATCATATCCAATTCGATATCAGTTCACAAAAAGAATCAATGCACATTATGTAAATATATACTTGTACATACATCCGATTCAACATATATAGATATATACAATATCTAATACAATTTTCCAATGATTAGTTATATCTATATGTTTATCTCGGAAGTCGTATCAATAAAATATTATCAAATTCAAATATATTAGCTAATCAACAATTCAAAGTTACAATAATGTTATCATATACCCCAATAAGTATAGAAAGTCATCAAAATCAATTTTTTTTTTAAATACTAATTAGCACCAGTTCATGTAATTCATCATCGCACGTATGTCTATATATATATATATGTGTGTGTGTCCAAATATTCCGCATTTTTATTAAGTTAAGGTTAATTAACAAGATCAACCAAATCTATAAACAGGCTTGTAAGAAGAGTCCTTTGAGGGCGCAAAGCTACTTACACCACATGATTACAAAACACACACACACACATTTGCTTCGTCCATACTCTATTTAAACTCGATACCGTCTTCGAATTGCTTCTCCTGCCTAATCCAACACCTGAAAAAATCCATAAGATAACAAAACCCCTCGAATAAAAGTAATAATCAATTAAATTAAAAGATACAACCTTTTACCAAATCCATTATGCTTTACATAATCCAAAACCCTAACTCACTTAACAAAAATCCCTCACTGCCTCAAACAAACTAATTCAAAAAATAACAGAGCTTCACATTAACAAAACCTAATCAATGCGCCTCAAAACCCTAAAACAAACGGGAAATTCAAACACTTAAACGGAGCAACACGATAAGAAGTAAACGCAAAAAGGATAAGGAGAAACATCAGTAGTCTAAGTACCGAGCGAGCAACGTTGCCAAACTGGATACACTTAGGTTTATTGAGTCCACTGAGCGTCTTAGGAGGCGTATCTGTACGGTGATTAAGGGTCGCCGACGCCCAGCCGCCGGTGGAGGAAGTGGTGGCGTGGATTTGCGCCAACGAGGAGGAGACCGCCACTGGGGAGAGAAACCAGGTTTCAAAAACAAGAGGGAGTGATTGGGCGAGTGATTGTTAAGAGAAAGAGAGAGAAGTATACAGAGAGAGAGGAACGGGTCATGGAGTGTGATTTGGACTTTGCTTTTTGCATACCAGCCGATGCTACACCTGCAATTAATAATATACGTAAAAAATCTTAAAGTTTTTTTACTGTAAAATATTAATTTTTAATTGTAAATTTTTTTTACATTTTAAATTTAATATTATTAACTTTCTTATTTTACAATAAAATACAAATTTTTAAAAGTGAAAAGATAAACAAAAATAGTTATGGTTTGAAAAAAAATTAAGAGGGAGTAGTTTATATTTTGAAAAAGAAGTTACCAAATCATGATAACTAAATTTTATATAAATAATAAAAAAATTAAAAGTCTAAAGATACAAAGTAGGTGTTTTAGCTTTAATAATATATATATAAGTAAACGATACACTCACGATGCGTATGCAAATAAAAAAATCTAATATATATAAATTAAATAGATATATTGTTTTGACAAGTTAGAAGAGGTCAACCTTACTTAGTCTTAGAAATTAGGAAATTAATTACCAATCATAATTACAATTATATTTTTCATAAGTAACTTCTCAATGTTGGGTAACTGTCATACATAAAAATGGTATCAAAGTTTTAAATCGGTATATAAAGATACATGCTTAGGCTAAAAAAGGAAAAGACTATGTCTATTCAACCCTATTTAATTTCATTCAACCCCTATTTAATTTCATAATTTTAGGGATACCAAAAATATTTTACGCCCATGTGTTGAAAAAGGAAAAGACTATGTCTATTCAACCCCTATTTAGTTATATTCAAACCCTATTTAATTTCATAATTTTAGGGATACCAAAATATGTTACGTTAAAAAGACTATGTCTATTCAACTCTATTTAATTTTATGATTTCAAGAATACTAAAAATATTTTACGTCCATATACTAAAAAGGGAAAAGACCATGTCTATTCAACCATTATTTAATTATATTCAAACCCTATTTAATTTTCATGATTTCAGGATACGAAAAATATTTTATACCCATATGCTAAAAACATTTACACTAAAAAATATTTACACTGAATACATCAAAGGAGGTGGTTTTACTTTAATAGTATAGATAAATAAATAATAAAAAAAATAAAAGTTTAAAGACACTAAAGTAAGTGCTTTGACTTTAATAATATAAGATAAGCTGGTCGGGTCGGTGTGGATTGTACTGTTCAAAACTTAAAATCTATTCTATTTATAATATAGTAGGGGATATTGCATCCTAAACTCTGGCAATTTTTGTGAAAAATCCTAAATTAATATTTGACTGTAAAAAAAAAAAAATCTATCTAGATTTTACATTCATTTTAGAAAAATATTTAAATTGATATTGCTTTTCTTATTTTAGATTGCAAAAAAAAAAAAAAGATTGTAATGCAGATTTTTTAAAGTAAATAAATAAAGAGTAGTTATTATTTAAAAGAAGAAGTTATATCTAATAATAAGAGATACATAAAATTTAATTCGTTGTATGCTTCTAACTAACATATTACCAATTATATAATCAATAAATAACTAAATAATAGAAGTAGATTGATTAGTAAGACAGAGGGAAAAAAAATATGTGGGAGTTAGAATGATAGAGGCTAAAATCTAAATATATCTTACTTGTAGACAACATAACAATTAAAACAAAAAGTTACATATGAGGGTAAAAAAAGAAAAAGTTACATATAAGTTAGAATGTTAGAGGCTAAAAAAAAAGTTACATATTTACAAGGGGAAATTGGTAAAGGTGTTAAATAAGAATTACATATGAGGGTAAGTTGTAAGTGGATCTGGAGTCCAAAGAAGCATGT
This sequence comes from Combretum micranthum, assembly GCA_024138025.1. Lineage (NCBI taxonomy): Eukaryota > Viridiplantae > Streptophyta > Magnoliopsida > Myrtales > Combretaceae > Combretum > Combretum micranthum. The sequence continues at coordinate 1,657,165 of JAMXBD010000135.1, forward strand.
TTTGACTCTATAATATACCAAGGGATATTGTGTTTGTGATTTCGGACTTTGCCTTTCCATATAAGCTGTCGGGTTTGATGTAGATTGTATGGTTCAAATCTATTCTATTTATAATATACTAGGGATATTGCATCAAAAACTTAGCATTCTCATGAAAATTCCTAAATTAATATTTGACTATTAAAAAAAAATTATCTAGATTTTAGATTCATTTTCGTAAAATATTAAAATTGATACTGTTTTCTTGTTTTAGAATGTAACATTAAAAAAAGATTGTAATACAGACTTTTGAAAGTAAAGAATAAAGAGGAGTAGTTATTATTTAAAAAGAAGAAGTTATATGTATAGGGAAGGAGTAGTTTTTGTTTTAAAAAAAAAAAAAGTTACATATTTATAAGGGGGATTGGTAAAAGTGTAAATAAGAATTATAGACGAGGGTAAGTTGTAAGTGGATCTGGAGTCTAATGAAAGCATGTTTTGGCTTTATTAATAACTATGGGAATGTACGATACAAATTGGTTCGGTTTGCTCATCGAACCGAACTGCATAATATTTTACAGTTCAGTTTTTATTTTAAATTCAAACATAACCATACGGTTTAATTCGTAATTTTTTTGAACCGAAAAAAACCAGTTCAGTTTGCAGTTCGAACCATTTTTATTCATAAAATAAAAAATATATTCTATCGAAAAACTTCAATTACATATTTCTTATCACTAATGCAAATATAAATAATAATATTTAAAATTAATCATTTACCAAATAAACATGTAAAACTTATAGAAAGGAAGGAATTTCATCCATTATAAAATTATAATTGTGATTAGTCCTATTTTTTTTTAATTATCTTGAACTATAATGATACAATAGACTCTATCCCAATATAAGACATAAAATTTAATTCATTGTATGCTTCTAACTAACATATTACCAATTATGTAAATCAATAAATAACTAAATAATAGAAGTAGATTAATTAGTAAGATAGAGGAAAAAAAATATGTGGGAGTTAGAAAATTAGAGGCTAAAATCTAAAATATATCTTATTTGTAGATAGCATAACAATTAAAACATATTATACAAATCTAATTTTATTTTCATGAAATGATACATATCTAAGTCACAAATTTTAAAAATAATTAATTTTTTTAATGAAACAATTAAGAGTAAAAATAATATGTTTAATTTTCTTTTTAAATATATAAAAAGTTTTGGTTAGGGTACCAAACCAAATCGCGAATTGAACAGTTTCAAAAAAGAGCAAAAATTTCGATTCGATTCAGCCCAATTCGGTTTTACTGTTCGATCGGTTTTTTTGCACAGCCCTAATAATAACTAGTTAATTGTGCACTCGTTGTAGAGGTGCTTAAAAAACATATAGAATTAAATTAGATAAAAAAATTTTGATAAAAGGGATTAATCAAAGAAAAAGAAGGATAAACTAATATAAAAATTGGTGACAGTTAAATTACGGTTTCTCTCCAATTTAAAAATGCATATGGAAGTTATAAGTAGACGGGTGGTGCGTAAAGGAAAGTAAGTAGGAGGAAAAAATATAGTGGAATAAAAAAATTATTTAAAATTACAGAGTCCAAACTTAAAATGTTTTGGCTTTATAATAATAGATTAAAAAAAAAAGTTGTATGTATAAGGAGGGAGTAGTATTTGTTTTTTTTTTTTTTAAAGCTACATATTTATAAGTGGAAATGGTAAAAGAGTAAACAATAATTACATATGAGGGTACGTTGTAGATGGCTCTAGAGTCCAAAGAAAGCATTGTTTTGTTTTATAATAATAGATAGATAATTTATGAAGTTTTTGTGTAATAATACCCTTTCATTTATAATACATTTTCAACCTTTTCTAATAAGTACAAATGCTCATACATTTACTATATATTTAGTATTGCATTTCTCTTTGTAGTTTTCCATCCTTTCACTTCTATCTTCATGCATTTTTTTTCCACTTTCGCTCTTTCTTTTCCCTTTTATATTTTTCTTCCATTTTTTTATACTTTTCTTTTTCCCAATTAATTTTCTTTTATATTCATTCTTTAATTGCAATTCTCATTCTATCTTTCACAATGTGCTCTCCATTGCAATAGTATGGTTTGTTTATCTCCTATTTTCATCTACAATGTTTGAAATTTTTTCTTTTTTTATATTCCATTAGAAGGGAAGTTATGCAATATGCATCAAAAAATCATTTACAACAGTTGTTATTTCAATAAATAAGTTTAATTTCAAATTTAATATCATATATATACATTTGGATTTTGGGAACTTATAGCTTATAACATGCACTTCATTATTGTTATTATTTTTGTTTGCGTGAACTTTCCTAGTCATACATTTTTTTAGTCCTTACTTAATCCATTACACAATTAATTAGAAGTTATCAATTTTCAAAGTTTTAGGTATTTAGTACATCTTAATTAATTTTTTTTAATCTTTGTTTTGTTATAGTACTAAATTAATTAGAAAGTCATCAATTTTGAAAGTTTTAGGTATTTAGCACATCTTAGTTGTTAATTTTATTTTATTTAGAAATATTTTTATAATTGGCAATTTATAATATATTGTTTTACAATTGCAATACCTGATTTTACATTATTTTATGTAATATGTCTTGAGTATGTTCCAAGTTCCATTGAAATTTGTAAAATTGAGCCTTTTGTTATTTCAATAAGTAACATTGCTTTTTTTTTTTTTTTTTCAAGACAATGAAAGTAACCACAGAGCAACATTGAAATCACGTGATGGTTTGAAACCTAATCTATATCAAGTTTACTTATACATCTCTTACTTCTTTTTCTTTTCAAGAAAATTTATTTATTGATAATTATCTATTATTATAAGTAAAAACATTTTAAGTTTGGACTCCTTTCTTGATAATTTATATGCTAATGAGTACTTTCAAATAATAATTGTTGGACTATATCTATTCTAATAAATAATTCTTTTGACTTTGGTACCTTTTCTATATAAAAAGCTTTTTATCACTTATATTTTTGCCATATTAAGTTAAAATAAAGGTTGTAACTTTTAAGTTTTACAAAAATTATTCAAATATTTAGGTGATGTAGTTTAAGTGATGTAAGTCTGACATAATTCTGTTGACTTTGGTACCTTTTTCAATATTGAAAGCTTTCTATCACTTATGCATTTTCCCTAATCAGTAAAAATGAAGAGTTGCAAATTTTAAGTTTTACAAAAAATCATTGCAAATATTGAGCGGTGTAATATAAAGTAATGTAACTCTTGACATATCACATTACATTTTCACAACTTGAAGAATTACAACACTTCTCATGCTACGTATTGTTTATATAATTATATATGCATGCATAGCACAAGACGTCATCAATTTTCCCTCTGTCAAACCTCTTTAATATTACCTTCATAATTAAAATTCTAACTGCTTATTACGCTCTATTATATTTATGCCACATCCCACCTATTCGACTCCACACATTTTACTATATTGTTTAAAAACTTTTTTTTTTTTTTTTTGCAGTAACCGCCATCCCTACTTGATATTACCTTTTCTTATTGTTGAATTCCATCAATATTCACCATATTTTTAATAAAATGGAAAAAAGACAATAGTAATATTAACATTTAATATCACATAGCTTTTACATGACACAATTCTTAACCTTTTACTTAATTTTTTTAAAACTTAAAAATTCTCCCAAAAATTTTAATCATTCATTTATTTTCATTAACAATACCTTTCATTATTTAAACATTTATACATTTTCATCGATTTAAAAACATATCTTTAAACATAAAATTATAGAAAGTTCTAATAATTCAAAAAATACCATATTATTTTATATATCTATAAATAACCATATATACTATAATATACATATTATATATTTATAAATATTCTTTAAAACACTGCACGTAGTGTATAAGGTACAAAATGAGCTTTAGTTCAAGGAAATTAATTGAATAAGAATTGAGTATACAAACCAATTATTCATATCACATTAATTAATTAATTAATTAATTAACATAAGGTCCTATGTAATATAAGGCTTTTGGGTTATCACTTAATTAAATCCTCTTAAGGTAATTGGGATTAAATGGTTTGGACTAAGTCCATTGAATTTAGAAATTGAATTTATTATTTAAATATACTAGGCCTTTAGGGATAATAAGTTTAGCCTATTAAGAAATTCTCTAAATGTTTCACTTTTTAGGGTAATGGGCTTTGGGGTTGATGCATGCTAAACACAAATCTTGAAGTTTCCCAGACTCAAAGAATCAAAGGGACCTTGACCCGATGAAATATCTAGAAATTAGATATGAAATTCTATGAACCTTGGTATGAATTGATGGAATGACCTTGATCCGTTGGTTGGGTAATCTTAAGAACCTTGATATGGATATCTCGATCCTATAGAAAATACCGATCAAGAACATTGGTATAATCGAAGAACTCAACAAGAATCAAATTTTTGAAGATATCACAAGCTTTCGAAAGAATTCAAAGCAAAGAATTTCTCTCAATTGATTTCTTACCAAAAAGTAATATGTTCTTCATCCAAACAAAAAGGACTATATGTAAACAATACAAAGGAATTCCAAAAGACATAAAACAAAACATATCTGTCGCATAAAGAAGGCAAGCGACCTTTATAACCACACTGACAGCGTTGCGAGTAGCTTTAGAAAATTCAGTTATGCTCATCTTCTAAGCCGGCTAAAGGCCGGTGGCTTACTTCCCAACACCAGCGGTGTATCTAGGAAAGCTGGCGGCATATATAGGCAGTGTATAGTGTCTATGTTTCTTGAAATAAAGGTCAACTGTGTTATGACTTAGGCCGATGGTGTTGGGTCTCTAAGCTAGCAGCTTTGATCCGTTATTGGTATGGTTCCGCTTGCCATATTGCATTCTCCTTCTAAGTTGCAAAACCAACAGTAAATGTCTTTATTTTTTGTTCCAAATTGATGTTGATGAACTTTGAGTGATCTTTAATAAACTTTTGCATAAACCTTGGAACTCTTCCAGAAGATTCCTGGCTCTATTTCAAATAATCATTCATTCAAGAACTTGAATTTGTTGAGGCAAGTTTGGTGCAGTCATGCTTTCATCATTCCCTCTCTCTTCGAAAGGATTCCTCCTCAAATCAGCTTCACCAACATAAAAAAGACTCAAGTAAAAACATTAAATGTAGCACTCACATTATACTCACTTGGCAAATCCAGTTGATAAGCATTATCGTTGATCTTTTCAATCACCTGAAATGGTCCATCTACTTAAGGCTCCAGCTTTGATTTCCTTTGAGATGGAAATCTCTTATTCCTTAAGTGCACCCAAACTCAATCACCTAATTCAAAAGTGACTTTCTTTCCGCCTTTGTTTGCTTGTTGATCATATTGCTCATTCCTCTTTTTCAATCCTTTATTGCACCTATTCATGTAATTTCTTTATAGTTTCTGCTTTTTTCTTTCCATCTAGACTAGTTCTGTCATTAACTAGCAAGGGCAATAAATCTAAAGGTGTTAGTGGATTAAAACCATAAACAACTTCAAATGAAGAAAAATCTATAGTAGAATGAATAGTGCGATTATATGGCAAATTCAATAAATGGTAAACATTCCTCCGACTTTAAATTTTGTTGAATCACAGCTCACAACAAAGTCGTTATTGTCTTGTTCACTACTTCTGTTTGTCCATCGATTTATGGATGACAAGCAGTGGAAAACAATAGCTTAGTGCCTAGTTCGCACCATAAAAATCGCAAAAAATAACTGGAAATTTTGGCATCCCTGTTACTAACAATGCTTTTAGGAATGCCATGTAACCTAATAATCTCTTTAAAGAACAAATCAGCAATATGAGATGCATCGTCAGTTTTATAGCAAGCAATAAAATGTGTCATTTTTGAGAATCTATCCACAACAAAAAAAATTGAATCACAACCCATTTTTGACCTAGGTAATCCTAAAACGAAATCCATAAAAATGTCAACCCATAGTTTACTAGGAATAGGTGAAGGAGTTTATAAACCATGAGGCATCACTCTAGATTTGGCCTTCTTATAAGTTACACAACGTCTACAGATTCTTTCCACATCTCTTCTCATGTGAGGCCAATTAAAATATTCAGTTAATATATATATAGTTTTATTGATGCAAAAACACCCCATCAAACCCCCATCATGAGACTTCCTGACAAGTAAGTCCCTTATAGAACATTAAGGTACATATAATCTTCCTTCTTTAAACAGAAAGTTCCCATGCCTATAAAAACTTGTTAAAAGATCCTTCCTTACATGTAGTGTAAATAGCAGAAAAAAATGATCACCAGCATATAACTTTTTGATATGTTCAAAACCTAATAATTTTGCATTAAGAGTTTAGAGAATGACATACCTATTTAATAAGGCATCAACAGCTACATTTTCTTTACCTTACTCGTAGCAGATAACATATGGGAAAGTCTCAATAAACTCCATCCAGTAGGCATACCTTTTGTTTAGCTTTCCTTGCCCCTTTAAATGCTTCAGTGATTCATGATCAGTATGGATCACAAATTCTTTTGGCCACAAATAGTGTTGCCATGTCTCTAGCACTCTCACCAATGCATAGAGCTCCTTATCACAAATAGGATAGCTCAAAGGTACTCCATTCAGCTTTTCACTAAAGTATGTTATTGGCTTGCCCTCTTGCATTAATACTGTCACGCCCAACGGGTACCCTAAACGTGACAGCCCGCCGTACGCAATATTAAAACTTAAGAATGACTACCTCAGTGACTCAAAAGCTTCCATATCGGTACAAAGCGTACATTCACATCAAAGGGAAACCGGTGGAGTAATGCATTTTAAGATATTAGCAGCGGAACGTGCAAAATAACACTAATTATATTTCATTGAAATAGAAAGTCTTACAACTTCTAAGGGCATTCCTCCAATAATTCTCATAATAACATGGTCTTACTAAGTTAAATAGCAAAAGCTAGAAGATTTTAGAAGAAATCTACTCTAAAGCTTCAAAATAGAATTCCTCCAAAAGCTTCCAAAATAAAAATCCTACCCAGGTGTTTAAGATGGTCTCAGGTACAAAAAGATAATCCTGCAAGGTTAAAAGTCTATAGGAGTATAAGCATGACTAGCTTAGTGAGGTATTCCTTACGCAAAAGTACTCATAATAGACAATCAACAAAGTTTATTAATCAAGCATATGAAATGCAACAACCATATGATCAAACAGTATATACGACTATCCAGTTTTGTATGTGTGATGGATTTACCCCTCCATCGGTGGTTAGGGAATGCTTTGAACTGGGTCCCAAACGACCTCTTTAAAGTTGTTCGCATCTTGGGGTTCCAAGGAACCGTACTACTAGTTCCCGAGCTTTTCTTACCCAAAGCGATCGATCCAACTCGGCTACAACTTGAGACCGTATTCCCCGAACGTCCTAAACTCTCAATGTTGTAGCAAGGCAGCTTACCTTTCCAGTCCCACGCTGAGAAGTAGTAGCAAAATTTCGAAATGATATTCTAAGTGATATGCATGAGCAATTTATTATATGGAGATTCCAATATGACATTAAATTATTTAAAGCAACTAAACAATAATTGCACACATAGTAATACATAATAGAAACAATTATATCAATCACATATTTGATTCCGATATACTTATCGTTCATTGATCGCACATAACAATTTACATACATAATTCCCATGATATCCCACATGCATATCAATTGTTATCTTTTCCTAACATCTGGTGCTCTATTCTACAAGCACATTCGCAAATACAAAAACGTAAAAGAAACTCACTCGTCTATAGCATTCTTCTAGGAGTTGAAGTAATCATCGGGAGACACCTAAACAAAAGAAATACCCGAAATGAGTATTTCATCCAAGGTCTATTCAAATTCCATAGTTCTGTCTTATTGAATTCGTCAAAATTCGTATGAATGGAAATCCCAACTTAAAATGGCTATAACTTGCTCATTTTAACTCGGAATTTCGCTTATTATATATCGATTTCTACCTACTCAAAAAGATCTATCTATTTCTAAGGTTATTTTCATCAAAAGAAGTCATTTGGGCCTTGGAACAGTAATGAACAGATTTGATACGAAAATTGCATTTTCAAAACTTAAGTTTCAAACTTTTCTTCATTCAAGAATTCTTATACAAAAATATAAATATTTTATATGTTTGAAAAATCCTTTCAATATAGACTCAAACCATATGCATGAATTTAGTGGTGTTGTCTCAACAATAATTTTGTAAAACAATGTGTCTTATAAATGAGATAAGCTTAAGACTTGAAAAGAAATTAGTTTGGCTTTGAAAAATTTCCTAAATTATCATAAGTGAGTATTTCCTTCTTTAATTCCATTTCTTAGTTATTGAGAATAATTAATTTTTCAAAAGAAATTTTAATCTTTTAAGATTCATATAAATTTATTTCTAGCGGTTTAGAAAACATAGTTTTTCTAGATATTTCATGGTTGTATATTCTAAAGCTTTTCTAAAGTTAAATCCACTTTAAAAGAGTAATATCAATAATTTTTATAAGTTATTTATTATTTTATTTCCTAAGTAAAGCTTATCTTTAGAAAAGTTATTATTTGGTAATTTTGCAAAAGTTGTCCAGACTTTAGGATTCTAGAGTGTTGGTAGAAAACTTTGATAAATGAGTTTAAGAAAACTCTTGGTTAAATCAAGAATTAAGTTTAAAGAAGCTTTCTTATTTTATTGGTTTGAAAAGAGAATTTGTGATAACTTTACTTTATGTATTTCTTGGTAAAATCATATATTATTACTAAAATTTGAGCTAAACTTATCTAACTTTAGAAAAATATTTGTTAAGATAAAACTTTAAGTCTTTAAGGAAAAATAATTTCTTATGCGACAAAAATTTATTTTTTAAAGAGAATTCCTATATTTATTACTTAAGAAAACTCATCTTTTTCTATCATGGTTGAAACAACAACAACATATTCATGCATGAATGAGAATATGTAACTATGAGGAATATAATAAAACAACATAATAAGATAAATTATGTAAGAGCATAAAAGTAAAGTCAAGTATTGGGAACTTTAGCTTCATCAAGGTATCACGAGACTAAGAATAGACTAGTCGTTAAAAGAAAAGAAAAGCAAAGAAAGAAAATTGTTTTGACTTGATATGGACAAGTCCAAGACTAGAAAGAGTAGTCTTAATAATAACATGAAATAAATAAATTACATAATTTGAAAGTAAATAAATAACAAATGAGCTTATTGCTCTAAATAAATATATATACATAATATACATAATACTTTATATAAGTTAGATTAGAAACAATAATAACAACATAAGGAAAAATAGAAACATGAACAAAAACAAAACATGAATAAATTATTGCTTCTTTAACTCTCATGAGCCTAAGAAACATACACTAAACTCATGTTAAGTTATATGAACATGATGAGTGAGTATGAGAAATTTTACCTAAGGTTATGTATTTGTTGAAGAAGAAATGAATGGGTTGTAGTAATATGTGGGAATGGATTTTCTAGAGAAAAGAGAGAATTTGTGAGAGAGTGATTTTATGGAGTGATTTTAATAGAGTTTTAGTATGAATTGTGTTGTGTGAAAGAATGAAAAAGGAATGAGGTATTTATAGATTTTTTGAGTGGAAATTAGATGTAATAAAATAAATTAAAAAAGAAAATAAAATTGGATGGAAGAGAGAGGGATAGGCGCCGGTTTTGCTTGATGTAGGAGGGAGAAATTTTTATTTTGTTTGTTTTGTAACCAAAGAAGTAATGTGTAAAGTGTGATGTGATTAAAGTTGTATGGGGAAGGTAAATTGTAAGGTATAGGTATGGTAGTGTGTAAGAATAGAGTGTAAGAAAAAGTAGAGATAAATGATTAGTAATGAATAGTAGAAAAGTACTATGAATAGTAGACTAGACAATTAAAATACCGGTAATAAAGAAAATACGCGTAAACGGCCTATATCTTATATTTTTAGTTATCGAAAATTCTAAAACTGATATTTTGAAAACCTTATATTTTTACGAATCTATTGTTGTTGTCGGAATATTTTCACTATCCAGTACACCGAGGCACGATTTTTGAAAACTGATCCCGTTCGAATCTGAAGGACACTAGAAAATTATGAATTTGATATTTTTAAGTTTTCTTATATTATTACGAACCATAATCCACAATTATCTCAATTTCATTTTCTATGGTTTAAGAATACAGGATTGCCGGATCTAGATTCACTAGACTAATCATATAACTAGGTTGACTTTAGAGTTTCGTTTTAACTTCCGGTTCTTAGGGTTTGCTTATATTATCGAAAAAATTTAGAGGCTTACAAATACAACTCAAATGCAAAACGCCATATGTGTCACATTCAATCTCAAAGGTTCTAGAAAAGTCAAGTAAAGACAACAAAGGTGTATAACACAATTCTTGATCAAGCAAATTAAAAGCCTTTTCTTGTGCTTCATCCCATTTAAAACCAACGAATTTTTTAACAATTTCAGTCAATGTTATTACTAGTATATAAAATCTATCACCAAACATCCATAGAAACTAAGCAGAGCATGAAAACTCCTCACTTCAGTAATACTAGTAGGCATAGGCCAATCCTTAATTGCTTTAATTTTCTCCTCATCTACTTCTATGCCTCTAGCACTTACAACATAGCCTAAAAAAACTACTTTTTTTTCAAGCAAAAAGATCATTTCTTAAGATTAGCATATAAATGCTCATTTTTCATAACATAAAGTATGATCATTTTTCATAACTAGTTCACTATTGTTTCATCAATTTCACGTCTGGTTCGGTTCACACACTTGAACTAGATATCATAGGGGTTCGAACCAACTAAGATCATTAGAAAAAGAGATGCAAAACTGGCCTGTTTGGCAGTTACAAAATTTCGGTTTATATAGTGTTTTACACAGTGCACCCAAAAAAGAAAAATCTAAAAAAATATTAAATGATTTAAAAAATTCTTAAAATTTTCATATCCAATATACACTTATTGAAATTATTTCCTCAAAATTTTGTGCAACAATAAAATCATTTGATATCATTTCTAAATTTTCAAAATTAAGCAAAACAAGGAATTGTAAGGCAAATTTCATAACTATAATCATCATAGTTGTATAAATCATATTAAACACGTTTACAACATAATATATGATGACTTTAACATTTTTACATAGTTTTAACACATATGATGTGTTTCTATTGCCTAAACATCAATTTCTAAGCTATTTTGGAACTTTTAATTATAAACATAAATTTCCATATTACATAATATATTTGCATTATATAAAAATGGCATAAAAACGTATTCTAACTTAGATCTATGATTATAACATGTTTCTTATTTTATTTATCAAATAAAAGCAAGTTTACCCATATACTATGCATAAATTATATCATCCAAACATTAATTTATAAAAATCATCTCATGCACACGTTTATACTATATAGACTGTACTATTAGCATATTGTTTGGTAATTGATAGCGCAATATATAAATCTATCCATTTAATATATAGTTTTTGAAACTTTTTCTTCCGCATTTATGTATTTGCATTTGGACTTTTCAAACCTCTTTTTTTTTTCCCTTACTTTTACACCTTTTTCAGTGTAATCTTTTTTCTACTTTTGCACCTTTTCAATTTAAGTATCTATAGATGTGCTATTTAGTAAATTATTTTTAATTTTCTTTTTCAAATCCAAAAACTTTCTTCACATTTATACCTTCTCACTTAGAATTTTCAACTCTTTTTCCACTTTTATGTCTTTTCAGTTAATTTTTTAAAGATGTGTTTTTTTGGGTAAATTTTATTTGTTTTTTTTAATTAGACTCATTTACTTCTATTATCTATCCATCGTAATATGTAATTTCTAAAGCTTTTTCCATTTGGTATCACTTCTTTTTTGCATCAGTACCTTTTCGAATCGTTAAGTAATTTATCTTTTCGAATTGGTCCCTATTAATATTAGATTTTTATTTTATAAAAATTTCATAAAAAAAATATAATAAAATATATAGAGAAAATAGTACAAATTTTAACTAAGAATGGGGACGACAGTTGTAATTGTCATCTTCAGCATTTCTTTTATCTTTAAAGCTTCAAATAGACCTTGGAATACTAAAATATCACACTGAATATATATGACTATTAACTTTGTTTTCTTTTTTTCTTTACCTTTTGATTCTTTTCTAATATTGCATCTCCTATGAACCTAGTTAATTTATAAGTGTGTAAATTATACACTTATTCTCTTCTTCAATCTTTTTTCTCTTCTCATTATTTCTAAAACACAATTATATTCTTTAGTGCATTTATATGGAATAAGAAGATTGGTTCTTTGCTCAACCCAATTTAATCTTAATCATTAAGACTAGTTTCCTTCATATGATGTATTTATAATTGTTGTTTGGTTGTTGATATGAGTAGTCATTTGTTCACTGGGTGTGACTTTTTTGTAAAAAGAAATTTTGATGCCTTTTCATAGAGGTTTAATGATGAAAATGGTATTTGAACTTTCGTTCAAAAGATTAATTAGGGACCTAAAATTTGGTTTTTAATAATTTAATACACGGACAAAGGTTTTTGGTTGACTTTTTTCATATATGAAGTTTGGTTTTGATAATTTTGATACATGAACAAAGTTTTCATTGACTTTTTTCATGCTTGAAGCAAGTAAAATAAGGCAAGAAAAAAGTCTATGAAAAGTTTGTTTAAGTATTAAATTATTCAAAACCAAACTTTAGGTGCTTACTTATTCTTTTTGCGAAAGTTCATGTATTATTTTTGTTATTATCTCTTTTATAAATAGCATGATTTGCAAATTTACATGTAAGTATATTTTTTTCCCTAAAAACCAGGTAAATTGTTTTATTTTATAATAGTCTTAACTTTCTTTTTCCATCATAAAGACTAAATCATAACAAACATTAAGTACTGAACATAATTATCTAAAAATAAGTCTTAGTTTTTGACTAGCTACAAGACTTCATAATATGCAGGATGAATTTCCAATTATTATTGAATTTGTTTATAAACAAATTAATAATATAAATATATCACTAAAAAAAAAAGATAGCACAAAAACAATAAAAGATTGCACCAAAAAAGTACAATAAAATAAAAATAAGATTGAAAAAGTACCATAATAACATAGATAATCAAAACCCCTCAATCTATGTATAAATATTTTTTCTGACTACAACATTGAAAAAATATTAATTTTCTAAAGATTGTCATAATTAACATTTTTAATGATGTATGTTGATAAATTAATTATAATATTATATATATGTTATTATTTCGTTAAATATTATGTCTTAGCACTATTAATATTAATTAATTGCATATTATGTGGGAAAAGTTGTAGTGTTATACATGTCAAGAGTTATTAACTTTAATTATTGAAAAAACACAAGTGATAAATTAAAACATAATGTGTAATTAAATAACATTATTAATAAAAACATACAAATCATAATTTTTTTTTAATGTTGAAAAGGTATGAAGTCTAAAGAATTATATCATAATAAATATCGCACAACCAGTATTATATCTTTTTATATAATCTATATATATCAATATTTAATATGATATTTTTTTTAAATAAAACAATATGTCATTTAAAAATGACTATCAAAACACCATGGAGCTTGAGCTTGATATAAGTTCGGCTCGGTTAGAACTCATTAATTTTTTTAACGAGCAGAGCTTGAATATTCAAAAGCTCAGCTTGACTCGATTTGTTTGCATCCTATTTGTAACTGTCAAATTCTTAACAATCGTGCATGTTGTGGGATAATGGGTTAGTAAGCTTTTGTGATAGTTACAATGCATATGGGTGAGCCTATTAATTCATGTTTACTTATATGGATGTCCATGTGCCAGTTGGTACTCTAAGTCATGGTGAGAAGCGCTCTAACAGCCATTATGAGTTGAGTATTAATCTAATGGGTCGGTTCAAACAGTTAACAGACTGGAGTAAACTTTGGAGAGTTGTGATGCATATTAAATTGTCAACAAATCCTTTACAGCTGCATCACATAAACTATTTTGATTTTTGGCGATATTTTTTTTATTGACATGTCGAGTGGTTCCAGCCCCAATTTTTATTCTTTCCACTTGTCATCGCATTTGTTGCTGTTGTGTAAATTAGTGAAAGCAAGATGGGGAAAAATAAATAGTAGCATTAAGACATAAATAAAAAACAGTTGCTTTCAGTTTTCTGTTTTCCCTTTTCAATATAAGTTTTTTTCTTATGAATATTGTCATAAATGATATTTAAATTTTGATAAAATATGGGGTATTTGAACTTTAAAATTGGTTGACTTAATATTTAAATTTTAAAATTGATCAATTTAATATCCGAAAAAACTTTTCATGTTCATCAATAATACCTCCATCAATTTCTTTCAGATACCAAATTGATCAACTTCAAAGTTTTTTAGGTATCAAATTAATCAATTTTATAATTTAAATATTAAATTAACTAATTTCAAAGTTTAAGTAATTTTTTATATATTTTATTAAAATTGAGATACCATTTATAACATTATTGCTTTTCTTATACATTACGTGCTTAACGAAACGTGTTGTTATATAACGATTTATACGGGTCGTTTGCATCATTTTCTCTGCTTGGCCATTTGTTTTCATTGTCAATAACGATTTGACTGAACGAAGCTGGACGCCAAACACATAACGGATACGTGCACGAACACCAGTCATCATATAATTTATCCAGCACCCGAGATAATTTGTTGCTCATGACTTCATACACCTCATCAGGTTTAAATATTATTATTATTATTAGGAACAATATCATAAATATTATTTGAACTTTTGTAAAATATGTAATTAAGTATCTAAATTTTAAAGATGAACAATTCAGTACCTAAACTTTGAAATAAACAAATTTATTATCTGAAAAAACTTGATTAAGATATAATTAGTATATATGGAAAGTTTTTCAGGTACTAAATATACCAATTTTAAAGTTTAAGTACTAAATTGATCAAATTCAAATTTAAGTATCTAATTATATATTTTATCAAAATTCAAGTACTATTATGGCATTAACTCTTATTATTATTATTATTATTATTATTATTATTTTGATGCTGTCACTTTTATTTCAGAAATGATGCGGGCTAGGGATTGGTGTTTAATATAATTTGATCTTGGATCAAGCTGGGCTGGTGTTTTGATAAAAGGTAAATCCTGGCATAAGATGCCGTGTTTAATATTGTATATATTAATTGGACCATTCCAAAGTCAATTATATTTAATTAAAAAAAAAAAAGACTGTTTGTCTAATCCAACGAGCTAGTCCTCTATAGGTTACCATGGCAAGCACACAGTAAGATGATTTTAAAGCCGACAACATATTCAGTTTTCCGCCATAATTTGTTACTTTCCTTCAAAACAAAAATTGGATAGGTAATACACCCATGCATCAGTAGACCTATGCTAAATGATTACCAATCACATTTTAATATGTAGAAGATATAGGGGTACCTTAAAAAATAACTACCATCATTAATTCAAAACCAATAGAAGACAAATTGAACATTAGGACTTACTTTGGATTTGTAAGTTAGGTCTGCAGAGCAAAACACCATTAGTGAAGCATTGTAGGTGTTATGAGGTGAGAGGTTCTCTCCTTCTGAAGTGTCTATACGATGCTCGATCATTGCTCATATCATTATTTGTTGTTATTATAGATGGCAAGTCAGGTTTTACTTCCTTGATTTTCCCAGATTTGTTTCGAACCCATTCACCCCATTAGGAGCCCCTACTCGACTTTGCCACGGTCCTCCATAAGTTTAGGAGGCTCAACTATTCAATTAATTTTGGCCTGCCATAACCTCATTAGAAGAGCAGTATCAACACTCCGCCAGTTTGTTTACGGGAGACCAGATTCGCCTTCATATTTAACCCACATCACAAGTAAACCAACTTGATAATGCCATTTGCAACATTAGATGCTCGAGTTAGATACTCCCATCAAGCCCTCAGCTTTCAAACTATGACATTCTCCCTAACCTAAATTTCTGAAGTCCTCATCATGAGGCAAATTTAGGGCCACTACCCACTCCCTCAAGATCACTAACCTTTTCTGCCCATTGTCAACCCTACCCATGATCATTTGACTAGGACTTCGAGTTTCCACAGGCATCATCTTGCCTTTACCCATTCCTCTATTCTCCGAGATCACCTTTTGCTGAGCTGCCCAACAGAAGGGTTTACTCGACAAGGTTCATTATCATATTTTTACATTAATCTCAACTTGTGACACAGCTACCCTCTAGCAATGATGTCTCCCTTTGGTGGCTGCTCTTGAGTTTTATCCATATGGGCTGAATTGATAACAAGATTAGCATAGATTCTTGTTTTAATCATGACTCGCGACATAGCTACCCTTTGGTAACGATGTCCTCTCTCTGGTAACTGCTTATCTTGAGCTTCATATACACGAGCCAAGTTGACAACTAGAACTGCCTCTAAATTAAGCACATTGAGTAGCATTTAGGCAGCCTAATAGAGTTAGAAGGTTAGCTCTAATACCAATTGTCATGGGACGGAGGTTCTCTCCTCTTTAAGTGCCCATGCGATGCTCGATCATCTCTTATATCATCATTTGTTGTTGTTTTGGATGGTGAGCCAACCTTTTTTTCCTTGATTTTCCTAAGTCTGTTTCGAGCCCATCCACTCCGTTAGGAATGCTCTTTTAGCTTTGCCACAATCCTCCATAAGTTTGGGAGGCTCAATTGTTCCAACTCGTTTTGGCTTGCTATGGCCTCATCAGGAAAACGACATCAACTCTTGATCAGTTTGCTCATGGAAGGTTAGACTTGCCTTTAGATTTAATCCATACCACGAACAAACTGCCCCTACCGATGCTACTCACAACACTTTATGCCTAAGTTGAACACTCCCACTAGGCCCTTGACACTCAGACCATGACAGTAGGGTCGTCCAATGCGGTTACTCTGATACTCAAGTTAGATCGCATCCCATGGGTATGGGAGGAATAAATAAGCATAAGTTTTTCATAGTAACATACTTTTATCTAAAATGTGTAAAGGGAGATTTTTATAGGAGAAAATTTTCTAGCGGTTGTGCATGCCTCAAGATCATGGAGTAATGGGGAGTTAAAAGTGGTTATCATGGACATTAGAAGCATACCTTTAATATGTGACTAATCATTTCCTCCATTAGAGTCAACAATAGTTACTTAGAGAGAGTTGAATGGTTTGGTTTGGGGTTTGCCCAGTGCTTAGCTGGGTAGTTGGCTTGCTGAACCAATGGCAAATTAATACTCCTAGGGGCTCAAGATAGAGTAAGATAGATTAGCCTTGAACTTAGTAGGTTGACTCGTGTACAATTTGTCAGGTTGGGCCCATGCCCATAGTTGACCATCGATAATTGTCATGTGAGATTTGTGGATATGATTGCGTGTTAAAAAATAATTGGTGTTTACTCACTATATGTATATTTCACATGGCATGTATTACCTATTAAAGCTTTTCTCATTTCATTGATACCTCTTATGATTTTATTTTCAATTTCCATGTCCTTCTCCTCTTTTATTGTTATTGTATTTGTAGTCAGATTTTAGAGTCCTAACTCACATGAGCCCATAATAAATAAAAATAGGAGAAAAATAAGGTGTGAGCTATAATTGGATCTTGCAAGAGCCTCGTGGAAATCTTTTTGGTCTAATTCGAGCAATCACTAAATCTCCTCCTGAAATTCTTGATCCCTAGGATCAACATCTATAATAGACTCATATAATCCATTGCTTAGGTTAATTTTATTTCTTATTTCCTCATGTAGGTTATGAATATGGGTAGCAAAAGATTTAGTAGGTTCATAAGGTTTAGATGTAAGTGGTAGTGGTATGAGATCAATAGGGCAACTATGTTGATAACCTAGTACAACTTCAAAGGGACTCAATCAGTAGACCTATTCATTGAGCTATTACAAGCAAATTCTACAATAGGAAGGATGCAATCCCAAGTAAATAAATGGTCCAACTAGACACCTCAACAAATCACCTAAACTCCTATTAAGTACTTTGGTCTGACCATCAGTTTGAGGACGAAATGTAAAAGAAAATTGTAATATGGTTCCTAGTGTTTTGCATAATGTCACTCAAAAGTAGCTAACAAATTGACATCCCTATTTGACAGTATGGTTTAGGTAACCCATGTAACCTAACTAACTCTAAAGAATAACTTGGCAATGTGAGAAGCATAGCAATCTTACTATAAGGTATGAGATGTGCTAACTTAGAAAAATGGTCAACTACATCAAGACGGAGTCATGCTTCCTAGTTGTCATAGGTAAACCTAACACAAATCCATACTAATTTCTTGCTAAGGAGAATGTGGAACAGGTAAAGGTGTGTAAAGACCTATATTCTATTTCTTAGCTTAGAAAAATAACAAGTATGACACTGCTTCACTATTCTAGCCACATCTATCTTAATGTTGGGTCAATAAAATCTATCCTCAACATGACTATAGTTTTATTTATCTACTAAAGTGACTAGCTGCACCACCAGCTTGTGATTCAAAATAAAAAACTCTTCTAGAAGTTTTTGGAATACACAATCATCTCCTCTAAACAAGTAGCCATCTTTAAGGACATAGTCAACATGAAGTCCTAACTGACCATCGATCACCGACACATAGATCTTCCTTAAATTAAGACAAGTTGCATATTGCTTTTTCACCTTTTCAAAACCAACCTCAACAGATAAATTACCTAACAATATGTGCATGTGACTAAGAGCATCAACAGGTTTATTCTCAAACCTAGCTTAATGTTTCAAAATAAATGTGTACTTTCGTAAAAATTGAACCCATTTTGCATGTCTAATTCCAAGTTTCTTTTGTGAATTTAAATATCTAAAAGCTTAGTGATCGTTGTACAAAACAAATTCATTAGGGAATAAATAATGCCTCCAATGTTTCAAAGCTTGCACCACTATATAAAACTCTTTATGTTAGGTTGAGTACCTTTGTTTTGTGTCATTTGATTTTTCACTAAAGAAAGCTACAAGATGTCCCTCTGTACTAAGCACTCCACGCGCTAGATGCATTACAACTAACCTCAAACACTTTAGAAAAATCAAGTAACTTAAGCACAAGTGCTTCAATCATCCTTTTCTTTATTTTTTTAAATGCTTCGGATACACTTTTAGTCCAAGTAAATTCTCCTTCCTTAAGAGTTTGTAATTGCGGCCATAATGGTGCTAAAATCTATAATAAATCTCCTATAAAGAGTGGTAAGTCCATGAAAACTCCTAAAATTATGAATCTTTTGTTTAGGCCGCCAACAACTGCCTTAGCTTTCTTAGGTTTGCTCTTAATCCCTTTACATGACAAAAACCAAGGACTAAGTGGTCAAGGCACACTTTTTCAAATTCACATAAAGCTCCTCACATCTAAAGGTCTCAAATAATCTTCTTAAAGGTGGCAAATGCTCTTCCTGGGTGTTACTATAAACTAAAATACCATCAAATACCCAAAAAACTTCCCTATGAATGGTCTCAATACTTGTGTCATTACTTCATAAAAGTAGATGGGGCATTGGCTAATCTAAAGGGCATAACTAACTACTCATATAGACCCTTTGTTGTCTTAAAGGCTCTTTTCCACTCATCCCCTGATTTGATGGTGGTATCCACTCCTAAGGACAATATTGGAGAACCACTTATCTTGAAAGGAAATCAACGTGTCATAACTTAAAGATTGAAATCTACACTCAATAGTGATCTTGTTGATAGCTTGAAAATCTATATACATTTGCTAACCTCCATCTTTCGAAGGGGTAAGGATTACGTGTAAAAAATACAGACTAATACTCTCCTTAATAAAACCTTTTTACGATAGACCATCTAGTTGGCGTTTAACTCCACGTACTCAGTAGGATTCATCGTATAATGTGGTAAATTAGGCAATGTGTTGCTCCTGGGACTAAATCTATGGCATGCCGTACGTTACACATAAGTCGTAATATATTAGAAGACCCACTAGGGTAAGGTCCTTATATTTTTCTAGTAAAAATTTCACTTATACTGGTAGGTTTGAATTTTGCTCAAGGGTACACTCCTCTACTTCCTTAACTACTAAAGCATGCAAGGTGATTTCCTTCGACTAAAGCTTAAAATTCTTTAACACTTGGAAAATAGAAGATTTTCTAGAATCTACACCAACTGTCCCTTTATTGATATTAACCTTAAGTTCTTTAGGTAGTAAAGGGCTAAGCTTAATTTTCTTCCCATCATGCATGAACAAATAGGCATTAGCTCTCCCATAATGAATTACATCGAGATCATACAACAAAGGTCTCCCCTGCAGAACATGAGTGACATTTATAGGCACTATGTCGCTCCAAATTTTGTCTGAATAGGTAGCAAAATGTAAAGGAACTAAATACCTTTAGATTACAGGCAATGTAGTCTTATCTACGCAAGCTACCTTATCAAGGTAAGGTTACGATTTCGGCTTAAGACCTAACTTAACCATAGCAACTTGTCAAATGACATTCATGATGCTGCCCCTATCAATAATTGCCTTACAACTGTGACCATTACACTTTGTATTAGTGTGAAACTTACTGGTTCTCCTCTAATCATCTTATTTCCTAAGTTGGGTAACGAGACATCTAACAACATTTGAATTTCTCTCTTCATAATTCAAGTCTGTGACACTTGTAACACCTCTGACTAGAACTAGCCTTAGAACTCAATACCTAAATGTTTTTATGCCTAATATTTCTATCTTTAGATATAATCATATTACTGAATTTAGGTGCTACAGGGGCACTCCTATTGGATTTGCCACTTCTTTCTCTAAAATTATTACTCTTAGATACTTGTTCCCTTACTTGATAACTAGATTGCCTCTATAGTCTTAACCAGCTCTTAGTCTCTAAGGCTTGTTGGAAGGTTTGTTTTAGGGTTTCATTAGAGGTATAATCATCAACTGACATACTGCCCCGTTTCAGATTTTGCAGCCTTTGGTACATGATGCATTGGAAGTTGTAGGGCGAAAATGCTGCTCATAGGTGCTTCTTCATCTTTTCCTACGAGGTGATTTTTGACTTTCCTAACCTACTCCTTGTCAACTTTGTTTCTTGCTACCACGCTATGGCCTTACTACAAAAATCTAGTTGCTACCAGTTGCACTTTTTTGTTTTTAGGGACCCCCACAAACTCCAAGATCTCCTCTACTATAGCAAACCAATCTAAGAAATCCTCTGGCTAGAGGTTGCCAAGGAATTTTGGTAACTCTGTCCTTATACCTAGCTCCGAACGCCTCTGGTCTCCTCTACACAAGGCCTACCACTCAACAAAAGAGGAGTTATCCTTTATCTCATCCACATATGGCATCGAATTAGGGTTTCGTCCGCATCTAAGGTTTTCATTCCTTTGGTTCCCCCATCAACGCACCCATTCTTTCCATCAATCGATCTCCAACCCCCACTAACCTACGTTCCAACACCGCATCCAATCGCTCATCAATCATCTATCCAATCCTTCGATCTAGATCATCGCGATCATACGTCTCATCCATTGTAGCACGACGTTACTTAGCTTATCTACGAGGTGTCATTGTTACCAAGAGCGAACACAGCTTGGACACCAAACTGACGCAACAACTCACGTGAAATTGAATTAGGGTTTATATCACAAACCGTTGATTCTACGAATATCCAGAGTGTGATCCTCAAATACCAATTGATTCTGAGAATTCCTAGATATTTTGGCATCCAAATTCAAAGACTTAAGTGAAATTCAAGAATTTAGGGAGAAAGAGAGCAAATACGGTTCAAATATTGTATTTCTGAAAATATATGATATGTGATGTCTATTTGCCCTATGGCATACAATAAAACCAACTTAAAGATGCAAAAATAGAAACCTAAAAAAAAACAAAATAAAAGTCCTAAAATTTTAGGGAAAATAAGCACATGAAAAAACTAAACTAATGACACAGACAGCATTAAAAACAGATGTGTCTATAAAGAGTTATAATGAAATTAAAACCTGCCAAAAATACTAAAAATGGTAGTTTGAAGCCCTAAACAAAGAAATTTGGCCAAAAACCAAGCCATTTCACCACCAAAGGCAATTACTTTTTTGAGTTAGCTCATTTATTTCAAAACAGGGTCTTCAAATCACCCAATAGTAACAGATCAGTTTCTATCCCATTTCTCCAAGTACCCATTCGCCACTATTTCAACCTCATCACCAAAGCTCTCTCTCTCCAATAGCCATTACTCATTACACTAGTACATATGTATTAAGTTTCCGTCCAAATGTGTAAAATTGGTCCATATGTAAAATAGGTTTGTTATAGTAAGTTCGTTAAATGTGCTAAATTTGTCCATATATGTTAACTTGTAGTAAGTTTATTTATATGTATATAAGTCTTGATTTTAAATCCCAATAACATCCGCAAAAATTTCCATTCTGAATCATTATCTCAACATCACTTATAGTATAGATTGAGAGCATTATCAGCATGACAGTACTTTTTCCCCAAAATGAATCCTAAAGAATCTCTGCCTGAGTTCCCTATCTAAAGAAATGATTCACAGGTAAAAGATGAATGGTTAAAAGATACTTAAGAAGAGAGCAATGGAAGTTGAGTTTTTTGGAGAGCTTAAGAAAAGTTCATTGTCGGACGATGAGAATAAAGCAACAAAGAAAGCAAAAAATAAAGAGGACAAGGCGGGGGAGGATGTTCATGTTTTCTCCTTCAAAGAAAAGCTTTTGAAAAATGCGAGAAATATGATGGAAGATGTGAATCAGTTTTTGGATATCAAGATCATAGAGTCCGTAATCTAATGGAAAAATCTATGAAATAAACTGTGGTGGTAAGCCTTCTAGGAAAGAGCATTGGTAATAGGATGCTTCATAATCAAATTAAGAATGTATGGAAGCCACGAGGAGAATTTCAAATTGTGGATTTGGAGAATGGATTCTTTCTAGTTAGACTTATGAGTGTAGATGATTATTCACGTGCTCTCCTTGATGGTCCCTGGACTACAATGGGCCATTATCTTACTGTTCAACCATGGAGTCTTTCATTTAACCCTAAAGAGGAGAATCTTTCATTTTTTGCAACTTAGATTCATTTTCCTAGTATGCCTATACAATATTACTAGAAGAATGTCCTCAATGCCATTACGGGAACAATCAATTAATTTTTTAAAGTTAAATACAATACGGCAGCATCTTAACAAGGAAAATTTGCTCAAATGGTTGTCCAATTGGACCTCAAGAAACCATTAGTTTCAAAAATCTCAATTGATGGGAGAGTTCAGGTGGTAGAGCATGAGGATTTAACCCTTTATCTATTATAGATGTGGGATCTATGGTCATATTACTGGGTCATGTATGATGAAGGAAGATGAGCATGAAAAAGAAGTTAACAACAATGGTAACGAAGTCCGGAATATTGATCGAACGATGATGGAGCCGATGAAGAATCCAAATTTGCTAGGTCCTTGGATCCATGCAACAAAAAAAGGAAGGAGAAATAATAAGGGAAACCTCAATAATGCTAGCAAATCAATTAACAAGAATTCTTTCCATACTCGGTTTAATATCTTAGCAAATTTTAAGGAGGGAGATGGGGAAAATAATAATGAAGAGAAATCGTTAAAAGGAAATTGATATTAATCTTATTAACCAGCCTAAATTGGCGAATTCATTGATTACTAGAGAGATTGTAATGGGGGATACATCAAATAATAATAAGAAGAGTAGTAATGGGCCAAACCTCTTTAGGAAGCAACAAGCCCAAGGGACCTTGAAACAAACTATATTATCTTTCTCTACTGTGAAGGAAAATCGAATCCAAATAAAAACGAGCCCTTTATTGAAGTCAATCAAGTGAAGCCTAACTTTGTGCAAGATTTACATCTTGAAACACCCATTTTTAGCTTACCCTATGGAGAGTTCTATTCTAGACAAAAATAACCATATGGTGGTCGTACCGGAGAAACCAACTCCGATGAGGAAAGAACCTATTCCACTTTATCAAATTTCATAAGCAATCACTCCAATCTTCAATACTGCATCAATCAATAAGTAGGGGCAAGCCTCCAGATAAACAGAATCACTTCAATTTGAATAATAAAATTCAAATTCAAGAATGACCATGATAAGGGATCAAACAAAGTAAATCAACCTAAAGGTTGGCCAACTTAGATGATATGCTTGAAGTTGATGTTAAGGAGATGCAATTCTATGACTTAAAGGAGTTTCAAGAAGTGGTGGTTCAGCCACAAAATCATTTGGCTAGTTATATCAAGCCTTTTTTTTTTTTTTCCTGTTTCGATGGTTTTATCTCTTGTGTGTTGGAATTACCAAGGAGCAGCAAAAATTTTGTTCAATCTTATCGTCAAATCTCTTAGGGATTATATAAGTTTAGATTTTGGCATTAGTGGAGCCTCGTATTAGTGGTATTCAGGTAGAAAAGGCAATTAAGAGATTGGACTTTTCTTTCTCGCACAGCATTGAAGCTTATGGTTATGTAGGTGGAATTTAGCTTCTTTAATATAATGATGTGAAAATTCAAATTATTAGTAATGATAGGCATTATACTCATGTGAAGTTGTGTTGGCAGAATAATTTTTCCTTTTTGTTAACTAACGTCTATGGAATTCCTAATGCTACTATTAGGAGGACGTTATGGGAAAAATTGTCGTCATTAACTGCTAATGTTTCAAGTCCATGGCTTATTGTTGGTGATACGATACCGAGAGTTCATAGGCCTTTACTTAGGGTCTATAGGAGACGGGTGAAATAATGGAGGAGTGGTAATGTGATATATGTTATATGTAGGTTGTGTTGTGTTGTGTGGTTTTATATGTAGCAGTAGTATAGGAGTTTGTTTGGGGAGTGCTGACGTGGCCTATGGTTAGTTAGTAGTAGTAGTATTATGCTATAAATAGGAGCTTAAATAAAGAAAGATGCAGAGAAGAAAAATACGAAGAGAGTTAGGACTTTGGAGATTGGAGAAACCGAATTCAATATAATCGATAAGCTTCAATTCTTATCTTTTGGCTATTGTTTGATTTTGGCTTGTTTGTGATTTTTCTCATACGGTTTGTATCAATTTGGCGCCGTCTGTGGGAAACTTCATTAGGCCATACAATGACACGATTAGAAACACGAGTGGAATCATTAGAGAAAGATATTCGTGAGATCGAGGAAGAAATGAGAGGGAGTGTATCCGAATTACAACAACAATTTAGTGATGTCAATAAGAAGATTTGTACTTTTGATAGTTCGATTGTTAGTATTCAATTGATGTTGCAAGATCTATTACGAGAACATCGAAAGAAAGATTTTATCAACGGTTATGGAGAGACTTCTTCGGTGAGGAATATTGACGAACACTTGGTGAAGGAGAAGCCTGGAAATGATATGGCGGATGATTTTTTAAATGATGAGGAGTATCGACGGAATGCTGAGAATGTATTGATTCCGGAATTTGATGGAGTAGATCCGGTGCATTGGATAACTCTAGCTGAACAGTATTTTGAGATTCATCGAACTAAGGATGATCGGAAAGTACCTTTAGCTTCCATGTATATGAGAGGCCGATCGGTTTATTGGCTAAAAATGTTAAAACGTCGGATGCCTCAATTGAATTGGCAGGTATTGAAGCAAGAGCTTCTTTTGCGGTATGGTGGACAATCGGCCAGTAATCCATATGAAAGCCTATCTACTCTTCGGCAAACAAAATCAATTTCTGCATATATCGAAGAATTTGAGGTAATCACTTCTCAAGCACCAGAAATGACTAAGTTACAACTTCTTGGATATTATCTTGGTGGACTACACGAGGATATTCTTATGAGGGTGAAAACTTTTAAACCTCTCTCTCTGGCAAAAGCTATTGAATTATCATTACATATCGAGAAGGAGTTTGAGTATGGAATTTTTTTGTCCAATATGGACAGACCAATGGAAGCTAATAGACAATTGAGAAATGATCGAGTAACTTACAGAAGATCATCTGAGCTACATAGTTATGGAGTGGTTTCACAAATGCCTAATTCTTATAAGGTTTCCTCTTACTCACATGTTCCACCAACTTCTGTGGGGAAAACTTTTAACAGTGGACAAAAAGGAGGATCGTGGTTCGATAAGAGGATGTCAGGAACTAAAGCAGCTACTCAACATGCTGTGAGTTTTGATGTTAGTTCCAATGTAGCTAGTGTGGGAGGATCTCGAATTAATAGTGGAAACAATACTAGACAGTTATCATACTCTGAATATTTGGACAAGAAGAAAAAGGGCATATGTTTTCACTGTGATCAACCTTATAATCTTAATCATAAATGTCCAAATAAGTCTCTT
Source organism: Combretum micranthum (assembly GCA_024138025.1). Classification (NCBI taxonomy): domain Eukaryota; kingdom Viridiplantae; phylum Streptophyta; class Magnoliopsida; order Myrtales; family Combretaceae; genus Combretum; species Combretum micranthum. The sequence continues at coordinate 1,683,590 of JAMXBD010000135.1, forward strand.
CGCGTAATAATCCTTGAAGAGGGAAGTGATGGTGGATCGGAGGAATGGGTGGAGGTTAATGCTGATACTATTGATCGTTCTTTGAATAGCAATTGTATGATGGTTGATTCAAATCTTGAATTGTCTTTGTTGGCTTTAAATGGATTTAATGGTCCAAAAACAATGAAGTTTCGAGGAAAATTGTTGCATCAGGAGGTGATCATTTTTGTTGGCAGTGGGGCGAGCCATAACTTTGTCTCCGCACAGTTGGTGCAATATTTGGCACTCCAAGTAAGTACCACTCTGCCTTTTTCTGTTAAGCTAGGGGATAGACATTCGATACAATCTAGTGGGTTATGTCATGATTTGCAGTTGAAAATTGGTGAGCTTTTGGTTGTAGTTCCCTGTTACGTTTTGGAGTTTGGGAGGAATTGATGTGATTTTGGGAGTTGCCTGGTTGCAAACTCTTGGAGAGATAAAAGTAGATTGGAATTTGATGACGCTGAAAATTCCTTATGATGGAAAAGAACTGTTGCTTTGTGGGGATCCGACTCTACAGAAATCCTGTGCAACTTATAAATCTTTAATGAAGTTGAATGAAGGGGATGTATGTAATGTGTTGTGGCAGATGGGAATGGAAGTGCATGTGGCAGAAATGGACTCTATTGAAAGTTTGGTTAGGGTACCAAGTAATATGTTTAATTTTCTTTTTAAATATATAAAAAGGTTTGGTTAGGGTACCAAACCAAACCGCGAATTGAATAGTTTCAAAAAAGAGCAAAAATTTCGATTCGGTTCGGCCCAATTCGGTTTACAGTTCGATCGGTTTTTTGCACAGCCCTAATAATAACTAGTTAATTGTGCACTCGTTGTAGAGGTGCTTAAAAAACATATAGAATTAAATTAGATGAAAAAAATTTGATAAAAGGAGTTAATCAAAGAAAAGAAGGATAAACTAATATAAAAATTAGTGACAGTTAAATTACGGTTTCTCTCAAATTTAAAAATGCATATGAAAGTTATAAGTAGACGGGTGGTGGGTAGAGGAAAAGTAAGTAGGAGGAAAAAATATAGTGCAATAAAAAAATTATTTAAAATTACAGAGTTTAAACTTAAAATGTTTTGGCTTTATAATAATAGATTAAAAAAAAGTTGTATGTATAAGGAGGGAGTAGTATTTGTTTTTTTTTTTTTAAAGCTACATATTTATAAGTGGAAATGGTAAAAGAGTAAACAATAAATACATATGAGGGTACGTTGTAGGTGGCTCTAGAGTCCAAAGAAAGCATTATTTTGTTTTATAATAATAGATAGATAATTTATGAAGTTTTTGTGTAATAATACCCTTTCATTTGTAATACATTTTCAATCTTTTCTAATAAGTACAAATGCTCATACATTTACTATATATTTAGTATTGCATTTCTCTTTGTAGTTTTCCATCCTTTCACTTCTATCTTCATGCATTTTTTTTTCCACTTTCGCTCTTTCTTTCTCCCTTTTATATTTTTCTTCCATTTTATTTATACATTTCTTTTCTCCCAATTAATTTTCTTTTATATTCATTCTTTAATTGCAATTCTCATTCTATCTTTCACAATGTGCTCTCCATTGCAATAGTATGATTTGTTTATCTCCTATTTTCATCTACAATGTTTGAATTTTTTTCTTTTTTTATATTCCATTAGAAGGGAAGTTATGTAATATGCATCAAAAAATCATTTGGATTTTGAGAACTTTATAGCTTATAACATGCACTTCATTATTGTTATTATTATTTGTTTGCGTGAACTTTCCTAGGTCATACATTTTTTTAGTCCTTACTTAATCCATTACACAATTAATTAGAAAGCTATCAATTTTCAAAGTTTTAGGTATTTAGTGCATCTTAATTAATTTTTTTTTAATCTTTGTTATAGTACTCAATTAATTAGAAAGTCATCAATTTTGAAAGTTTTAGGTAGTTAACACATCTTAATTGTTAATTTTATTTTATTTAGAAATATTTTTATAATTGGCAATTTATAATATATTGTTTTACAATTGCAATACCTGATTTTACATTATTTTATGTAATATGTCTTGAGTATGTTCCAAGTTCCATTGAAATTTGTAAAATTAAACCTTTTGATTATTTCAATAAGTTAACATTGCTTTTTTTTTTTTTTCAAGACAATGAAAGTAACTACAAGAGCAACATTGAAATCACGTGATGGTTTGAAACCTAATCTATATCAAGTCTTACTTATACATCTCTTACTTCTTTTTCTTTTCAAGAAAATTTATTTATCGATAATTTATCTATTATTATAAAGTAAAAACATTTTAAGTTTGGACTCCTTTCTTGATAATTTATATGCTAATGAGTACTTTCAAATAATAATTGTTGGACTATATCTATTATAATAAATAATTCTTTTGACTTTGGTACCTTTTCTATATAAAAAGCTTTTTATCACTTATATATTTTCCATATTAAGTTAAAATAAAGGTTGTAACTTTTAAGTTTTACAAAAATTATTCAAATATTTAGGTGATGTAATTTAAAGTGATGTAACTCTTGACATAATTCTGTTGACTTTGGTACCTTTTTCAATATTGAAAGCTTTCTATCACTTATTGATTTTCCTAATCATGTAAAAATGAAGAGTTGCAAATTCTAAGTTTTACAAAAAATCATTGCAATATTTGAGCGGTGTAATATAAAGTAATGTAACTCTTGACATATCACATTACATTTTCACAACTTGAAGAATTACAACACTTCTCATGCTACGTATTGTTTATATAATTATATATGCATGCATAGCACAAGACGTCATCAATTTTCCCTCTTTCAAACCTCTTTAATATTACCTTCATAATTAAAATTCTAACTGCTTATTACGCTCTATTATATTTATGCCACATCCCACCTATTCGACTCCACACATTTTACTATATTGTTTAAAAACTTTTTTTTTTTTGCAGTAACCACCTTACCTACTTGATATTACCTTTTCTTATTGTTGAATTCCATCAATATTCACCATATTTTTAATAAAATAGAAAAAGACAATAGTAATATTAACATTTAATATCACATAGGTTTTACATGACACAATTCTTAACCTTTTACTTATTTTTTTTAAAACTTAAAAATTCTCCCAAAAATTTTAATCATTCATTTATTTTCATTAACAATACCTTTCATTATTTAAACATTTATACATTTTCATCGATTTAAAGACATATCTTTAAACATAAAATTATAGAAAGTTCTAATAATTCAAAAAATACCATATTATTTTATATATCTATAAATAACCATATATATAATATACATATTATATTTATATAAATATTCTTTAAAACACCGCACGTAGTGTATAAGGTACAAAATGAGCTTTAGTTCAAGGAAATTAATTGAATAAGAATTGAGTATACAAACCAATTATTCATATCAAGGTTGTAGCAAGGCAGCTTACCTTTCCGGTCCCACGCTGAGAAATAGTAGAAAAATTTCGAAATGATATTCTAAGTGATATGCATGAGAAATTTATTATATAGAGATTCCAATATGACATTAAATTATTTAAAGCGATCAAACAATAATTGCACACATAGCAATACATACATAGAAACAATTATATCAATCACATATTTGATTCCGATATACTTATCGTTCATTGATCGCACATAACAATTTACATATTTAATTCCCATGATATCCCACATGCATATCAATTGTTATCTTTTCCTAACATCTAGTGCTCTAGTCTATAAGCACATTCGCAGATACATAAACGTAAAGGAAACTCACTCGTTTATAGCATTCTTCTAGGAAACGAAGTAATCATCGGGGAAGAAAAGATCTTGATCCTCGACACCTAAACAAAAGAAATACCCGAAATGAGTATTTCATCAAAGGTCTATTCAAATTCTATAGTCCTGTCTTATTGAATTCGTCAAAATTCGTATGAATGGAAATCCCAACTTAAATTGGCTATAACTTGCTCATTTTAACTCGGAATTTCGCATATTATATATCGATTTCTACCTACTCAAAAATATCTATCTATTTCTAAGGTTATTTTCATCAAAAGAAGTCATTTGGGTCTCGAAATAATAACGTACAAATTTGATACGAAAATTCCATTTTCAAAACTTAAGTTTCAAACTTTTCTTCATTCAAGAATTCTTGTACAAAAATATAGACATTTTATATGTTTGAAAAATCCTTTCAATATAAACTCAAACTATATGCATGAAATTAGTGGTGTTGTCTCAACAATGATTTTGTAAAACAATGTGTCTTAAAAATGAGATAAGCTTAAGACTTGAAAAGAAATTAGTTTTGCTTTGAAAAATTTCCTAAATTATCATAAGTGAGTATTTCCTTCTTTAATTCCATTTCTTAGTTATTCAGAATAATTAATTTTTCAAAAGAAATTTTAATCTTTTAAGATTCATATAAATTTATTTCTAGTGGTTTGGAAAACATAGTTTTTCTAGATATTTCATGGTTGTATGTTCTAAAGCTTTTCTAAAGTTAAATCCACTTTAAAAGAGTAATATCAATAATTTTTATAAGTTATTTATTATTTTATTTCCTAAGTAAAGCTTATCCTTAGAAAAGTTATTCTTTGATAATTTTGCAAAAGTTGTCTAGACTTTAGGATTCTAGAGTGTTGGTGGAAAACTTCGATAAATGAGTTTAAGAAAACTCTTGGTTAAATCAAGAATTAAGTTTAAAGAAACTTTCTTATTTTATTGGTTTGAAAAGAGAGTTTGTGATAACTTTACTTTATGTATTTCTTGGTAAAATCATATATTATTACTAAAACTTGAGCTAAACTTATCTAACTTTAGAAAAATATTTGTTAAGATAAAACTTTAAGTCTTTAAGGAAAAATAATTTCTTATGCGACAAAAATTTATTTTTTAAAGAGAATTCCTATATTTATTACTTAAGAAAACTCATCTTTTTCTATCATGGTTGAAACAATAACAACATATTCATGCATGAATGAGAATATGTAACTATGAGGAATATAATAAAAACAACATAATAAGATAAATTATGTAAGAGCATAAAAGTAAAGTTAAGTATTGGGAACTTTAGCTTCATCAAGGTATCACGGACTAAGAGAACTAGTCCTTAAAAGAAAAGAAAAAGCAAAGAAAGAAAATTGTTTTGACTTGATATGGACAAGTCTAAGACTAGAAAGAGTAGTCTTAATAATATCAAGAAATAAATAAATTACATAACTTGAAAGTAAATAAATAACAAATGAGCTTATATTCTCTAAATAAATATATATACATAATATATAATACTTTATATAAGTTAGATTAGAAACAATAATAACAACATAAGGAAAAATAGAAACATGAACAAAAACAAAACATGAATAAATTATTGCTTCTTTAACTCTCATGAGCTTAAAAAACATACACTAAACTCATGTTAAGTTGTATGAACATGATGAGTGAGTAAGAGAAATTTTACCTAAAGTTATGTATTTGTTGAAGAAGAAATGAATGGGTTGTAGTAATATGTGGGAATGAATTTTCTAGAGAAAAGAGAGAATTTGTGAGAGATTTTGAGAGAGTAATTTTATAGAGTGATTTTAGTAGAGTTTTAGTATGAATTGTGTTGTATGAAAGAATTAAAGAGGAATGGGGTATTTATAGATTTTTTGAGTGGAAATTAGATGTAATAAAATAAATTGAAAAAGAAAATAAAATTGGATGGAAGAGATAGGGATAGGCGCCGGTTTTGCTTGATGTAGGAGGGAGAAATTGATTTATTTTGTTTGTTTTGTAATAAAAGAAGTAATGTGTAAAGTGTGATGTGATTAAAGTTGTATGGGGAAGGTAATTGTAAGGTATAGGTATGGTAGTGTGTAAGAATAGAGTGTAAGAAAAAGTAGAGATAGATGATTAGTAATGAATAGTAAAAAAGTACTATGAATAGCAAACTAGACAATTAAAATACCGGTAATAAAGAAAATACTCGTAAACGGCCTATATCTTATATTTTTAGTTATCGAAAAATTCTAAAACTGATATTTTTGAAAACCTTATATTTTTACTAATCTATTGTTGTTGTCGGAATATTTTCACTATCCGGTACACCAGAGCACGGTTTTTGAAAACTGATCCCGTTCGAATCGGAAGGACACTAGAAAATTACGAATATGATTTTTTTAAGTTTTCTTATATTATTACGAATCGTAATCCACAATTATCTCAATTTCATTTTCTAGGGTTTAAGAATACGGGATTACCGGATCTAGATTCACTAGACTAATCATATAACTAGATTAACTTTAGAGTTTCGTTTTAACTTTCGGTTCTTAGGGTTTGCTTATATTATCGAAAAAATTTAGAGGCTTACAAATACAGCTCAAATGCAAACGCCATATGTGTCACATTCAATCTCAAAGGTTCTGGAAAAGTAAAGTAAAGACAACAAAGGTGTATAACACAATTCTTGATCAAGCAAATTAAAAGCCTTTTCTTGTGCTTCATCCCATTTAAAACTAACAAATTTTTTAACAATTTCAGTCAATGTTATTGCTAGTATATAAAATCTATCACCAAACGTCCATAGAAACTAGGCAGAGCATGAAAACTCCTCACTTCAGTAATACTAGTAGGCATAGGCCAATCCTTAATTGCTTTAATTTTCTCCTCATCTACTTCTATGCCTCTAGCACTTACAACATAGCCTAAAAAAACTACTTTTTTTTCAAGTAAAAAGATCATTTCTTAAGATTAGCATATAAATGCTCATTTTTCATAATTAAAGTATACTCTTCAGATGATTCACATGTTCTTCTAAGTTTTTGTTGTAAATCAAAATGTCATCAAAGTATACTACAACAAATTTGCTTATAAAAGGATGCATGGCATGATTCATCAATCTCGTGAATATATTAGGTGCATTAGTTAGTCCGAAGGGCATAACTAACAACTTATAAAGCCCTAATTTAGTTTTAAAAGCAGTTTTCCATTCATCCCATTATTTCATTTGAATATGATGACAACCACTTTTAAAATCAATTTTAGAAAACATACAGAACCATACTTTTATTAAGCATATCATCTAACCTACGAATAGGATGACGATACTTTAATGTAATTTTGTTGACAACTCTACAATCTACACACATTCTCCAAGTTCCGTCTTTCTTGGGCACAAGTAAAACTAGCACGGCATAAGGGCTCATACTCTCACAAACAAATCCCTTTGCTAGTAATTCATTCAATTGCCTTCGTATGTCTTTAGTCTCTTTAGGACTACTCCTATAGGAAGGCCAGTCTAGAATAAAAGCTCTAGGTATGAAATCTATTTGATGCTTAATCCCTCTAATTGATGGTAACCCTCTGGGAATTTCTTCAGGAAACAGATCTTCATATTCCTACAAAAGATACACAATAGAACCAGGAAGAGAAGAGATAAGATTGTTAGTAGAAATCATTGCCTTCTTGTACATAAGTACAATCAAAGGCCTTCTCATTCACATCAATCCTGATCTCACTTTTAGTAGCAAAACAATTCAATTGCCTTTTCTTTTCACTCTTTTCTTTTTGTCTCACTAGACGCTTTGTTTTTTCTCTCTATCACCCATGTATCATTTTCATTAACTCTCATGCCTTCTCTCTTTTTCTCATTAGTTCTTAACATCTCTTCTTCTTGTTTCGATTTATTTTGATCTTCCTAAACTTACGTTGGTGTCATGATAAAGTCATATTTTATACAACTTTTATTGGGCAATTGATGAATAATTGTTGTTAATCTCTATGAAAATTGCAATAATTGGTACTTGGAAATGTTTAATTTAATGTTTCAGGTCTAAACGGAACATGAGAATCAAAGTTAATAAAAGTGAGAAGTTTGAGGCAATTTTAGAGAAGAAATGATTGAACACCGGCATGAAACAAAGCAACATTGTCGGCTTTGAATAAAGCAAACACCAACCTTTGAGATTTTATACAAACGCAAACAACTTCAACTTCTTAACACCATTGACGTTGTGTCGGCTTTGTAAGGAATAGAATGCAAAAATATTAAAGTCGGCATTAACACGGCCGACCTTGAAGAAGAATTCCACTGGCTTTGAAATTTTTGAAGCTACGCCAGCATAATTAACCTGAACACTGCCGGCGTTGGGACAACCTTAAGCATCCACGTGACCTAAAATTTAAGCACCAGCACGAACGCCGCCAGTATAGGAAGAAGAAATTAGATGACTTTTGCAATTTCATTATACGCCGGCTAATCTAGATTCAACGCCTCCAGCGTTGAGACAGTGCTAAGTGTCTACCAAAAGTAAAACATTAAAGCCATCCTCAACACTGCCTGTGTAGCCTTGTTTGGAAACCTTACGCCACCATGAATGCCACCGCGTAGAAGTTGAAAAGGCCAGCATACGTTTTGTAACTGCAAAAATGAACTGAAGCAATTCAAACTGTACATCAACCTGGCTATAAGACAACAATGGATCCTTTGCTCGAGATAAAATCAGAAACATATTAGAATACATTAGGGTTCAATTCTAAAATAGATATATTGAAGAGAGAGTTGTTCCGGGATTAAATTGTAGTGATTGAGAAGCTTTTTATACATTTTGGAAGGATTGATTTTGAATTTGAAGCTTTTGTTATTTGAATTTGTGATATCCAATCTTATATTTATATGCAATTTATTTGTTTGATCCTTATTGCTTATCATGATGTCATTTGCGAAATTTCGATTTGATTTGTGAATCTATATCAATGAGTTGCTAAATTTTCTTTGTGAGAATTTGATGAAGCCCTAAGCATGCTAATATGATAATTGAAATTTTGTTATGTGATAGTTAGATTGTGGAATATTCATTTTGAATTCTTATTGTAAATCTTGTTTCTTAATGGAATTAGGGTTTATGAGAATCAAAATAACTCGAAAGAGAAATTAGGGGTCACGAGGAATTCATGAATCAAGGTAAAGAACAATTGCGAAAGCAGCGTGACTTGATCTGATTTAGAAATTATCTTAGGGATTCATGCAATGTTTTAGGTTAATTTTTCACTAAGGGATTAGGGGAAGTTGATTTAAGGCATTAGTCAATTATATAATTGAAAGATTCATAGTTGTAAATTTGATTCCACCGATAATTTATTTAGTAGAAGTTATTAGGTTATTTTGTAGTTGAAAAGATATTAAAACTTCATTGGGTTTTAGATCTTTGATAATGTCATGTGACTATCTACAAGTCTAATTGTTAATATAACATGATTTCGGTTTGATTAGCAAGATAAGGGTGGATTCTGTTTTCCCATACTAAATCATTATATATCTTTCAAAAACACTCTCTTGCTCTCATTAATAGTGATAGTTTAGTGAATTAGTAAATATTTTGAAATTGATTACTGAATATTAGTGGAAATTGATAAATATTTAGTAGTTAATTGATCTTTGTGGGAACGATATTCGATTCATTTATACATTACTTGATTCGATCAAGTATACTTACTGGTGTATTCACACTTATTTTATATCTATTCATTTTCAAGGATCATGTCAAAGTCTTCAAATGGAATGTCTTTTAATCCTTTCAATAATGAATTTATGTGAATGCCCTTCGTGAGTAGCATTCCTATCAAACTTGCATGCTTTGTAAAATGATAAATGACATGTATTCATGGTACTACATCACACATTTCTTCATCCTCGTAGTTTCCTAATGCAAACAATAGCTTCACTTACTTATTCATCTTCACCTCTCTAGATTCATTCAGCCATTACTTATATGGCTTAGGATGTTTAAGTGTAGACAACTTAAGCAATTCCACTAAATTTCCACTTTCACTACAGCTCTAATATGGAAAATATTCTCCTTCTACTGCTTAAGTTCGTCCTCTTCCACCTGCTATGTACTCAAAGTGCGTCTAATTACCAATGATAAGTTTAAAGCATCTACCTCCTCATTATCAGTCACATATTCCAATTCAGGCATGTCATCATCATCTTCTTCACTCTCACTTGCCGTGTTATATTCATCATTGCCCAAAGCATCATAGCTTTCTTATTAGGGCATTGAGAAGCTATGTTTCCAACCCCATTACACAAAAAAACTGCGTATTTTACTCAAACCAATTTGAGATTCAGAATTACCTTTGGTTTTATTAAAAGTTTCCTCTTTTGGCATAACATGAGTAGATTTTTCTTTCTTATTCTTCTTATCCTCCTTCCTCCTTTTTTTTTTTTTCCACGAAGTAGATGAAGTACCTTCATAATTGTATTTTCCTTTCCTCTTGAGTTGGCTCTCAAATTTCAGTGCCATTTAATACATTTCTTCTAACTCCGTATAATGCTGCAATTCTACTTTATATGCAATATCTCTATTCTACCCATTAAAAAATCTAGCCATAGTGGCTTCATAATCTTCCTTTACATTAATTTTTTCATCACGAACAACTCCATTTCCATGTAATATTATTCTACACTCCTACTTCATTGAGTAAGTTCTTGTAACTGGCGATACAATCCTCTATAATAATATGAAGGAACAAACCTCTTTCTCATGATCTGCTTCAGCTCCCGCCATGTATTAATTGGCTCCTCTAAATTTTTCCTCCTACTAATAGTAAGTTGATTTCACCATATACCAGCATATCTACTAAATTCCACAACAACCAATTTGACCTTTTTCTCTTCCGAATAATTGTGGCATGCAAAAATCAGCTCAGTCTTGTGCTCCCACTTCGGATAAGCATCTGGGTCACTGCGGCTTTGAAAAGGAGGAATCTTGAATTTTATAGAATTCAAGTTAGTATTAATTTTCTCACCTCTCCTCCTAGTGCTTTCTTATGAGTTACTCTTGCCTCTGACCCTAGCAAGCTTCCTGTAATCTTATTCATCATCAGAATATGGCTCTCCCTTCAAACTCTGCTATTCAAGGCAATCCATTCGAATCGTCAATCCTTGCAACATTTCTAATACTCAAAGCCATACTACTAGTCTCTTCTCCTTTTCTTCTTTGAAGTGTTAGACATCCTATGATGTTAGTAGATAACCAAACAAATAATAAATAGGAAAAGAAACCTCACTTCACTCCTTCACGTATATCATTCACAAAAATATGACACTCAACCCTCGTGTGTTACTCAAACTCAAAAAATACACTTACCAACTTACCTCTCAATCCTTTGTCTTACGATTCTTTATCGAGCTTACGATCTCAATTCATGAATTTTCTTCCATGTATTGTTCCTTGCAATACTTCAATTCTTAATAAGCATATAATAGGATTGAAACTCCAATAGAAAACATAGATGAAACACAAATCTACTTGTGGCTTTTTTTCACACAAATCAATTCCTTCACAATTTTTTTTTATCTATAATTCTTTTTCTTTTTCTTTTGATATTCTTTTTTTTTCTTTTCGATATTCTTTTTCTTTTTCTTTTTGATATTCTTTTTTTTAACAAGAACCTTAAGAACAACAAAAGGATTCAAATTGAATATAGAGATACGAACAATATGAGTTAGAGTTTTGGATTACTGTACTCAAATCAAACTAGATGGGTGATTCTTAGATAACCTTACAATGATACCAATCTGATGCATGCTAGGTACGGATCTTGAAGTTTCCCATGCTCTAAGAATCAAAGCGAACCTTGACCCGAGGAAATATCTAGAAATTAGATATAAAATTCCACGAATGTTGGTATGAATTGATGGAATGATTTTGACCCGTTGGTTAAGTAATCTTAAGAATCTTGATATAGAGATATCAACTCTATAGGAAATACCGACTAAGAACCTTGGTATAATTAAAGAACTCAATAAGAATCAAATTCTTGAAGATATGACAAGCTCTCGAAAGAACTAAAGAGAAGAATCTCTCTTAATTGATTTCCAATCAAAAAGTAATATGTTCTTCATCCAAACAGAAAGGACTGTATGTAAACGATGCAAAAGAATTCCAAAAGACACAAAATAAAATATGTATGTCGTACAAAGAAGGCTGGCAGCCTTTATAACTACACTGGCGGCCTTGCGAGTGGCTTTGAAAAAATTCCATTATGGTAATCTTTTAAGCCAGTTAAAGGTCGGTGGCTTACTTCCCAATGCCGGCGACGCATCTAGGAAAGTTAGTGGTGTACACAGGTAATGTACAGGTCCGTGTTACTTGAAATAAAGACCACTGTGTTGTGACTTATGCCGGCGGTGTTGGGTCTCTAAGCTGGCAACTTTAATCCGTTCTTGGTCTCATTTCGCTTGCCATGTTGCATTCTCCTTCTAAGTTGCAAAGGCTAACAAAATGTATTTATTTCTGGTTCTAAATCGATGTTGATGAACTTTTAGTAATCTTCAATAAAATTTTGCATAAATCCTTGGAACGCTTCTTAAAGCTTCTTATTTCTATTTCAAGTAATCATTCATTCAATAACTTGAATTTGTTAAGACGAACTTGATGCAATAGTGCTTTCATCAAGGGTTTAGAAATTGAGCCCATTAAGAAGTACATATATTAAATTAGGTAGATTTGACATTTATTTTAAATTTAGATCCAACTAGATTAATATTGGTTATTGGACCTAAGAATTGAGTTAAAATCCAATGGAATTTAATTTAGATCTTAATTAAACTATTGGACCTTCTAATTTTCTATTTAGGTGCATTAAGGGTACTTTAGGGCTTTTGGGTCCATGAAGAGAATTTGAGCTCAATTGGAAATTTCGATACCCAAAATTGATAGTGGATTTAAATATTTTATGAATAGGCCTAATCTGATTAGGTAAGGGTATCGAGCCCAATATTATGAAATTTAAGTCCATAAGACATAGGTTTAGGTATTTGCTTTTTTTATAAGTTTAGACCCTAATTGACGAAGGAATTCATGATAGAACTTGATTTGGCCCATTTAGGTTTAAATGGGCCTAATTGGCTAGAAATCAAGTTATTAGTCTTAAAGTTATGTTTCCATGCCAATTTTATTTTTTGAACCCACTTGTAGGGTAAGTTCTATCGGTGGTACCTGAACTTTCTCAATATAACAGAATTATATTTAAACAATTTTTTCACACAAAATTACCTAAACTTTTAAAATGTTTATCTAGAATACCTTTGGCTATATTTCAGCATTTTTTATGGTCAGAAACTGACATGGCAAAGGGATTGATTAAAATAATGGTTTTCATTTTTAGTTAGCATTTTTTGTTTATTTTTATTTTTATTTGCTCGTGCTCTCTATCTCTCTCTTCCCCCCCCCTCCCCCCCCCCCCCCCCACCCCTCCTCTTCCTCCTCCTCCTCTTCTTCACCTCTTCTTCTTCTCCTTAAGAAAAAAAAAAAAAAAAAAGCTAACCAAACTTAAGCCAACTCCACGGCCTTCAATATAAATGAATGTGAAGACTTAGTTCCTCAACTCGGTGTCAACTCAATCCTTGCTTCTCAGCTATGGAAGTCTCCTTCGCCTTAACTCTACACTGACTCAATTCCTCCATAACCTCTACCCACCACTCTCCACCAGCACCACTATCTATATCTCACCGCACCACAAAATGGGGTTGCTCCTTCGCTATCCCTCCAACCCCACACCAAAAGAGCAAGCTTTTAGAGAAAGAGAAGCCCCATGACTCATTCTCTAAGCTTAGCCATGTGACTCATTCTCTAAGCTCTCATCCACACATCTTCTTGCCTAAAAAAAAAAAAAAGCCATGGCAGGGCTTCAGCACTACCTCCACTGAACGCATCATTGAACATCGATGAACCATTGAACCCAACCTATCAAGTTCGCTGAGTATAATCACAGGGACCAACATCTTCTTTAACAACCCTAAACCATCACCTCCACCTACATTAAAATAACCCACTACCGAAACCAAATGAGTTCATCAGAATTGCAATCGCACTAGAACAAACTCCTTTACCATTGTTAGGATCTCTGGACTCATTAATGATCGAGGTCGGCCTAGGTTGTGGTATTTGTTAACGGTGGTTGAAGTTAATGGTGATGGATTCGAGTGATGGCAAAAGTGAATTTGAGGGATGGTGGAGGTTTGAAATGAGGGTGATTGTTGGTGGAGCTATGGTAGTTTAGTTAGGCAATTAGGTAGGGGTAGTTACAAGTAGTGGGACTGGTGGTTTGTGGGTTTGAGTTTAGTTTTGGTCGGCTTGAAGCAATGATTTGTTAGGCAGTGATGTGGTCGTCTAGGTTAAGTGGCGGCGGTGTTAATGGGTTTAGGTGGTGATGTACGACAAGGTTGTTTTTTTTTTTTTAATTTGGTGAAGAAGAATAAGTGAGGAGTAGAAGAGAGAGGGCACCGGGGGGGGGGGGGGGGGGGTGAGAGAGAGAGAGAGAGAGAGAGGAAGGGAGGAAATAAAAAAAAAAAAATAATGCTAATTGGAATAGGAAAAATATTTTTTCAATCAATTCTCCTTACTATATCATCTTTCGACAAGAAAAAAGGCCAGAATCTAACCAAAGGTATTGAGGTGAAAGATTTTAAAAATTTAGGTATTTTTATATGAAAAAAATTTATTTTTGTACAATTCTGTTATGTTGAAAAAGTTCAGGTGCCGTGAGAGAAATTAACCTCCCACTTATATTTACTTAATTAAATTGGACCGTAATTTATTGTCTAAGCCCAAATTTAGTTATCAAGGTCCAAAACAAATATTTACTAGTCAAGTTGATCCTAAATTATTTCTAAGTTCATTTTAGCTTGTATAAATTATATTATACCCATTTAAGTCATTTAGTCCATTTAAGCTATTTATGCCATAAAGGTATTATTTTCACTACGTGGGCCAATTTAGGTCATTATAGCCTACTTAATCCTAGGTTAATTTCAAATTCAATTTTTATGGCCTATTATATTTATAAAGCCCATCTTATTGCTATTCACTTATTTTGAAGCCCATTTAGTTAATTAAAATCTATCATAACTTGATTTGACATAATTAATCAAATTAAGCCAATATAATTGATTTAAGTTCTAAACAATTATCTAAGCCCAATTTAGTTACTAAAGCCCATAATAATTTATTTACATTGATATGGGCTCATACTATATTCATTTACCTAATTTTATAATTAAAAGTCTTTTTGTACCAAATTAACCTAATTTAGCTCATAACCTATATATATATATCTAATTTTAAATTAACAAAAAACCTATGCCTAAGTTGACTAATTATAACCAATTGCACTTTAATCAAGCTATTTTAATAATTATTAAATTTAATTAAAGTCGGATTACACATATTTTTCCTAGAAAACGAGGTTGGAAAAATAAAGGAGGTTGCGCATGGTCTAAAGATTAGACTAGTTCACTATTGTTTCATCAATTTCACGTCTGGTTCGGTTCACACACTTGAACTAGATATCATAGGGGTTCGAACCAACTAAGATCATTAGAAAAAGAGATGCAAAACTGGCCTGTTTGGCAGTTACAAAATTTCGGTTTAGATAGTGTTTTATACAGTGCACCCAAAAAAGAAAAATCTAAAAAAATATTAAATGATTTAAAAAAATTCTTAAAATTTTCATATTCAATATACACTTATTGAAATTATTTCCTCAAAATTTTGTGCAACAATAAAATCATTTGATATCATTTCTAAATTTTTCAAAATTAAGCAAAACAAGGAATTGTAAGGCAAATTTCATAACTATATAATCATCATAGGTTGTATAAATCATATTAAACACATTTACAACATAATATATGATGACTTTAACATTTTTACATAGTTTTAACACATTATGATGTGTTTCTATTGCCTAAACATCAATTTCTAAGCTATTTTGGAACTTTTAATTATAAACATAAATTTCCATATTACATAATATATTTGCATTATATAAAAATGGCATAAAAACATATTCTAAATTTAGATCTATGATTATAACATGTTTCTTATTTTATTTATCAAATAAAAGAAGTTTACCCATACTATGCATCAATTATATCATCCAAACATTAATTTATAAAAATCATCTCATGCACATGTTTATACTATATAGACTGTACTATTAGCATATTGTTTGGTAATTGATAGCGCAATATATAAATCTATCCATTTAATATATAGTTTTTGAAACTTTTTCTTCCACATTTATGTATTTGCACTTGGACTTTTCAAACCTCTTTTTTTTTTTCCCTTACTTTTACACCTTTTTCAGTGTAATCTTTTTTCTACTTTTGCACCTTTTCAATTTAAGTATCTATAGATGTGCTATTTAGTAAATTATTTTTAATTTTCTTTTTCAAATCCAAAAACTTTCTTCACATTTATACCTTCTCACTTAGAATTTTCAACTCTTTTTTCACTTTTATGTCTTTTCAGTTAATTTTTTAAAGATGTGTTTTTTTGGGTAAATTTTATTTGTTTTTTTTTAATTAGACTCATTTACTTCTATTATCTATCCATTGTAATATGTAATTTCTAAAGCTTTTTCCATTTGGTATCACTTCTTTTTTGCATCAGTACCTTTTCGAATCGTTAAGTAATTTATCTTTTCGAATTGGTACCTATTAATATTACATTTTTATTTTATAAAATTTCATAAAAAATATAATAAAATATATAGAGAAAATAGTACAAATTTTAACTAAGAATGGGGACGACAATTGTAATTGTCATCTTCAGCATTTCTTTTATCTTTAAAGCTTCAAATAGACCTTGGAATACTAAAATAACACACTGAATATATATGACTATTAACTTTGTTTTCTTTTTTTCTTTGCCTTTTGATTCTTTTCTAATATTGCATCTCCTATGAACCTAGTTAATTTATAAGCGTGTAAATTATACACTTATTCTCTTCTTCAATCTTTTTTCTCTTCTCATTATTTCTAAAACACAATTATATTCTTTAGTGCATTTATATGGAATAAGAAGATTGGTTCTTTGCTCAACCCAATTTAATCTTAACAATTAAGACTAGTTTCCTTCATATGATGTATTTATAATTGTTGTTTGGTTGCTGATATGAGTAGGCATTTGTTCACTGGGTGTGACTTTTTTGTAAAAAGAAATTTTGATGCCTTTTCATAGAGGTTTAATGATGAAAATGGTATTTGAACTTTCGTTCAAAAGAATAATTAGGAACCTAAAATTTGGTTTTTAATAATTTAATACATGGACAAAGGTTTTTGTTGACTTTTTTCATATATGAAGTTTGGTTTTGATAATTTTGATACATGAACAAAGTTTTCATTGACTTTTTTCATGCTTGAAGCAAGTAAAATAAGGCAAGAAAAAGTCTATGAAAAGTTTGTTTAAGTATCAAATTATTCAAAACCAAACTTTAGGTACTTACTTATTCTTTTTGCGAAAGTTCATGTATTATTTTTGTTATTATCTCTTTTATAAATAGCATGATTTGCAAATTTACATGTAAGTATATTTTTTTCCCAAAAAACCAGGTAAATTGTTTTATTTTATAATAGTCTTAACTTTCTTTTTCCATCATAAAGACTAAATCATAACAAACATTAAGTACTGAACATAATTATCTAAAAATAAGTCTTAGTTTTTTACTAACTACAAGACTTCATAATATGCACGATGAATTTCCAATTATTATTGAATTTGTTTATAAACAAATTAATAATATAAATATATCACTAAAAAAAAAGATAGCACAAAAATAAAAAAAGATAGCACCACAAAAGCACAATAAAATAAAAATAAGATTGAAAAAGTACCATAATAACATAGATAATCAAAACCCCTCAATCCATGTATAAATATATTTTCTGACTACAACATTAAAAAATATTAATTTTTCTAAAGATTGTCATAATTAACATTTTTAACGATGTATGTTGATAAATTAATTATAATATTATATATATGTTATTATTTCGTTAAATATTATGTCTTAGCACTATATAATATTAATTAATCGCATATTATGTGGGAAAAGTTGTAGTGTTATACATGTCTAGAGTTATTAACTTTAATTATTGAAAAAACACAAGTGATAAATTAAAACATAATGTGTAATTAAATAACATTATTAATAAAAACATACAAATCATAATTTTTTTTTAATGTTGAAAAGGTATGAAGTCTAAAGAATTATATCATAATAAATATCGCACAACCAGTATTATATCTTTTTATATAATCTATATATATCAATATTTAATATGATATTTTTTTTAAATAAAAACAATATGTTATTTAAAAATGACTATCAAAACATCATGGAGCTTGAGCTTGATATAAGTTCGGCTCGGCTAGAACTCATTAATTTTTTTAACGAGCAGAGCTTGAATATTCAAAAGCTCAGCTTGACTCGATTTGTTTGCATCCTATTTATATAACTAGCAAATTCTTAACGATTGTGCATGTTGTGGGATAATGGGTTAGTAAGCTTTTGTGATAGTTACAATGCATATGGGGTGAGCCTATTAATTCATGTTTACTTATATGGATGTCCATGTGCCAGTTGGTACTCTAAGTCATGGTGAGAAGCGCTCTAACAGCCATTATTATGAGTTGAGTATTAATCTAATGGGTCGGTTCAAACAGTTAACAGACTGGAGTAAACTTTGGAGAGTTGTGATGCATATTAAATTGTCAACAAATCCTTTACAGCTGCATCACATAAACTATTTTGATTTTTGGCGATATTTCTTTTTATTGACATGTCGAGTGGTTCCAGCCCCAATTTTTATTCTTTCCACTAGGGATGTAAACGGGTCGGGTTCGGGTCGGGTCATTCTGTCCCAAACCTGACCCGATTAAAAATTGAGTGTCCCAGAACCCGACCCGACCCGACTTCTTAGAAACCCGACCCGACCCGAACACGACCCGTTTAATCTATTACATAATTAAATGCATCATTTTATTATTTGATTAAATTATTATCATAGTGAGGCATGTTTAGGAGGGCAAAAATTTCAATGGAGTTGATAAAGATCCTAATTTTATTTTAAAAAAATTAGAAAACGTTAAAGACAAGTAAAAAATTATTAAACGTGAAAACTGAATATATAAGGTAAAGTCAGTAACTCAAGACATGTCATTGCCTAAAATTATTAGAAGACTTACATATATATATATAATATATTCAACTCAAAATAATAATAATAATAATAATAATAATAATAATAATAATAATAATAATAATAATGATGATGATGATGACACTACACAACGATCTATATATTCTTGATTTATTTGTCATTACATATATATATAATATCTATTTTTTTTTAGAAAATTAATTTTTATACTTTGTTGTGTTGCATGGGAAAGAAATGAATTTTGAAAAAGTGGGAAAGGTTGCACATGGAAATCGATTTTCTCTGGATAATTGGTCAGTGATTATTAATTGTAAATATAATTTATATCCTATCATGTAACTCAATACATGAATAACAAAATGATTATATGAAAAGCATCATTCAACTAATGAATAAGTAAATTCCTTAAACTAAAATTTTTAATTTTTTTTTTAATTAAATCGGGTCGGGTTTTCCCAACGGGTTATGAGTACAACCCAAAACCCGATCCTAAACCCTATAGGGTCTGACCCTATAGGGTTTTTAGCGGGGCGGGCGGCGGGTACCCTATAACGATCCGCCCCGGTTGCATCCCTACTTTCCACTTGTCATCGCATTTGTTGCTGTTGTGCAAATTAGTGAAAGCAAGATGGGGAAAAATAAATAGTAGCATTAAGACATAAATAAAAAACAGTTGCTTTCGGTTTTCTGTTTTCCCTTTTCAATATAAGTTTTTTTCTTATGAATATTGCCATAAATAATATTTGAATTTTGATAAAATATGGGGTATTTGAATTTTAAAATTGGTTGATTTAATATTTAAATTTTAAAATTAATCAATTTAATACTCGAAAAAACTTTTCATATTCATCAACAATACCTCCGTCAATTTCTTTCAGATACTAAATTGACAAACTTTAAAGTTTTTTAGATACCAAATTAATCAATTTTATAATTTAAATATTAAATTAACTAATTTCAAAATTTAAGTAATTTTTTATATATTTTATTAAAATTGAGATACCATTTATAACATTATTGTTTTTCTTATACATTACGTGCTTAACGAAACGTGTTGTTATATAACGATTATATACGGGTCGTTTGCATCATTTTCTCTGTCTGGCCATTTGTTTTCATTGTCAATAACGATTTGACCGAACGAAGCTGGACGCCAAACGCATAACGGATACGTGCACGAACACCAGTCATCATATAATTTATCCAGCACCCGAGATAATTTGTTGCTCATGACTTCATACACCTCATCAGGTTTAAATATTATTATTATTATTAGGAACAATATCATAAATATTATTTAAACTTTTGTGAAATATGTAATCAAGTATCTAAATTTTAAAGATGATCAATTCAGTACCTAAACTTTGAAATAAACAAATTTATTATTTGAAAAAACTTGATTAAGGTATAATTAGTATATATGAAAAGTTTTTCAGGTACTAAATATACCAATTTTAAAGTTTAAGTACTAAATTGATCAAATTCAAATTTAAGTATCTAATTGTATATTTTATCAAAATTCAAGTACTATTGTGGCATTAACTCTTATTATTATTATTATTTTGATGCTGTCACTTTTATTTCAGAAATGATGCGGGCTAGGGGATTGGTGTTTAATATAATTCGATCTTGGATCAAGCTGGGTGTTTTGATAAAAGGTAAATCCTGGCATAAGATGCCGTGTTATAATATTGTATATATAATAATTGGACCATTCCAAAGTCAATTATATTTAATTAAAAAAAAAAGACTGTTTGTCTAATCCAACGAGCTAGTCCTTTATGGTTTACCATGGCAAGCACGCAGTACGATGATTTTAAAGCCGACAACATATTCAGTTTTCCGCCATAATTTGTTACTTTCCTTCAAAACAAAAATTGGATAGGCAATACACACATGCATCAGTGGACCTATGGTAAATGATTACCAATCACATTTTAATATGTAGAAGACATAGGGGGTACCTTAAAAAATAACTACCATCATTAATTCAGAACCAATAGAAGACAAATTGAACATTAGGACTTACTTTGGATTTGTAAGTTAGGTCTGCAGAACAAAACACCATTAGTGATGCATTGTAGGTGTTACGAGGCGAGATGTTCTCTCCTTCTGAAGTGTCTATACGATGCTCGACCATTGCTCATATCATTATTTGTTGTTATTATAGATGGCAAGTCAGGTTTTACTTCCTTGATTTTCCCAGATTTGTTTCGAACCCATTCACCCCATTAGGAGCCCCTACTCGATTTTGTCACAGTCCTCCATAAGTTTAGGAAGCTCAACTATCTCAATTAATTTTGGCCTGTCATGACCTCATAAGAAGAGCGGTATCAACACTCCGCCAGTTTGTTCACGGGAGACTAGACTCGCCTTTATATTTAACCCATATCACGAGTAAACCAACTTGATAATGCCATTTGCAACATTACATGCTCGAGTTAGATACTCCCATCAAGCCCTCAGCTTTCAAACTATGACATTCTCCCTAACCTAAATTTCTGAAGTCCTCATCATGAGGCAAATTTAGTGCCACTACCCACTCCCTCAAGATCACTAACCTTTTTCTGCCCATTGTCAACCCTACCCATGATCATTTGACTAGGACTTCGAGTTTCCACAGGCATCATCTTGCCTTTACCCATTCCTCTATTCTCTGAGATCACCTTTTGCTAAGCTGCCCAATAGAAGGGTTTGCTCGACAAGGTTCATTATCATATTCTTACATTAATCTCAACTTATGACACAGCTACCCTCTAGCAACGATGTCCTCCCTTTGGTGGCTGTTGTTCTTGAGTTTTATCCATATGGGCTGAATTGATAACAAGATTAGCATAGATTCTTGTTTTAATCATGACTCGCGACATAGCTACCCTTTGGTAACGATGTCCTCTCTCTGGTAACTGCTTATCTTGAGCTTCATATACACGAGCCAAGTTGACAACTAGAACTGCCTATAAATTAAGCACATTGAGTAGCATTTAGGCAGCCCGATAGAGCTAGAACGTTAGCTCTAATACCAATTGTCGTGGGACGGAGGTTCTCTCCTCTTTAAGTGCCCATGCGATGCTCGATCATTCCTTATATCATCATTTATTGTTGTTTTGAATGGTGAGCCAACCTTTTTTTCCTCGACTTTCCTAAGTCTGTTTCGAGCCTATCCACTCCGTTAGGAATGCTCTTTTAGCTTTGCCACAATCCTCCATAAGTTTGGGAGGCTCAATTGTTCCAACTCGTTTTGGCTTGCTATGGCCTCATCAGGAAAACGACATCAACTCTTGATCAGTTTGCTCATGGAAGGTTAGACTTGCCTTTAGATTTAATCCATACCACGAACAAACTGCCCCTACCGATGCTACTCACAACGCTTTATGCCTAAGTTGAACACTCCCACTAGTCCAATGCGGTTACTTTGATACTCAAGTTAGATCGCATCCCATGGGTATGGGAGGAATAAATAAGCATAAGTTTTTCATAGTAACATACTTTTATCTAAAATGTGTAAAGGGAGATTTTTATAGGAGAAAATTTTCTAGCAGTTGTGCATGCCTCAAGATCATGGAGTAATGGGGAGTTAAAAGTGGTTATCATGGGCATTAGAAGCATACCATTAATATGTGACTAATCATTTCCTCCATTAGAGTCAACAACAGTTACTTAGAGAGAGTTGAATGGTTTGGTTTGGGGTTTGCCCAGTGCTTAGTTGGGTAGTTGGCTTGCTGAGCCAATGGCAAATTAATACTCCTAGGGGCTCAAGATAGAGTAAGATAGATTAGCCTTGAACTTAGTAGGTTGACTCAAGTGTACAATTTGTCAGGATGGGCCCATGCCCATAGTTGACCATCGATAATTGTCATGTGAGATTTATGGATATGATTGCGTGTTAAAAAATAATTGGTGTTTACTTACTATATGTATATTTCACATGGCATGTATTACCTATTAAAGCTTTTCTCATTTCATTGATACCTCTTATGATTTTATTTTCAATTTCCATGTCCTTCTCCTCTTTTATTGTTATCGTATTTGTAGTCAGATTTTAGAGTCCTAACTCAAATGAGCCCATAATAAATAAAAATAGGAGAAAAATAAGGTGTGAGCTATAATTGGATCTTGCAAGAGCCTCGTGGAAATCTTTTTGGTCTAATTCGAGCAATCACCAAATCTCCTTCTGAAATTCTTGATCCCTATGATCAACATCTATAATAGACTCATATAATCCATTGCTTAGGTTAATTTTATTTCTTATTTCCTCATGTAGGTTATGAATATGGGTAGCAAAAGATTTAGTAGGTTCATAAGGTTTAGATGTAAGTGGTAGTGGTATGAGATCAATAGGGCAACTATGTTGATAACCTAGTACAACTTCAAAGGGACTCAATCTAGTAGACCTATTCATTGAGCTATTATAAGCAAATTCTACAATAGGAAGGATGCAATCCCAAGTAAATAAATGGTCTCCAACTAGACACCTCAACAAATCACCTAAACTCCTATTAAGTACTTTGGTCTGACCATCAGTTTGAGGACGAAATGTAAAAGAAAATTGTAATATGGTTCCTAGTGTTTTACATAATGTCACTCAAAAGTAGCTAACAAATTCGACATCCCTATTTGACAGTATGGTTTAGGTAACCCATGTAACCTAACTAACTCATTAAAGAATAACTTGGCAATGTGAGAAGCATAAGCAATCTTACTATAAGGTATGAGATGTGCTAACTTAGAAAAATGGTCAACTACATCAAAGACGGAGTCATGCTTCCTAGTTGTCATAGGTAAACCTAACACAAAATCCATACTAATTTCTTGCTAAGGAGAATGTGGAACAGGTAAAGGTGTGTAAAGACCTATATTCTATTTCTTACGCTTAGAAAAATAACAAGTATGACACTACTTCACTATTCTAGCCACATCTGTCTTAATGTTGGGTCAATAAAATCTATCCTCAACATGACTATAGTTTTATCTCTACTAAAGTGACTAGCTGCACCACCAGCTTGTGATTCTAAAATAAAAAACTCTTCTAGAAGTTTTTGGAATACACAATCTATCTCCTCTAAACAAGTAGCCATCTTTAAGGACATAGTCAACATGAAGTCCTAACTGACCATCGAACAACGACACATAGATCTTCCTTAAATTAAGACAAGTTGCATATTGCTTTTTCACCTTTTCAAAACCAACAACCTCAACAGATAAATTACCTAACAATATGTGCATGTGACTAAGAGCATCAACAGGTTTATTCTCAAACCTAGCTTAATGTTTCAAAATAAATGTGTACTTTCGTAAAAATTGAACCCATTTTGCATGTCTAATTCCAAGTTTCTTTTGTGAATTTAAATATCTAAAAGCTTAGTGATTACTGTACAAAACAAATTCATTAGGGAATAAATAATGCCTCCAATGTTTCAAAGCTTGCACCACTATATAAAACTCTTTATGGTAGGTTAAGTACCTTTGTTTTGTGTCATTTGATTTTTCACTAAAGAAAGCTACAAGATGTCCCTCTGTACTAAGCACTCCACGCGCTAGATGCATTACAACTAACCTCAAACACTTTAGAAAAATCAAGTAACTTAAGCACAAGTGCTTCAATCATCCTTTTCTTTATTTTTTTTAAATGCTTCGGATACACTTTTAGTCCAAGTAAATTCTCCTTCCTTAAGAGTTTGTAATTGCGGCCATAATGGTGCTAAAATCTATAATAAATCTCCTATAAAGAGTGGTAAGTCCATGAAAACTCCTAAAATTATGAATCTTTTGTTTAGGCCGCCCAACAACTGCCTTAGCTTTCTCTAGGTTTGCTCTTAATCCCTCTATTGACATGACAAAAACCAAGGACTAAGTGGTCAAGAAGGCACACTTTTTCAAATTCACATAAAGCTCCTCACATCTAAAGGTCTCAAATAATCTTCTTAAAGGTGGCAAATGCTCTTCCTGGGTGTTACTATAAACTAAAATACCATCAAATATACCACAAGAAACTTCCCTATGAATGGTCTCAATACTTGTGTCATTACTTTCATAAAAGTAGATGGGGCATTGGCTAATCTAAAGGGCATAACTAACTACTCATATAGACCCTTTGTTGTCTTAAAGGCTCTTTTCCACTCATCCCCTGATTTGATGGTGGTATCCACTCCTAAGGACAATATTGGAGAACCACTTAGATCTTGAAAGGAAATCTAACGTGTCATCTAACTTAAAGATTGAAATCTACACTCAATAGTGATATTGTTGATAGCTTGAAAATCTATATACATTTGCTAACCTCCATCTTTCGAAGGGGTAAGGATTACGTGTAAAAAATACAGACTAATACTCTCCTTAATAAAACCTTTTTGCGATAGACCATCTAGTTGGCGTTTAACTCCACGTACTCAGTAGGATTCATCGTATAATGTGGTATATTAGGCAATGTGTTGCTCCTGGGACTAAATCTATGGCATGCCGTACGTTACACATAAGTCGTAATATATTAGGAAGACCCGCTAGGGTAAGGTCCTTATATTTTTCTAGTAAAAATTTCACTTATACTGGTAGGTTTGAATTTTGCTCAAGGGTATACTCCTCTACTTCCTTAACTACTAAAGCATACAAGGTGATTTCCTTCGACTCGAGCTTAAAATTCTTTAGCACTTGGAAAATGGAAGATTTTCTAGAATCTACACCAACTGTCCCTTTATTGATATTAACCTTAAGTTCTTTAGGTAGTAAAGGGCTAAGCTTAATTTTCTTCCCATCATGCATGAACAAATAGGCATTAGCTCTCCCATAATGAATTACATCGAGATCATACAACAAAGGTCTCCCCTGGAGAACATGAGTGACATTTATAGGCACTATGTCGCTCCAAATTTTGTCTGAATAGGTAGCAAAATGTAAAGAAACTAAATACCTTTAGATTACAGGCAATGTAGTCTTATCTACGCAAGCTACCTTATCAAGTTAACGTTACGATTTCGGCTTAAGACCTAACTTAACCATAACAACTTGTCAAATGACATTCATGATGCTGCCCCTATCAATAATTGCCTTACAATTGTGACCATTACACTTTATATTAGTGTGAAACTTACTGGTTCTCCTCTAATCATCTTATTTCCTAAGTTGGGTAATGAGACATCTAACAACATTTGAATTTCTCTCTTCATAATTCAAGTCTGTGACACTTGTAACACCTTTGACTAGAACTAGCCTTAGAACTCAATACATAAATGTTTTTATGCCTAATATTTCTATCTTTAGATGTAGTCGTATTACTGAATTTAGGTCCTACAGAGGCACTCCTATTGGATTTGCCACTTCTTTCTCTAAAATTATTACTCTTAGATACTTGCTCCCTTACTTGATAACTAGATTGCCTCTATAGTCTTAACCAGCTCTCAGTCTCTAAGGCTTGCTAGAAGGTTTGTTTTAGGGTTTCATTATAGTAAGGATGAAGCTCTCTTTTAATATCTTGTTGCAAGCCATTCCTAAACCTAGAAAGTGTCAACTCAGGTGTCTTAGCTCATCACACCTAATTAAAAGCTCATCAAACCTAGTCATAAGTTCCTCAACAGTTAAATTTTCTTGCCTAAGATTAATGTGCTATTGGTAGAGTGTATCTTCATAGGATAGGTGAAATGTATTTCTCATTAAGCTTAGTTTTCATCTCTATTTAATGCAATATAGGTGGTTGTCTTAATCACAAAAGTTACCTTTCTACATTTGTCTAGTATAATTTGGCTTGACCTACTAATAACATCTTAGCAAAATGCACTATATGGTCCTCTAGCATCCTATAAAAATCAAAATATTGTTCCATGGCAGTTATCCAATCTAACAAAACAGCAGGGTTAAGGCTCTCATTAAATGTGGGTGGATCTATACTTTGATACGCTCAATAATAACATCAACACGATTGTCATGATACTAGTTCTCATAGGTAGGCTCTAAATAGTCATCCTCATAGAAATTCCTATTTGGAATTAGAATCTTACGACGTGATGGGTCAACCTTATGGGAATTTTGGATTCTAGGGTTTCTCTAAAGGTGACGTCTGGGAGGTGGGTCATCTTTTAAGATAAGTGTAACGTCCTAAAAATTTAATCAAACATTAAATCAATTAAGGTGCTACCGCCACGTATAATACTCTAAAGTATTACATGCTTAGGCTTCCTTTAAAAGATTTTGTTTATGTTGAACATTGCTACTCAATTTTAGGTTGTGAAATCATTTAGTTAGATTTTCAAATAACTAGATTTAGTGATGGAAAAATCTATTTTATAAAACAATTTTTAAATAAAAAAATTTCAAAACTTCCACTCACTCAAGTGGAAGAACTTTCATTTAAACAAATCTTTACAAAAGCTTAATTACAAAACATGGGCACCAACAAGCTTCTTTTAAGAAATATTACAACTTAAACTATAAATCCAGCTCATAACTTAAATAAAAATAAAAACAAGTAATATCCACAGCCCCAACCCACATCATCCATCAACCATCACCCAAAACTCGAGCCAAGCATCAACACATCAATCATCATCAACAACAACTCCACCATCTTCATGATCATCAAATCATCAACCTCCTCGTCATCATCATCAACAAGAATAACAATAATCATCACCATCATCAAACCAAGACGTGGAAAAAGAACAATAACAACAACAATAATGAGCTGAAGCTCAATATACAGTAACACAAGCACACACGAAATGTCATCCGAGCTTAACTAAATACAATGCAACAAACAAACAAGTTATCATCATTAATTTAAGGTAAACAAATCAACACTGGAGCACTCAGACTCCAAAACAATCCAGGAAATGATTTTCCATCCCTAGTCCACCACCGCAGCAATGGGAAGCGCACTGATAGCCCCTGCAGGCAACTATCCCAGGGCAGGAATCTAGGGGTTCTCAGTAACCGCAACTACTAAGGGGGTTGACATAAGCAGCCCGGTTACTTATATCTGTGATAATATCACCATAAAATAGCTTCATCCAGGGCTCACGCCCGTTACACACACTCTACTCATCCCATTTCATAACATCATCCAGTTCGATCATTCCCATAAATGTAAATCATATCATATTACTTCTTCTTGAGCCTAAGTAGACGTTACACCGATATCATTTTCCTCATCGGCTACCCGTCTAGCCACCTATTGGAAGTTATTACATCATGACGAGTGGTCTAAGTGCTTAAACTATCGTGTCCATTCAGACAAGGTGCCGCTCCTCAGATCGGATTCAATGGCGAAAGCACAACCATTATTCATCATTTATTAACCAAGTTTAAGTTTTAATTCGTTTTAGAATACCTATCCTAATAATTATCACACAAGTTACTGCGTGCCTCTCATATGAAATCTAAACAGGGTCTCAAAAGTTGATAGAAGCCATCTCAAATAATATACCAAATATCCATATATGTTCAATAATTAAATTCATATAAGAACTTAAACCAATAATCCACTTATATAACGAACTCATATAAGAACTTATATCAATTATTCACTCATATCAAACTTTTATTATAATCCTATTTGATCGGATACTAATTTGGAACCCCATTATAGCTGCGAAGATCGCCTCACCAAAACATGGACAATTCTCCTTTGTCAGTCAAAAAATTTATTTTCTCTTTGTTTATGGTATTTTATTACAAAAGTATCCAACAAAGAATTCATATGCAAAAACATATATTTCTTAAACAAACACGCCTTTGAAATAACATATTCATTATGTTATTAAGAGATCATCCTAAAACATCCATCTAAACCAATTATTAGTTATTAAGTTCATTCTAGCTTAATCTTAGCCAACTTGATTAAAGTTAATCATTTAAGTCATTTATTAAGTCAAGTTAATTAAACTTAAACAATCTAACTCATTTTAACTTAGTGAAGTTCACTAAGTCATGTTGTACTTAGATTCATTACTAGTTCATTATACATCTAGGATCCATGTCAACTTGAGCTTATATTAACTTAAACTTAGCCAAACTAATTAACCTTAATCATTTAATTCAAAAACTAAGTGAAAGATGGTTAAACCAACTCAATTTAATTCATTTTAACTCATTCAAGTCTATTTAATCAAGTTGAACCTAAGTTTGTTAGCTAAGTTCATTTTATAACTAACTTCTATATTTAATCCAATCATTTATTAAATCTACAAATCCACCTAAATCAGGTTTAATTACATCAATTAACTAATATAACACATCAAATATTATTTACCTATCTCATTATAGCTCAAAAAGACTCATTTCCTATGTAAACACACATTTAATAAACAAAAACAAGTTTTAAACTTTTTTTAGAAAATATATTAGCCGAAAATAAGTAAAATTTCGACCTTGATACTTTTTGAATTTGCAAAAACTTAAAACATGAAAATCGTATATCTCTTTTTAACCTTCCAATGCAATTTGAATCACTTCAATCCAAGGTTAAATGAAAAAGTTATGAGCAAAATATGAAACAACATTGCTGTAGGGAAATCCAAACGTACTGTTTCAAAGGCCGTTTAGGTCCTTACACCCCTCCAAACAAGCCATTTCCAAAGCCATTTGGACCTACGGAAAATACACAAAAACTCTAATAAGCGCTACACCTTCCGCTACAAGCTGTTTCAAAATCGTTTACACCTAAGGAAAGCGTACAAAAACTCATCCGAGAGCGCAACACCCTTTCCCACAGGCTATTTTAGGGGCTGTTTACGCCATATACTTCCCGAACACCCCTCCAAACATGCCGTTTGACAGGGTGTTTGGATCATCACAACTTGCCCTGTTTTCTTTCTTCTTTTTTTAACACTTTTCACACATTTTACTTCCATCAAACCATTATCTAAACATCACATGGACTAGTTTTCATATTTGTAACACTTCTATGTTCATTCAACAACATCAAACATCTTCAATTCCTCCATCAAACCCCACAAATACTATTCATCATCTTCTTCACACACCCACCCCATATGAACACGTTAAACCAACATATTCATCAACTTCATCACAATTTCTACTTAGATATAATATCAATTCATCATATACATATAATAACAATAATGAAAACAAGAAAAACAACACTTATCTTATATGTTCAACAAACATAGACTTCTTGATCTTTATTTCTAGTTGTAGAAGCTATCCTCAAACTCGTTTTCCATCCTCTATCTTCTAATCTTCTTTTCCTTAACTTTAATTTCCTTTTTAGTTCTTGCTGTAATTGAGATTTGATGGTTAAATTGAAGAAAGAGAAGAGAGAAGAAAAGTAAGAGAAAAAGGGAAAGAAAGAAAACAGGTAGGAAAAGGGAAAGAACAGAAAAGGGAAATAAGGAAAAGGAAAAAGGAAGAAAAGATAAGGATGGGGAAAAATTAAGGATATTTTTAGAATAAGGTATTAGATTTAAACATTTATGATAAATATCCTTAGTATGAAAACTAACTAGAAAATAATTTGAGAACATATATGTTAGGAACTTATAACTTGATAGAAAAAAGTAATTTAGGAAATTTTGATATTTAATTCGGGTTCGAGTTTAAAACTGATATTTTTAAACTAGTAATTGATTTAAGAAATTAATAAGATTTTACAAAATAAAAGATAACTAAAGTTTAAGGGTTTAAGAGTTTGTAAAACATTTAAAATATATTTGTTTAAGATTTAAGAATTGAAATTGAAGAAAAAGGAGTTTCAATAAAGAATTTGAATTAAATGAGAAATTTGATTCTTAAAAAAAAATTCATTGAGACATATGAACGATTTAAAAGAGTATTTTAAATCTCAAATCTCAATTGGACCTATTTTATTAATTTAATTATGACAAATTTTCTATTCTTTTCTCTATTGTCTACTCATTTCATTTATTTAAATTATATAACTATGTTCAAAATTAACTATTTACTATATTATTTAATTAAACTATTTCTAAATTAACTATATGAGAGTTTGGGGTATTTCAATAAGATTCCTATTTGGGTCATCCTGACTAGCTGGTATCCTAGCAAATTTTAAGACATTTATGCGACTTGCAAGAGTTTCTAGCTGGCGACTATGATCATCTAACTCGATATTAATTTCCTCCATCTTAGACACCGGTTGCTCTAGCACCACAACAATATTGGTCTCCTTTGTCAAGTCTCCTCTTAAAGTTGTATCATTATGGGTTTTTGCAGAGTCAAACATTATTTTTTGTTTGTGTTTTTTTTTTTTTGGTGATAAGTAAAGAATTTTTTTCAAAAGAAAGATTGCTAAAATGAGGTTCTGATAACAAAATTGACGTAAGATGCAAAAACAAAAATAATTAATGAAAGGATACGGTATGAGAATTACGGAAAAAGTAATAAAAAAAGTTAACTTATACAAGAATTATAATAAGGAATGTCAAGAAAATTCACCACAAAGAACAAAGTAACTAAAGAGTAGAGTTAAAGATGATTGTCCCTTTTCTTTGAGCACCTCCCATTTGCTTTGTTCTTAACCCTTCTTTATAATTATATTTTGATGAATAATTAAAGTCACTTCTCGGAATATGAAGTTGCCTTCTACCACGGAAGTTCCAAAGCTTTATCTCAAGCTGTGTTGTGTGCTTGACTTTTGGTGTTGCTTCACTAAATTGCAACTTGTATTTAGTATTTACTGGACGATCATTGAAAGACTAACCAATGTTCGGAATATTTGTAAGGAAGATTTATTCCATGGATGTCTTTCTTTCAATAGCGACGAGTAATTGCAAAGATAATATAATCTAAAAATATGAATCGATGAAATATGAAAAGACAAATTGATAACCTCACATCACCATGAAATTTGCAATGACCTCACACTACTAATGAAAGAAAAGAATTACAACTTAAAAAATAAAATAATTTCTTCTTTGTTCACTATTCACTATTTCAATAAGTTATTCAAAACCACAACAAACAACTATTTATAATAAAGTAAGGTTAGATATGAACCTCATCCCCTTCCTCGAACTATCACGCAGGATTCCACCATGAAAGCTTGTTTTGAGCTTCAAAGATCAAAACAAATACACTTCTACCTCATTTGTTTATTATTTTTATTAATTTGATCTTAAATGTTGCAAAACTTAACGTTTTGAACCCTTTAAAATTCAAAAGTCCGATCTTTTCAAATTTCTATCAACCTTTGACCTTTCGCTATCCCGACCCTTTAGCTCTAAAACTGCCATTCATGGCCGGTTTCATCCATTAGACTCCTTCCCCTTCTCCTTAATGAAGATAGTCCCCCTCTCTCTCAATAAAAAAAAAAAAAAAAAAAAAAAAAAAACTCTCCATTGACCTTTATCTTCTTGCCAGAAGCTCTCTCTATATCTTCCTCTCAAAAAGTTGGAAGCTCCCAGCTTTTTCTGTAGTGGTGGCCGCTCTCCTTACTCTCTAGTCTCCCTCAACCCACCATCTCCAACTACCATCACCGACCCCTAAGTTCGAACCCAAGAACGAAGATTCACCTTTGTTGACAATCACCATTGCCAAACAACACTCAACAGAACACGCATACACCCCCAACTTCAACACCGATTGGTTCGACCATCAAAAGATCCACTACATACCCATGCATGAGCATAAAACCAAATACCTATCTCTACTAACAAACCCAAAACTAAAACCAAAGTCTAAACTAAACATGAACACACCACATACAAATAGACCTCACATCACACATGCGCCAACCTCCAACATATGACCAAACAAGCCGCCCCTAACCAATAAGACCCAAACACAACACAACCACCATCACTCGCGAACATGCCCAAGACAACAACTAGACCAAATGCCTTTAATAACCCATCTCAAACATAATCGCCACAAATTACCATTGAACACTCAACGACACATCACGACAACAACCACGATACATACCCAAACTAAAAACTCAAACCTCCCTCATGAACCACAAACACCCAATTGACCAAAACCCACACACACACGAACCAAATATCATACAAAACAAATGCGATATAGACCAAATCAAAACCAAACTCCCATTGAGACCTCCAAGTGCTTACTACCACTCATAACCCACTGCCATTAACCCCAAGCATAATATCAAATTGTTGAACTTGTATGTTTAATATGGATTTTGATAAGACAATATGATGTACAATTAACTATTCAATTATTGTAAACTATACTTAATTAGTCAAATAATATGTTAAAATATATATGTGCATGTTGCAAGTTTTTTGTGGAGATTGTGTCGGTTTTTTAGTAGGAACAAATTAGTGATGAATAGTATTAGTCGAGGGGTAAGTTGAGAACTATACTGCTTCATCTACCAAGGTGAGACAAACTCAAGACTAAAGCTTGACAAGCCAAAAATGCAGAGCCATTAGTCGAGGGTCAGGTTAAGGGCTAGACGAGTCCACTCCTCAAGGCGTAACAAGCTCAACATGTCGAGGGCTCAATAGGTCTACTGATTAGGACTAGACAGATTCAAGACTAAGACTTGATAAGTTCAAAAATGCACAGCCTTGGTCAAGGGGTTCATCGAGAGCTTGACGAGTTAAAAATTTAAGACTCTACTAGATAAAGATAAAAGACTTGGTTGAGGGCAAAACTGAGGCACGACACTTTGAGATGTAACTGTTTAAATATAAAGCTGACGTGGCAAAAAGAGCTGTTGAAACGCATTTAATGCTTAGCGACTTAAAGACGTTATCTTTAACGGACATTTGAATTTTTGAAGGTTATATATAATCTGTCCTTACGAGATTCAACAAGAAAGAAGTGCAAAGGTGAAAAAGGGCTTTTATATGCGAACAAAAAAAAATCACTAATTTTCTTGTTCTCTTATTTATTAACTTGTATATCTTACAAAAAAGAGAAAAATACTTTAATACTCTGTTCATGTATTTGCTAGTTATCATAGAGCATCTAGAGAAGAAAAAGGAAATACTTTATTTTCTAAAGTATTATAATAGTGATTTATTGCTTAGCTTAAGCGTGTTTATTTGTGGTGATTAATAACGTGGTGGTGAAGTTCGCGATTAGAGGCATTGGTAGATCATGGAGAGTAGGAAATGGGCCAAACTCCATGTTAAATCTGGACTTGATTTTTCTATCCTAATCTCTTTAATTTTCATATTATAATCTGTTGTGAATTATCTGTTGCTATTAAAGTAAAATTAGATTTGTTGAATTAAAATTAATTGATTGAGCTTTTTAAGGTAAATACTTAATCCAACTTCCCCTCTTGAGTATTTTATAATGCATTTTCACATTTTTATTTAGTATAGGAGCCAGTCTCTATCTTTTCTGTACTTAATCGCGTAATAGAGTAAAGATCATGACATCTAATGCAATAAGGTTTCTAGAGGGGTAAGTTATAAATAGACCACTGCTTCCTAATAGGGTAACTACTCATATTGGAAGTGCAAGATGTAAATTTTTTTTAAAGCTCAAAATAGATTAATTTGGAATATTATAGAAAACGGGCTTCTAAAAATAGAAGAAAAAGAAGAAAGAGATTACAGTGAAGAAGATTGGAAAAAAAATTAGATTTAAATGAAATTGATATGAATATTTTGCATGTGATCCAAATGAAAGGGATTTCAATAGAATATGTACATGTAAATCTATTAAAAAAATTTGGGATGAACTGGAAAAGACTTATGAAAGAACTTCTACAGTTCGAGATACAAAAGTAAGTCTTTTATGTGGAAAATTCAAAATTTTCAAAGTGCTTCCTAATGAATCTATAGATGAAATGCATAACAGATTCATTAATATTATAAACCCCTTGAGTGTACTTGGAAAGAATTTTACTAATTTAGAAATAAATTATTAGCTTCTCAGGTCATTACCAAAGGATTGAGAAAAGAAAAGAACTGCCATAGAAGAAGCACAAGACTTAAGTGCCATGAGTAAAGAAGAACTCCTTGGAGTACTCAAAACATATGAGCTCATCAAAAAGCAAGGAGAGGAATATAACAAGAAGGCTATTGCCTTAAAAGTCTCAGGTCACATTTCCAGCGACGAAGATGAAAATGAAGAACTTATCTTGATAGCTAAAAAGCTTAAAAAGTTTATGAAGCCCAATAACAAGACAAAGAGAATGGATAGAGATAGCAATTCATCAAGATATAAAAAAAAGGATGTGATAATACAATTTAAATGTCATAAGCCAGGACACATCCAACAATATTGTCCACTGCTTAAAAAGGCATCTAAAGGATCTGGAAAAGAAGCACTCATCGCCACTTGGAGCAATGATGACTCAAGTGACTTAGATGAGAATGCGTGCTTCATGGCATCAGATGATGAGGTAAATCCCCCCTCTTCTCCTTCTTATGATAAATTGTCTGCCATACATGATAAAATATGCTATAAGTTAGAAAAAGTAGAAAAGAAGAATAACGTGCTTAAATCTTTAATGGTTGAAGTAGGAGAAGAGCTAAAAAATTTTCAAAACAAGCATGAGGAGATCAAATCAGAAAAATGAAAAACTACATGAAGAAATAAATAGTATGAAATTGGAAAATAATAAGTATAACAAGTTAAAAGATAAAAATGATGAGTTAAGCAAGATCAATGAAAAATTAACTATTGAGAATGACTTGTGTGATCTAAAAATTAAAACCATAATAAAAAAATAGAATGTGTTAGCAGTGGTAATGAAATCCAAAAAGAAGCTAAAACTTAAAAAAAAAATATTGTTAAAAGCTAGCTTAAGTGATTCAAAAGCAATTATATCCAAGTTCACAAATGGTAAAAAGAATTTGAACACACTTCTTGAAAATCAAAGGTGTGATTCAAATAAACATGGAATTGGCTATAGTAGAAAAAGCAATTGTAAGTCGCCAAAAACTCGATTTGTAAAAGCCAACCATGAGACATGTAAATTGTGGTAAAGCTGAACACATTACACGCAACGTGCAATAAGAAAAACCATGCATTTGAATCATAGAAGCAAGTTGGTTTGGGTTCCTAAGAGAAAGATTCTTGTCTTACGTAACCAAAAAGGACCCAAACTCAAGTGGATACCAAAGAAATAATGCTATGTTTTATAGGGATCTTCAAGTGGAAATAACAATTGGTACTTGGACAGTGACTGCTCCAAATACATGATTGGAGATGCATCAAGTTTACATCTCTAAATTTGAAAGATCAAGAGAATATTACCTTTTGGAGATAATTGAAAATCAACTGTTCTTGGTGAAGGTAACATTCTCGTAAACAAAGATTTAATTATTAAAAATATACTGCTAGTTGATAATTGAAAATATAATCTGCTTAGTGTAAATCAATTGTGTGATAATGGTTTTAGAGTAACATTTCTTGCCAATAAATGTTCTATTGAAAGAATTGATAGTAACCAAGCGTGTTTTGAAGGATACAGATAAAGAATATTTACAAAATCAATTTAGATAATTTAAAATCATCAAATGAAACTTATCTATATCCCTAAAACGACAATTGTTGGTTATGGCATAGAAATTTGAAATATGCTAACATGGATGTTATTTCAAAACTTATTAAAAAGAATCTTATCAAAGGTTTACAAAAAATAAATTTTCAAAAGGATAAGATTTGTCAAGCATATTAACAAAAAAAGCAAACTAATACCGCTTTTAAGTCCAAGGCTATTATTTCTACTTCTAGCCCATTAGAACTATTGCATATGGACTTATTGGGTCATACTCAAACTCTAAGTTTAGGAGGCAAGAAATACACATTGGTTATTATTGATAACTTAGATATACATAGACTTTCTTCCTTACATCTAAAGACAAAACAAATCATGTCTTTTTTAGATATTGCAAAAAAGTCTAAAATAAAAAAATGTTTTAATATTATATCTATTCAAAGTGATCATAGGGGAATATTAAAATTATGAAATGGTGGTTTTTGCAGTAAATATGGAATTGAATACACTTTTTCAGCACCAAGAATTCCACAACAAATGGTGTAGCTGAATGAAAAAACAAATAGAACTTTAATTGAAATGGCTAGAACCATGTTGTGTGAAAACAATTTACCAAATATTTTTGGACTGAAATGTAAATCTGCTTGCTAATATATCAAATAGAATTTCTATAAGACCAATTCTTAGGAAAACCTCTTATAAGCTTTGGAAAGGAAACTTATATTCATCCATTTAGCACTAAATATTACATCTTAAACAATGGAAAAGAACAATCAGCTAAGTTTGATGCTAAAAGTGATAAAGGATTTCTAGGTTATTCTTTAACAAGTAAGGCGTATAGAGTGTTTAATAAAAGAACATTAATTATAGAAGAATCTATACATGTTGCTTTTGATGATTCTTTACCTTATTCATGCTCAAATGATTATGTAGATGTTGTTTGTGCTTATTTAGATAAGTTTTCTCTTGAAAATACTAATAAAGAAGAAAATAAACACAATAAGATGTTGTATATGAATATGTTAATAATGATCTTTCTAAAGAATGGAAATATGCAATATTACATCCAAATATCAAATATTGGTGAACCTTCTAATAGAGTACAAACAAGATCATCCTTAAGGAACATGAGTAATTTTGTTTTTTCTATCAAAAATCAAGTCTAAAAATATCAAAGAAGTTTTAAAAGATGAATTCTTGATACATGCTATGCAAGAGGAATTAAACCAGTTCACAAAAAATAAAGTTTGAAAATTGGTTCATAGACCTAATAATAGACTTGTTGATGTGTGTATGATCACCAAGTATAAAATTTATAATCCAATTAATTCAAATCCACACAAGGCAGCGCACCTATCTTGTAGTATATAAATTAACTCGGATGTCGTCCTAAAGATCTATGGGCAATTACTAGTAATACCCTTTCACTACTATCTAGTCTAAATTATCAAAAGATTGTATTAACCCTAATGACTAATTATACTAATAATTGACAAACCCTAATTATAGAATATGAGAGCTTTCCTTAATTTAATTCAATTCACAACAATGCCCCTAGTTTTGATCCACCCTAACCCTTAATACTTATGATAAAATTAACTGATGAAAAATCAAATCTTGAACTGCAGGGTTTCTAAATTAAACCAATTACTCTCTTCAAGTCAATTGATTCCTAATTTTACATGAGAAAATGGGAATCTCTTCCTTCACTCACGCCAATGTAAAATTGCATAAAACTCACAAACCCTAAATAAAGATTTAATCTTTATAGCAGAAATTCGAAGCCTCCCTATGTCTAGGTGAAACATGCAAATTTATCATTCATGTAAGATCTATCCTATTAGTTGAAATCTCTTTCTAACTAATAAGAATCAAACAAGCAATAATCCTGGCCAGAAAATTATTACAAGACAATTAAATCACATGAATGAATTCAAGATCAAAACTTTCATCAATTGATAACAATTCAGAACATGAGTTAGGGTTTCACAAAACCTAGGGCATACAAATCTACTCTTCCATATGATAAACTATAAGAACAATAGATCTAGAAGAGTTTAAATGAATCATAATAACAAAAACCCCCTTTGAAACAATTGTTGTGATTCCGGATGGTTGTGCCGTCAATTCTCCTTGAAAAGCTCTCCAAAAGACGAACTTAGGGTTAGAAAATGATATCTGACTCTCTCTCTCTCAAACAATGAAAGAAGGCTGTATTTATACAAAATTGCATATACACGGGTACCCTACACGACTCGTGTAGCTCGGGGCGTGTACAACTTAATTCCAGCGCATTTTCCTTTGTTGTCATGTGTACACTACTCATCCTACACTACCCGTGTAGCCTGGGTCGTGTACATTGAAAAAGCTGATTTTTCTTCAAGTTTATCCTCCAAATCTACACTAGTAGTGTATAATTACTAGTGTATGACCAGTAACTTCATCTAGGCTCCATAATCCTTCAATAACTTGGTTTCTTTCATGATGAATCTCTTAAAAAGCTTCATTATTCCATAATCATCCCTGAAACAAGTAATTAACCCAATAAAAGTTCTTTCCTTTAATGACTTACTCAAATAGCATATAAAATATGCTCAATAATGCACAAATAATGAGGGTCTTAAAACACTTATCAAACTTCCCCACACTTAATCGTTTGCTTGTCCTCAAGTAAACAATAAAGAAAAAAATCCATCATCAAATATACCCATGAATTCTTCATAAATTCGAGTTCATTTAGCATTCATACTTTTTAACCGTAGCGACTCACTTTGTACCTATTGCTCAAACCTACCGTATAAATGTAATTAGCATACTAAAATCAAAATTTTAAGATTAATCCAGGTAAATCAAACTTTACCCTCACCATTTAAAAGTAGATTCCAGAGTTACAAAGTAATTACAAAGTCAAACAATAGCAAAAGAGACCCAGTTATACTTCACCACCTGTTAACAAGTATATAAACTTTTCACCCACTTCTCTAAGCACAATAATATAAAATGAAAGTAATTGCATCTGTTTTTCCCTTGGATTTTCTCCTTCATTTTAAATCTCTTTGAATTTCTCTCTTTTTTTTTTTTTTATAGCCTTCAAAGGAATTTCCTTTGGACGGGGTGTAGCCCGTATCTTTTCAGCTCTTATTATTTGTTCAAAGCTCATATAATGAACTTTTTCATTTCCTCCCTTCTCGTTATAGTGAGTTCATTGAGTCGGTATATCCCGGGCTCATCACCCAAGTAACCAGGTTTTAAAGGGACCCCATCGAACTCTCCTCACTCTAACATTCAAGTTCAGAATACTCATAACTCAATTGCTTGAGTCATTGGAGTAAAGATTGTGTTCTCCTTTTTTTTTTTTTTTTTTTCAATTCAAAGAAGTTATTAATAAAGGATCACCATGTGATAAACATCATATGCTCTTTCACAAAATATTAAGAGGGCTCTCAAAATTTTTGAAAAGAAAATATACAAATCAACAAGCTTAAAAACATAACCGTTTAACTTTCAACTAAGGACTTCAACCACTTCTAAACTCTAAATTCCATTGTTAAATAGCAAGTAAGATTACCCCACCTAGATTTTATCCAAAATTTTAACCAAGTATACCAACTACAAAATAGGTGAGTAAGGTACTATGTAAGTCGCTTTTACTTTAAATTGAATGCTAATTCAAATAATTTTAAAGAGTATATTTTCAAGATTTATCTTAATATTCATCAACTGCCAAGCATTTGCAAACTTGTAAGTGGGGAATTCATCAACAATATAATATGATCAATCAAGTACATGCAATATCTATCAAGACCCAAATATATTCCTTTCAGAATACCCCTTCCCCACACTTAATTGAGACAGTGTCCCCAATGTCTCACAATGCAATGCAAAGTAGGAAAAGAAAAATAAAGGAATAAAGATAAGAACTTCCCCATATGAAAGCAGTTTCCAGGAAAATAACTGCAGCACCATCAGAAGTAAAGGTTCGTGAACCCTAAACAAAATTGAGCCAGCTTGACCTAAAAAAAAAAAAAAAAAATTAACCTATCCTAAACATCCATCATCAACATTATAAACCAGCAGCAAAAGAGTCTTCCCACAAGGGGATCTCAATAAGAACAGACCATCAGATAGAAAGTCTAAAAGAAAACAAATGGATATATCAAATCAAATCAAATCCAGCGAGGGTACATCACTTATCCCCCTCCTCATCATCATCTGCATCATCTTCGTCATCCTCATCATCATCATCGTCATCATCTTCATCATCATCCTCATTCTCATCCTCTTCTTCATTGATATCCTCCTCATTATCATCAGTTTCCTCCTCATTACAGAAGTAGCAACCGCTTCTTCTTCAGAAGTTAATTGCTCAGCAACAATTGGAGCTTTTCCTTTCCTTTGATACACCCTAGGTTGTGGAGTTTCCTCAGAAATAATCCTCTCAGGTGAGGACTCATAAGTCGGGAGATTCCTAGGTGGTGGAGAAACACCCAGCAAGTGTTTGGAGAAAACTCCAAACGGCTTTCCTAAATTTCTTATTCTTTAATCTTTCTTTCTCATGCCGTCTCTCCGCCTCGAACTCTTGTCTGGACAACAGCATATCAGACCCACCAGATGATCCCCTAAGAGAGCCAGCTGGATCGCTCGTGGTAGGTCGAGGAGGTGTAGTATATTCTCTAGAAGAACTCTGCCCCATATGTATCTTCTTAAGTCCCCAATGTCTGAAGGGCCCATCCAGAACAGGTTTAATATCAACCTTAACATCAGTAGGTGACGGGTCCTTCCAAATCTCCATCCCCATGAGCAGCTTAGTGATATAACCTCCACAAAAAATCCCTTCGTCCGGGTGTCAGTAGCTTGCGAATGAGAAAAAGTGCCAATTCAATCCCAACATTGATCTTGCGTCTCTTATCAATGCTATATAAATAGCTCAGCTCAAAGTTATTCACCACTCCATTACTACTTTTTCTGGCACCAATCGTATGAGATAAAAGGTGGTGAATAATCTTGTAATCATCACTTACCATGGCAGACGCTTTAGATCTAGATGGCTTATACCGAATAGCGCAATCACACAACTCCTGCCAGTAATCTTGAGGCTCCACTGTTCGGGTAGACCCACTGGTAAAGAATGAAACTCAGATGATGTAATTTCCTCTTGAGTGTACAAACCCATATACTGACAGAACTGAGCTAAAGTAATCTTGTACACTTTCCCAAAAGCTTGAAATGACAACATATCTTCATCGATGGACTATCATCCTCCTCCTCATGTCTTAAAGTTGTAAGCACCTCCAAAGTGATACTCCTATAAGCAGGAGTCCTAATAGCAAACAGTTCCTCCCATGGTCCCAAAGACAAGAGCTCACGAATCCGTTGCTCCTTACCATATTCATCAAGCATGACCAATTTACATACTTGTGAGCTCCAAAAGGCTTCTTGTCCAATAGTTTTCCTAGCCTTGCTCCATAGTTGATCAGACAATAGTGGACTAGCCTTTTTAGCTTGTGAGACTTTCTTTTCTTTGAAGGTGGTGTTGAAGTAGATTGAGAGGATTTAGACTTCTTACTTACTTCTTTTGTTCTTGCCATCCTACATACAAATGAGAGAACAAATTTTAGTATAAAAAGAGATACAAAACTCAAAATTGTTGCACAAGAAGTCATATAGATCATGAGAAGCAATATTAAGAACAAGGAGACAAAGCGGAACAAGTGTGCGAAAGTTGCATTGAAGCTGTGTGTACACTAGTCATTGTACACGACTAGTGTAGGGGTAGTGTACAACCAAAAAAAATTGTAAAATTTTAAAATCAACACGAACGCGGGAAAATCACTCGTGTAAGAACTCGTGTTGAAAATCATGGTTGTCACTAAAACAATAAGCCAACTTCAATTACCAAAATTTCAACCAATTTTCCTTCAAATCCCAATTTTCGCACAAAACAAACCCTAGAATTGCGATTAGGATGACCTAGCAAGAATTTCTCCAATTTAACATGTGCATTGTATATTAGAATGATCTAATTGCACTAAAAACACAAAAGCCCCAATTTTTCTTTCCAATTAAAAATCTCACATGAACCCTAGAAATGCAATTTGTGCGTGAAAACCATGCATGATTAGAGCAAAGGAAAACATAACTAGCATTTCAAAGATGATCATCAACAACACGCATCCACCAACAACAAAATCATGCTTCACCCATATTTGTCAACTTCGCAAATCTCCAAAACTCCACAACTTTCGCATAGCTAAATGAACTAATAAAGAACATGCAATGAGGAATAGGAAGAAGTTAAATCATACCTTCGTTGATGATGATGGTGATCCCGATCGTGAGTCCTTGATGTGTAATGGTGTGGTTGTGTAATGGAGTGAGAATGAGTGTAGTGTTGTGTAGGAGTGGGAAATGCAATGGAGTGAGAGATTAATACCTCGTGCGCGAAATGCAAGGAATGGAGGTGTACACGACCCGTGCTACACGGCCGTGTAGCTTGACTCGTGACTCCTCAGCAGCAAAGTCATACACGCCTCCTACACGAGTCGTGTAGAGCGACTCGTGACTCCTCAGGTTGCTCATTTTACACTGCCTCCTACATGAGTCGTGTAGAACGACTCATGACTCCACAGCTTGCTTATTTTAAACACGGCAGTGTACACGAGTCGTGTACATTGACTCATGACTTTACAGTAGCTACGCAAACGTACACTACCCTAATACACGAGTAGTGTAGAATGATTCGTGAAAGCACAGTAGCTAGAATTCATACACTAGTCTAGTACACTGGTCGTGTACTATGACTCATGAAGGCACAGTAGCTAGAATTCCTACACTACTCTAGTACACTGGTCGTGTACTATGGTAGTGTACACTGGGAGTCAAATTTTTTTTTTTTTTTCAATGAATGATCCTAAGTGTCAAAGGTTTAAAATAATACATATGATAGAATACTTACCTAGAACACTTAGCGGTTTGAAATCCTCCTCTTTACCTTCCTTGGTTATGATTTTCCCACACTTAGCATGAAAACTCAAGTGTCTCATTCGACTATGGCTCAACAATCTGCAAAATCGGATGTTAGGATAGAAAAAATTAGAAAAAGAAAAACTTACCTATCAAAGTCAGACATGGGTTGCCTCCCAAGAAGCGCTGTTTTTAACGTC
The DNA here is from genome assembly GCA_024138025.1 of Combretum micranthum. Classification (NCBI taxonomy): domain Eukaryota; kingdom Viridiplantae; phylum Streptophyta; class Magnoliopsida; order Myrtales; family Combretaceae; genus Combretum; species Combretum micranthum. The sequence continues at coordinate 1,727,151 of JAMXBD010000135.1, forward strand.
GTTGGCTCGACTTATTAACAAAAATGACACTCTTATCCACCAGGATCCCAAACAAATGTGTCCCAGACACAAGTTTTTACCAAAATTAGCAGAAATTTGCTTCTCATCCTGGTTTTCTTTTTAAGCACAACAAGATTCAGCAAAAATTTCAGAAATTTTTCATGGGCAAAGGATATTGGAAAATTGGTTCTATCTCAAAATCAATGATATATCCAATAGGCTCATCATCTTCCACACTTTCAGATTTTTCATCAAATGTAGAACAGACATTTCTACATTTTCTTGTTTCAGCTCGACCTCTCCATCCTCCATTTCTTCTGTGGTAACATGAATTTTCTCATTTATCAACTCAAATGAACCCTTCTCCATAACTTCACTTTGCTCATTAGAATTTTCAAAAATTTTGTTTCAAAATCAAATTCACAAACATTCTCCATCATCTTATCACACTCAACATGGTCAGAATCATGCAAAGTATCTAATTCATTGAAAAGCGGTTGTGATGATGATGTATCTAAAACAAATTTTCATGAGCTAAGGTTTCTGAGTTCTCATCAACAATTTCTTCATTACAAAACAATGGAGGTAATTGAATGCATGCAGGAGCATCATAAAAACAGGGATTAGCACATAAACAATAATATACTGTCTCACCACAATACCAGCACACAATATTTGTTTTAATTCCAGGTTCATTTTGAGGATTATAAAGGACATTACAATATTGATCTTTATGATTCCACCAACTAGAGTCCATTATAATGCCTTGTCAGGTTAAGCACAAAGAGGAAAATTTACCACAGATTCAAACCAAGTCTAAAATTTACCACAAAGAGGAAGAGAAAAATTAAAAAAAAAAAAGACTAAATTAGCAGCTAATAAGGCTTTCCTAATATTGCTAGATCCCCACAACGGCGCCAAAACTTTTGATGTGTGTAAAGATCACCAAGTATAAATTTATAATCCAATTTATTCAAATCCACACAAGCCAGCGCACCTATCTTGTAGTATATAAATTAACTCGGATGTCGTCCTAAAGATCTATGGGCAATTACTAGTAATACCCTTTCACTACTATCTAGTCTAAATTATCAAAAGATTGTATTAACCCTAATGACTAATTATACTAATAATTGACAAACCCTAATTATAGAATATGAGAGCTTTCCTTAATTAATTCAATTCACAACAATGCCCCTAGTTTTGATCCACCCTAACCCTTAATACTTATGATAAAACTAACTGATGAAAAATCAAATCTTGAACTGCGGGGTTTCTAAATTAAACCAATTACTCTCGTCAAGTCAATTGATTCCTAATTTTACATGAGAAAATGGGAATCTCTTCCTTCACTCACGCCAATGTAAAATTGCATAAAACTCACAAACCCTAAATAAAGATTTATTCTTTATAGCAGAAATTCGAAGCCTCCCTATGTCTAGGTCAAACATGCAAATTTATCATTCATGTAAGATCTATCCTATTAGTTGAAATCTCTTTCTAACTAATAAGAATCAAACAAGCAATAATCCTGGCCAGAAAATTATTACAAGACAATTAAATCACATGAATGAATTCAAGATCAAAACTTTTCATCAATTGATAACAATTCAGAACATGAGTTAGGGTTTCACAAAACCTAGGGCATACAAATCTACTCTTCCATATGATAAACTATAAGAACAATAGATCTAGAAGAGTTTAATTGAATCATAATAACAAAAACCCCCCTTTGAAACAATTGTTGTGATTCCGGATGGTTGTGCCGTCAATTCTCCTTGAAAAGCTCTCCAAAGGACGAACTTAGGGTTAGAAAATGATATCTGATTCTCTCTCTTCTCAAACAATGAAAGGAGGCTGTATTTATACAAAATTGCACATACACGGGTACCCTACACGACTCGTGTAGCTCGGGGCGTGTACAACATAATTCCAGCGCATTTTCCTTTGTTGTCATGTGTACACTACTCATCCTACACTACCCGTGTAGCCTGGGTCGTGTACATTGAAAAAGCTGATTTTTCTTCAAGTTTATCCTCCAAATCTACACTAGTAGTGTATAATTACTAGTGTATGACCAATAACTTCATCTAGGCTCCATAATCCTTCAATAACTTGGTTTCTTTCATGATGAATCTCTTAAAAAGCTTCATTATTCCATAATCATCCCTGAAACAAGTAATTAACCCAATAAAAGTTCTTTCCTTTAATGACTTACTCAAATAGCATATAAAATATGCTCAACAATGCACAATTAATGAGGGTCTTAAGACACTTGATAGGCATAAATTATCATCATTTTAATTGACAAATTGGGTCTATTTTATAATATAATTGATGGATTCTTAATAGATAAGGTGCTTAATTGGTATACATATTTATTTCAGGTCAATTTTGAACATAATTGTAATATAAGGAAGGAAAATGTGGAGAATCCAATCAATATTCAAACAAAGCAGCAAGGATGCATAGAAGGAGACTTGATGTACGGCCGTACAACTCTCAAAGTGAAGAAAATGCAAGCCAGTGGCTGGTACGGGGTCTTGTACGCCCGTGCACCAAGAAATTTTGGAGCAAATTCAATGTACGGCCGTACATGTGGTGATGAAGAAGTAATTGAAGGAGATCTATGTTGCACGCCCGTACAAGCTTGAAGATTGACTTCCAGTACTTAGCACTCCCTCTTGTACGACCGTACAAAATGCATATTTACAAAGAAAATATGTATTGTACGGTCGTGACTTTTAGAAATGGGTCATTATTATCTTCTTGAAACAGTATGACTGTTAGTTTGTTTTAGTAAAAGGTCGTGTTTTTAAACACGACCCCTATTGAATATAAAGAGGGTGATTCGTTCTAAAAGGGACATCACATGATATATTTTAGAAAGAGAACTTAGAGGAGAGAGAGTCGGATTCCAAGAAGAACTTGAGAAAGTCATTGGATCCAGAATTCGTTTGTACAACCACTTCATAGTCATTAAAAAGGGGTTTTACTTCTTCTCTTTCTTGTTCATTGAATCGATTATGTTTGTTATACGTTTGTGTTTATATGTCAGTATGAATGAGTAGTGATTAAGTTATTACGAAGTTGTATTAACAGGAAGCATATATATATCTGTTATAATCTGTTTAATTACGAATTTTTAGTGTTGGGTCTTCAAATAAGTTAGGAATTTGTAGTGCACGACATATTCCTACATCAGATCTCATTGGAAAAGGTTGAGAAACAATTCCCTTGAGTAGATCTAAGGCACTAGAACAAACTACTCTTGTTGATAGAGATGTTAATAAGAAGTTTGCTGCATGTTTTCAAAGAATTTGAGGATAATAAGAGCTTTAATGCAATTCTGAATTGGCTATTAACTTAGAAGAGATTCTAGTAGATACAATTAGGATTAGGATTGATCTATTATGAGAATAATGGTCATGAATTAAGAATTCTACAGATAAGTAATTTACGGATGAATTTAGTTAAATCCTGTTAATATGATGGAGTAATCTTTCTGTATATTGTGTTAATAATTGTTAAAATTATGTTTTATATGTCATTGTGATAAAAATTGGTAGTTAATATAGTTAAAATTAGAATTATCTAATTAATTAATAATTAAACATACATTAAATTGATTGCTAGATAATGATTGATAGGGCGAGTAATAGTAATTGTCAGGATCCCAAGGAATACGACCCATAATTCATTCCTATACTACAATTGATAGGTACACTTGCCTATTGTTATCTGATATTAGGAAAGAATTAGTGGAATTAATTGTTATACTCAGAAAACGCATCAAGTTTTTGGCGCCGTTGCCGGGGAATTTAAAATTGACAATATTAGGAAAACCCAATCGTTATTAATCTAGTTTCTTTTAATTCTGTTATATTATTATTCATTTCAACTTTAATTGATCTTTGATTACAGGTGTATGACCCGCAGCAGAAAAATCAAGCTTTTTGATTTTGACCCAGAACCTGAGCGAACATTTCGTCAAGGATTAAGAAGAACCAGAGAGATTATCCAAAACTCTCCAACTATAGTGCAAAGAGCAAGACCACTATCATTAAATATGAATAGAGATAATGAGAATCTAAACCCACGAGGGGTTGGTGAAGTTGAGAATCCTGGGGGTAATGTAAATCAAGCCGGTGGAAATATAAATGATCCCATTAGAGATGCTGGAAATGAAGTTCATAGACCCATGTGGGATATGTTTATGCCCACAATCGATGGAGTTGCTCCATCCATTCAGTATCCTCCAATTCATGCAAATAATTTTGAGTTGAAGCCTGCTTTGATTCAGATGGTACAAGTAATCAATTTGGGGGAGGAGCTTCAGAAGACCCGCATGCTCATTTGAAGAATTTCTTGCAAATATGTGCTACTATAAAGGCCAATGGAACACCAAATGAATCAATACGCCTATTATTGTTTCCCTTTTCACTAAGGGACAAGGCGAGAAGTTGGTTGGAGTCATTGCCTCCTCATTCATTAACGAGTTGGAATCAAGTGGCTCAGAGGTTTTTAGAGAAATTTTTCCCACCTAATAAGACGATTCAATTAAGAAATGAGATATTTTCCTTCCGTCAGTATGAAGGAGAATCACTTTATGAGTCGTGGGAAAGGTTTAAAGAATTTCTTCGTCGGTGCCCTCACCATGGAATTTCATTGCACGATCTGGTCAGGATATTTTATACATCATTAGGAGACCAAAAGAAAACAATGATCGATTCAGTAGCTGGTGGGAGTTTGATGAAGAAAAGTGCTCCTGAGGCTTATGATTTAATCGAAGAATTGGCAAGGAATACATTCAGTTGGCATAGTGAACGGAACAATCTTCGACCCGTCGCTGCAATGTATGAGTCCGAGTCAGTTTCTCAACTAAAGGCACAAGTGGCATCACTTACATCTCAGATGAGTAAAATGAAAGCAAGCATGGAAGCTTTACCCAAAGTGATTCTTTTGTGAGTTCAATGGAAGATTTTCATGCTTCTGAAGAAGGTTCAAGTATTGAAGATCTGAACTTTATTAATAGAACAAATAGAGAAGTCGGGAATTATAATCCTTATAGTAATACTTATAATCCCGGTTGGAGGAATCATCCTAACTTCTCATGGAGAGATCAGAATGCACAAAGGTCAAACTTTTCATCTGGATTTCAGAAGCCACAACCACAGCAATTACAAGCACCACAGCAACGTCTTGCGTTACCACCACCTGAAAAGAAGACTAATGTTGATGATGCTTTGACACAGTTTATTCAAGTTTCTGATGCACGCCATCGGAATCATGAGGCCTCTATTCATAACTTAGAACAACAGATTGGTCAACTGGCTAAATTAATGTCGGACAGAACTCCAGGATCATTGCCGGGTAACACTGAGCAAAATCCTAAGGAGCAAGTTAAGGTTGTGACACTTAGAAGTGGTAAGGAATTACAGGGTTCAGCAAGGAATCAAGAGAGTGAAAAGGAAGTTGGTTAGAAAGTGGGGAACAAGTGAATGAAAAGAAGAATTAATAGAGAGGAGTTTACCTACTGAAAAACCAAAGGAATTTCAGCCAAAATTACCTTACCCATCTAGATTTAGGAAGGATAAGGATGATGAACAATACAAAAAGTTCTTGGAACTTTTTAAACAGTTGCACATTAACCTTCCACTAGTAGAAGCTTTAGGACAAATGCCTAAGTATGCTAAATTCCTCAAAGAACTCTATCTAACAAAAGGAAGTTGGAAGAACTATCTACTGTACCTTAGGTGGAGAGTGTTCTGCTGTTATTTTAAACAAATTACCTAGGAAACTAAAGGATCCGGGTAGTTTTACTATTCCTTGTTTGATAGGAAATTTACCGGTTGAAAGAGCATTAGCAGATCTTGGGGCTAGTATAAATCTCATGCCCTATAGCATGTTTAAAAGATTAAATCTAGGTGAACCCAAGAGTACCAGAATGAGTATACAACTTGCTGATAGATCTATGCGATTTCCTAAGGGAGTAGTGGAAGATGTTTTGGTTAAAATTCACGATTTTATTTTTCCTGCAGATTTTGTAGTTCTGGACATGGATGAAGATATAGAAGTCCCACTTATATTGGGGAGGCCATTCTTAGCAACAGCTGGTGCTGTTATCGACGTCAAAGATGGGAAATTAGTTCTTCGGGTTGGAAGCGAAGAGATGGTGATCCGAATGCCAGATGTTTTCAGAAAATCTATGAATGGTGATGATACTTGCTTTGCAATTGATTCTTTTGAACTAACCGTTTCTGATTTTCTGCAAGATTCTTTGAGTACAGATTCCTTGGAGTTGTGTTTGTCAAAGGAAGTGAAATTAATGCAATTGATGGAGTAGAAGAGATTATTGCTCAATTGGAACGCTGTGATGAACAAAAGAAGGAATTTGGAGTTGAGGAAATACCGAGACCATATAGATAGGTTAAAACCTTCAGTAGAAGACCCCCCTGAATTGGAGTTAAAGCAACTACCTTCATATTTGGAGTATGCCTTTTTGCAAATGACTCTAAGTTACCGGTGATTATATCTTCGGAACTTAATTCATGCCAAAAGGAGAAACTAATTTCTGTGCTCAAAGAGCACAAGAAGGCAATAGCATGGAAGATTTCTGATATAAAAGGAATCAGTCCCTCCTTTTGCACTCATAAGATCTCAATGGAAGAAGGATTTAAGTCAGTGGTGCAACCTCAAAGAAGGCTAAACCCAAATATGAAAGAAGTAGTTAAGAAAGAAGTGGTCAAATTATTGGATTCGGGACTTATATACCCAATTTCGGATAGCCCATGGGTAAGTCCGGTTCAAGTGGTCCCAAAGAAAGGAGGCATGACAGTTGTGCCCAATGAGAAAAATGAGCTTATTCCAATGCGTACCGTGACTGGATGGAGGGTATGTATTGATTATAGGAAGCTCAATGATGCTACTCGGAAGGACCATTTTCCATTACCCTTTATTGACCAAATGTTAGAAAGACTTGCAGGTCATGATTTTTATTGTTTTTGGATGGAATGTCAGGATATTTTCAGATTCCTATTGCACCGGAAGATCAGGAAAAGACCACATTTACTTGCCCCTATGGTACATTTGCTTATCGTAGAATGCCATTCGGGTTATGTAATGCACCTGCGACCTTTCAAAGGTGTATGTTAGCAATATTTGGGGATTTAGTGGAGGATGTGATGGAGGTATTTATGGATGACTTTTCGGTATTTGGAGATTCATTCGAAAAATGTTTGCTGAATTTGAAGAGGGTTTTGATGAGATGTGAGGAAACCAACCTTGTGTAAATTGGGAAAAGTGCCATTTCATGGTACAACAAGGAATAGTGTTGGGTCACAAAGTGTCAAAGAAAGGGATAGAAGTGGATGTAGCAAAAGTGGAGGCAATTTCCAAATTGCCACCACCAACTTCTGTCAAGGCAATAAGAAGCTTTCTTGGTCATGCAGGTTTTTATAGAAGGTTTATTAAAGATTTTTCGAACATTGCAAGACCAATGACAAAGTTGTTAGAGAAAGATATTACATTTAATTTTGATGAGAAATGTATGGAAGCTTTTAATTTTCTGAAGGAGAAGTTGACTAGTGCCCCTATAATGGTAGCTCCAGATTGGAATTTACCATTTGAACTTATGTGTGATGCAAGTGATTCCGCAATAGGGGCTGTTTTAGGTCAAAGAAAGGAGAAGCACTTCCAGCCAATATACTATGCAAGTAAAACTCTTACTTCTACACAAGAGAACTATACCACAACAGAAAAAGAATTGCTTGCTATAGTATTTGCCTTTGACAAATTTAGATCATATCTTATCTTATCAAAAGTAGTGGTATATACTGACCACTCAGCTTTGAAATACCTTCTATCCAAACCGGATGCTAAACCAAGACTAATAAGATGGGTATTGTTGTTACAAGAGTTTGATTTAGAAATCCGTGATAAAAAAGGAGCAGAAAATTTAGCAGCGGATCATCTTTCTAGGTTAGATAACCCATATTTGGAAGATTTGAAGGAGGAAGAGATTAATGATAAATTTCCAGAAGAAAATCTTTTTACTGTACAAGATCAAGAAATTCCATGGTTTGCTGATATAGCGAACTATTTGGTTGGAAAAGTTCTTCCACAAGATTTGGATCATTACCAAAAGAAAAAGTTCTTTTCTGAGTTAAAATATTATTTTTGGGAAGATCCCTATCTCTTTAAGATATGTGCAGATCAAATTATTAGGCGTTGTGTCACATGAAGAAGGGCAACAAATTCTATACCATTGTCACAGTGGTCCCACTGGAGGCCATTATAGTGCTAATAGGACAGCACATAAAGTCTTAGAAGCAGGGTTTTATTGGCCTCATATTTTTAGAGATGCTAATTCTTTTGTGTTTTCATGTGATAGGTGTCAAAGGACTGGGAATATTTCAAGAAGAGATGAGATGCCCCAAAATTATATCTTAGAGTGTGAAGTCTTTGATGTTTGGGGGATCGACTTCATGGGACCATTTCCTAATTCCTATGGTAACAGGTATATCCTTGTTTCAGTAGATTATGTTTCTAAATGGGTTGAGGCTCAAGCTTTACCTACTAATGATGCTCGGGTAGTACTAAAATTTTTAAAGAAACTCTTTTCAAGGTTTGGAGCACCTAAAGCATTAATTAGTGACAGAGGAACTCATTTTTGCAATAGTCAGATTGAGAAAGTGTTGAAAAGATATGGAGTTCATCACAGGTTAGCCACCCCTTATCATCCTCAATCTAGTGGCCAGGTTGAAGTTTCCAATAGGGAATTGAAAAGAATATTAGAGAAGACAGTGGTTCATAATCGCAAGGATTGGGCTGAGAAGTTAGATGATGCTGTGGGCATATCGAACAGCCTATAAGACACCTTAGGAACCACTCCCTATAGGTTAGTATATGGTAAAGCATGTCACTTACCTGTAGAAATTGAACATAAAGCCTATTGGGCAATTAGAACTGCGAATATGGACCTAGAGGCTGCTGGTAAGAATAGGAAATTCCAACTAAATGAACTAGAGGAGTGGAGATTGTTAGCCTATGAAAACAATAGATTAAATAAGGAAAGAATGAAGAAATTACATGATTCACATATTAAGTACCCTAAACAGTTTAAGGAAGGGGACTTGGTGCTATTGTACAATTCTAGATTAAGATTATTTCCAGGTAAGCTTAGATCTAGATGGTCTGGCCCTTTCACGGTGACAAGGATTTTTCCATATGGAACAGTAGAAGTTACACACCCAGAGAAAGGAACCTTTAAGGTCAACGGTCAAAGATTAAAAATTTATCATGAAAAAGTTGAAATGGATGAAGGCAGGGAGGAGTTAAGGCTTCTCCAAATAGAAAAGTGTTTGTGAAAGAATTTACAATTGTCAAGCTAGGGACAATAAACTAGCATGTATTGTTATTGTTATATAAATATTATACTAAGTTCTATAATATCTATTTATATGTTTGTTTGATAAACTTTTCTATGTATTTATGTGTGTGTGACTTATATATATATATGTATATGTATGTTTATGAGTATATGAGTATGCATGTGGAAAAATATATATATATATATAAAAAAAAAAAAAAAAATTTGAAGAAGGGAAATCACGCTGCTATGTACGGGCGTACAATATTAGTTAGGGAAGGTTGAAGAGTAACAGAGGCCAGTACGCCCATATGTACGGGCGTGATTTTGCACAAGCTTATTTGAAATTGATACCCGAGGTCAGCACGCCCTTATGCACGGGCGTACATCATATACAATAAAAAGATAAGCTATTTCCAGAGTCTACTACGGGGTTATGTACGGGAGTACATAATGAAATGCGAAGGATTTGTTTTCATTTCCAAGCACTACGGCCTTGTGTACGGGCGTACACAATCAAACAAGGGACATTTCACCAGACCAGAAGCCAGCACGCCCTCTTGCACGGCCGTACAACACTCAAGTAAGCTGTGTTTGTTCGAATTGTACGGCCGTACTTCCAGGTTTGTATAGACATATATATAAATATCCCCTGTTTGATTTCATTTTAACACTCATTTCATTACTTCGTCTCTCCCCGACTCTCTCACTATAACTCGAATACTAAGGGATATAAGGAATTTTTATCAAAATCTTTACCTTACCACCACTACATTCGATCCAAGAAGAGGTATGAATTCTTCCTCCACTGATTTTTTTTAGTACTTGCCTCATTCTTTACATTCTACTTAAAATTAGGGTTAAGCCGTTTCATACATATTCATTGTTAGGATAATAATTTTCTTTTGTGATCATTATATGTTAATACAATTGGTTGTATATTGCTTTTTGGTGTATTGAGATTTATCAACCCTACTTTCAACGACAAGATTCATAAACCCTAACATTGTGACATTCATATCTAATATTAGGTAGTGATTACATTGATGAAATGTGAAAGTCTAACCCATGAATAAGGTGTGTTGATTTGAATGAATCTTATTGTGTTTGGAATGTATTAGGGAGAGGTTACAATGTTAGTTCATCATATCATTCATCGAATTAAACATGCTCATAAAATGTTTGATGAAATGCCAATGCTTAGAACAAGCCAATTTCCAGTCAATTGAGTTACATAGTTATATATTATGCTTGACTCATCTTGTCAATTTGAATTTTTTCAATAAGAATTCATTGTTTCATGGCCTGTTCATAACTACATGTTAAGAAGGATGGAATAATTGATAGATATCCTACACTTAGGCTACTTTATGTTTATGTAAGGATAACCACTCTAATGGTAAGATGAATTATGTAGTGGTGCATATTAAGTCATATCTTCAGTTAGTTTCTAGAGTTGTTATAGTATAAAAATTTGTTTAAGGGGTTATTAGAATATTTCTAAAATAAACTAATTGAAGAATTTCAATCTATTTCTTTCCAGGTATGGCTCCAAAGAAAAGCAACCCGAGACCATCTCAAAAGAGTACTCAACAACCCAAGCGGCCTAGGATGAAATATGCAAAGAATGCCGGCCCATCTAGCGCTTCTGTTCCAGTCCCTCCAGGATTAAAAGTGGAACACCAGCCGGCTTATCAACAATTTCATCAGAAGAAGGTGATTAAACCCAATGGGATTTTAGACTGGGATGTACTGAAAGAATATGGGTTGGTGCCGGCAATGAGAAGACGCTGCAAGACCCGCTTGGTTAAGACTTTTTAGTCTTCAAGAAACGGCCTACAAGGTTACAACATTAGCTTTTCTTGCCTCCTTTTCTATAGAAAAGCGGAATATAGGTCGAATGTTGAAATTTAGAGTAAATTTTTATGCATTTGGAGCATATCACTCAATTTCAATGAGGAAATTCATAAAAGCTACGGGTCTTTACACAAAGGAAGAGATGAATGATCCAGAGTTTAATAAGTTGCCCATATTGATGCCTTCGGGAGTTACAATTGAGGAAGTTTGGCGGTCAATCTCAAGAGAAAAAGTATTCAGACCAAGCCGAACCAAGGCATCCACTATGATCTGGACAAGCCACCGGGTGTTCCATTACATTTTGGCGAAGACACTAAACTCCAAAATGGACACTGCGGGTACGGTTACAAAGGAAGATATTTTACCTTTGACAAGTGCTATTCGGTCCTACAAGGTCAATGTTGGCGTATTAGTTGCCTATGCAATCCAACGCCAAGCCGGGTCCAAGATGAATGGCATATATGTGGGGCAAATGATCACCCGTATTTTGAAGAATTTGAAGCTTTGGCCCAAAAGTTCTTCACAAAAACCAAAAGACGGAGTGGCACAATCAAAAGGGATCACACATGCTCCATTTCAGCAATGGGGAACCGCTAAGGTTGATGATCCTTGTTTTGATGCTGAGGCACCCGGAGCTCAGCCACAGCTAGCATCCCACTCGAGTTTCTCAGTCGGCAATTTAGCACATTTGGAGGCGGATGTGGCGGTTATCAAGGCCGATGTAGCAGAGATTAAAAAGAACCAAAATATTATCATAAATCTGCTAACAAAATTGGCTGAGCATGCAGGATTAGCCATCTCCTCTTGTTTTAGCGGGGCCTCCAGACCTGAGCAACCGAGTGAGGACCTTCCAAGCACTAGTGCACCACCGGTACCCCAAGAAGATCTTCCTTCAATCCCTGAGCAAGTGGATCCTCTAGCAGATTTGGACTTAGAGGCTCTGAAAGTAGGAGAGACTTATGAAAGCTCTGAGGCTGAATCCTCTGGTGATGAGGAGATGGAGGAAGGAGGTGAAGAAGAAGAAGGTGAAACGGATGATGAAGAGGAGTCGGATGATGAAGAAGAAGAAGATGTCCAAATACATTTCTGATTTTTATTTTATTTTTCAGGACCTAAAGACTTATTTTATTCCTAGATTTTCCTTTTAATTTTATGCATTCATTTGTTTAATGCTTTTGTTTGTTTTGCTTAGTGTCGTATTGATGGCACAGTCTTTCATTTTGATCATGGTTTTGGATGATGTACATGCTGGAATTCCATGAATGTAAAGACACTTTCGGAAACAAAATCGGCCTACAAAACTCAGGGGAGTTCACTTCTTATTTTTACTTTGTTTATCTTTCCTTTTAACCTAGTGAGACATTGAGGACAATGTCTTTAATAAGTGTGGGAAGGGAGCATGCAAGCATGCTAAATGAAGTGTTTGTCTTGAATGATGATAATGAATGCTTTTCTCACACTTAAGTAATGAAAGCTGTTTTGTTGTGGTGTTGATGATTTCATTTTAATAGTGCTGGAATAATGAAGATTTTAGAAGTTAAAGATGCAATTGTTTCTAAGGCTATAGTAGCAATGTGAAATCATTATGGGGCAGTCTTACTCATGCTTTAATTCAGAATTTTACATCTAAATAACATATGACTACAAGTATATTATCAATAATTATTACTACCACTAAGTAGCATGTAGAAAATTACTTTCATGAATTACCATTAGTGTACAGTTCAAATGATACTTTTCACTTGATGATTTCTCCAATTTTGTTAATTTTTCTCTCCTTTCATAAAAAAAAAAAAAAAAAAAAAAAGAAAAGAAAGATAGAAGTGATTGAGGTTCGATGGGGTCCCTTTAAAACCTAGTCACCTAAGGTCGTCCGGCCTGGATTGATTGACCAAGGATGTCACTTCATCGTTTAATAAATCTTATAACTCGGATAAGTAAGTCCGAGGGATGCCCTTTTTAAGGGAATAACATCTGTTAACCTGAGTGACGAGCTCGGGATTATCGACTGAAAGTCTGCTACATGGGTTATAGGATATTAAAAAAAAAAAAAAAAGTCATAAATTAAAGGAGAGAAAAATATATATAAAGGAGAGAAATTCAAGGGATTGGTTGATGTCTATGCTGTCACTAAGGAATTAAATTCAATGGTTGGTGGTAGTATCCACTTTGGACTTAATGAAATAAGAGATGAAATATTCAAGTTAGTAATTGTGGTCATGTGTTTATTTTTATGTTAAAAATCTAACTTAAATAATGAGAGTAAAGACTGACTTATTATGATTAGCTTTGAAACTCTAGCTAAGGAATAAATTACTTAAGAACAGATAGAATAAAATCCTTAAATCCCCAGCATTGGAATAGTAACACCATGAGTGCTATATAATTTTCAATTGTTTTTATCAGCTTCTTGCTTGAGGGCAAGCAAGGCTTAAGTGTGGGGATATTTGATAGGCATAAATTATCATCATTTTAATTGACAAATTGGGTCTATTTTATAATATAATTGATGGATTCTTAATAGATAAGGTGCTTAATTGGTATACATATTTATTTCAGGTCAATTTTGAACATAATTGTAATATAAGGAAGGAAAATGTGGAGAATCCAATCAATATTCAAACAAAGCAGCAAGGATGCATAGAAGGAGACTTGATGTACGGCCGTACAACTCTCAAAGTGAAGAAAATGCAAGCCAGTGGCTGGTACGGGGTCTTGTACGCCCGTGCACCAAGAAATTTCGGAGCAAATTCAACTGTACGGCCGTACATGTGGTGATGAAGAAGTAATTGAAGGAGATCTATGTTGCACGCCCGTACAAGCTTGAAGATTGACTTCCAGTACTTAGCACTCCCTCTTGTACGACCGTACAAAATGCATATTTACAAAGAAAATATGTATTGTACGGTCGTGACTTTTAGAAATGGGTCATTATTATCTTCTTGAAACAGTATGACTGTTAGTTTGTTTTAGTAAAAGGTCGTGTTTTTAAACACGACCCCTATTGAATATAAAGAGGGTTGATTCGTTCTAAAAGGGACATCACATGATATATTTTAGAAAGAGAACTTAGAGGAGAGAGAGTCGGATTCCAAGAAGAACTTGAGAAAGTCATTGGATCCAGAATTCGTTTTGTACAACCACTTCATAGTCATTAAAAAGGGGTTTTACTTCTTCTCCTTTCTTGTTCATTGAATCGATTATGTTTGTTATACGTTTGTGTTTATATGTCAGTATGAATGAGTAGTGATTAAGTTATTACGAAGTTGTATTAACAGGAAGCATATATATATCTGTTATAATCTGTTTAATTACGAATTTTTAGTGTTGGGTCTTCAAATAAGTTAGGAATTTGTAGTGCACGACATATTCCTACATCAGATCTCATTGGAAAAGGTTGAGAAACAATTCCCTTGAGTAGATCTAAGGCACTAGAACAAACTACTCTTGTTGATAGAGATGTTAATAAGAAGTTTGCTGCATGTTTTCAAAGAATTTGAGGATAATAAGAGCTTTAATGCAATTCTGAATTGGCTATTAACTTAGAAGAGATTCTAGTAGATACAATTAGGATTAGGATTGATCTATTATGAGAATAATGGTCATGAATTAAGAATTCTACAGATAAGTAATTTACGGATGAATTTAGTTAAATCCTGTTAATATGATGGAGTAATCTTTCTGTATATTGTGTTAATAATTGTTAAAATTATGTTTTATATGTCATTGTGATAAAAAATTGGTAGTTAATATAGTTAAAATTAGAATTATCTAATTAATTAATAATTAAACATACATTAAATTGATTGCTAGATAATGATTGATAGGGCGAGTAATAGTAATTGTCAGGATCCCAAGGAATACGACCCATAATTCATTCCTATACTACAATTGATAGGTACACTTGCCTATTGTTGATCTGATATTAGGAAGAATTAGTGGAATTAATTGTTATACTCAGACGAAACGCATCAACACTTATCACTTGTTATTAGAACCAAATGGGTTTATAGAAATAAGCTTGATGAATATGGTATAATAACAAGAAACAAGGCTATAAGGACAAATCCAAGAAGAAGACATAGATTTTGATGAGACATTTACCCCGATTGCTAGATTAGAATATACAAAAATGCTTTTGGTATTTACTGCTTTAAAAAATTTTATGCTTTTTCAAAACCACCGGGTTTTGAAAATAATAAATTCCTTGATCATGTCTTCAAATTAAACAAAGTTCTTTACGGTCTCAAGCAAGCTTCTAGAGCTTGGTATGAAAGACTCAGTAACTTCTTTTTAAATAATGGATTTTCTAGAGGAAAAATTGATACAACTTTGTTTATTAAAAATCACAAGCCAAATACATTGATTGTACAAATCTATGTAGATGACATTGTGTTTGGAGTTACTAATATGAGTCTTATAAATGAATTTGTTGAATCAATAAAAAAGAACTTGAAATGAGCATGATGTGAGAACTCAATTATTTTCTAGGTCTTTAAATAGAGCAATTTGAAAATGGAACATTCATCAATCAATCGAAATATATAAGAGATCTATTGAAAAAATTTGAATTTGATAATTACAAAACTAGACCTACACCTATGAGCACAAATGTAAAACTAGATAAAAAAGAAAATGGGAAAAATGTATGGTAGAAGCTTTTATAGAGGCATGATATGTAATTTGTTATGTTTAACAGCTTCTAGACCTGATATCATGTTCTCAATGTGTGTATGTGTACGATTTCAATCTCCCTAAAAAAATCACACTTGCATGCAGTAAAACACATTCAAGTATCTTGCAGGCACGATTGAAATTGGCTTGTAGTATCTAAATCTTACCTCTTGATCTAGTTGACTTTGATAGGTGCAAAGTACATCGGAAAAGCACAAGCAACGCATGCCACTTTCTCTGAAATTTCCTAATATCTTGGCACTTAAATAAACAAAATTCGGTTTCACTCTCAACTACTAAAGCTGAATATATAGCTATTGGTAGCTGTTGTGCACAAGTTTTATGGATGAAACAAATTTTGCTTGATTATGGTCTAAAATATGAAAATGTTCAAATTCGTTATGATAACACAAGTGCTATAAATTTAACAAAAATTCAATTCAACAATCAAGGACCAAACATATTGAAATTAGATATTATTTTATTAGAGATCATGTTTTAAATAGAGATATCATCTTGGAATTTGTTGATATAAACAATAGGATTGCTGATATTTTTACAAAACCCTTAAGTGAAGATCGTTTTTGCAACTTCCGAAGAGAACTGTGTATGACCAAGCAAGATGAAAGTTAAAATATCATAAAGTCAAGATAATGTAGAACTTGATATAAGGATAAAAGAAGCTATTAAATGTTCATATCTACTCATTGATGCTTATGATCTGTTATGATTGAAAATCTATAATATGATTATTTTTGTGCATGCTTAAGCCAAATTATGCTAAAATTTGGTTCTGAATGTTTGAACATGATTCTTTTTGGACCTCTGTGAATATTTGAATTTGTATGTTGTTTGTGCATCTCTCCTTATCTGCAATATTTTGAATCTGTCATTTTTTTAGGTACAAAGAAGGCGAAGTGTTGTATGTACAAATTAAAATGGATGAAGTATGCTTTTGATTATGCTATCAATGCTTTGTCTATACATTTATCTTTTGATCAATCCAAATTGGGAGATATGCTGAAATAACATGCATGAAATGTGTTTTATTTTTTATGAGTCCAAAGGGGGGAGAGAGATGTTGTATGCACAATTAACATGCATATAGTATGATTTATGTTTTTTTTTATGAGTTCAAAAAATTTGTGCTGATTAATACAGATGAGAGAAAAATTATGAATTAAGTGTAGTTTGCATTCTCCTAAAATTAAACATCAAGTTTGTGAATCAAACTTGAGAAAATTCCTTTAAAACCCATATACTTAATTGAGGGGGAGTATACTGAATTGAAAATGTGTTAATTGTGCATAATTGCCCTCATAAAAAAGGGAGAGATTGTTGAACTTACATTTTCGATATGGATTTTGATGAGACAATATGATGAACAATTAACCATTGAATTATTGTAAAATGCACTTAATTAGTCAAATAATACATTATAATATATATATATATATATATGTGTGTGTGTGTGTGTGTATGTTGCATGCTTTTGTTGAGATTATGCATATTTTTAGCACGAACAAATTAGTGATGAACAATATTAGTCGAAGGGCAAGTTGAAGCTAGATTGCTTCATTCACTAAGGTGCGACAAACTCAAGACCAAAGCTCGATGAGCCAAAAATGCAAAGCTATTAGTTGAGGGCTAGATGAGTCCACTCCTCAAGGCGCGACAAGCTTAAAGTCTAAAGCTCGACATGTGTAAACATACAGAATGCTTGGTCATAGGTCACGTTGAGGGCTCGACAGGTACATTGGTTAGGGCTTGACAAATTCCAGACTAAGACTCGACAAGTTGAAAAATGCACAACCTTGGGCAAGGGGTTCGTCGAGTTCAAAATCTAAGACTTGACATGATAAAGATAAAAGACTTGATCGAGGGCAAAAATGAGGCACGACAGTTTGAGCCGCGACAGTTTAAATATGGAGTTGATGTGCCAAAAAGAGCCGTTGAAGTGCATTTAATGCTTGGAGACTTAAAGACGTTATTATTAATCGACATTTGAATTTTTAAAGGTTATATATACTTTATCCTTAGGAGATTCAACAAGAGAGAAGTGCAAAAGTGAAAAAGAGCTTTTATTTGCGAACAAACAAAATCATTAATTTTCTTGTTCTCTTATTGATTAACTTGTATGTCTCACAAAAGAGAGAAAAATACTCTAGTGCTTCGTTCGTGTATTTGCTATTTATCAGAGAGCATCTAGAGAGTGAAAAGAAATACTTTATTTCCTAAAGTATTGTAATAGTGATTTATTGCTTAGCTTGAGCGTGATTATTTGTGGTGATTAATAAAGTGGTGGTGAAGTCCTTGATTGGAGGCATTGATGGATCGTGGAGAGTGGGAAGTGAGTTGAACTCTATGTTAAATCTGGACTCAATTTTCTATCCTATCTCTTTCATATTATAATTTGCTGTGAATTATCCGCTGCTGTTAAAGTAAAATTAGATTCATTGAATGAAAATTAATTGATTGAACTTTTTAGGGTAAATACTCAATTCACCCTCCCATCTTGACTATTTTATAGTGCATTTTCACGAACCACCGTGGCCACTAAACCACGAACCACTTGCTGCCATCACGACTTGTGACGAGATAGAGAGAGAGGAGAGCCACTTGTGACCTAACCTACTCGAATTATAGGCCCTATTCTTATTCATAGCATTTTATTATGTTTTGACTCTTTTTCTTTCATCTTGTTACTGTCATGCCTCAAAGGATACCCTAAATGTGATAGCCCGTCACATTCAATATTAAATCTTAGGAATGACTACGTTAGTTATGCAAAAGCTTTGATACCGTGTGTGAGGCATATTTTTACGACTATAGACGACCAATCCTTGAAACAAGTAGTTTAAGAAGTTATAGAAATGGCATTCCATAATGGAAATCATAACATGATAACTTAATTCAAAATATTGGGAGTTTTACATAATCAAAGGGGGCATACCCCCATCAAAATATACACTTAAGCTTCATAGTCTAATTCCAAAATAAATATACAAAAGGAGTTTTCGTTGGATGTTGAAGTCTAAGTCCACTTCTAAGCCATAACTTCTTTCAAAAGCTCCTCGATGGCAAAAGTCTGTACTTGTGAAAAGTATCTTTGGTGCTTCAACCACAAAAAGGAGAACTGCAAAAGATATCTAAGGGGACGTAAGGTTACACGCTTAGTGAGAAATATTCTCGTAACAATGTACTCGTACAACAAAGTTCAAATAGGTTAATTATACAAGCATATGTAATGCAACAAACACGTGGGCAAATAATACACATGATTAACCGGAAATCAAACGTTGAATGGATTTACGTCACCTATTCGACATTAGGTGTTTTGGGCCCATATGGCCAAAGTTTGCAAATAATAAATTTTTGTAGTTTTTTTGGGGCTACCTTTAAAATGTAGTTCATATGGACTCCTACGTACTAAAATTATTAAAGCATATTTTTAGGCCTCTGCGTACCTTACTACTATACTTTTGTCCCACCGAGGGTATAGTAATGAATGCAATATGACTCACTTCGTGATATGCATGAATTCATGTAATTAGATTCTTTTAGCATGATAATAAATATCTTAGAGGTGATCATAGAATTTGCAAAAACTTCAATATAATACCAAAGCAACAGCTTGATTATAGACAATTCAAGCCTCAATATATTTAGTGTAATTTCAATCAACATTATAAGGCACATGCACTTCCAATTTTTATTTTTTCCTATTCTAGTGCCATTATACTATAAGCAAAAGCATAAGCACGAAATTAACGAAACAAACACACTCAATCATAGTATGAGTAATCACTAATTGTAGTAGTCGTCAAGATAAGGAAAGTCGCCTTCCTTATCACCTAACTTGCTCATTTAACTTGGAATTTCACATATTAGATGTCGTTTTCTACTTATTCGAAAAGATCTATATTTTTCTAAGGGTATTTTTGAAATTTAAAGCCATTTGGGTTCTACAATGGGTCGTAAAAAATAAACACGAAAACTCTAGCCCTTAAATTGTAATTTTTCCCAAGTTTTGCATCATAAAAAATTCCATAGCAAGCACATAGGTACTTATATAATTGAAAAATCCTTTTAATATATATATATATATACACACACACACACACACACACAAACTTATATTATATGTATGATTCTAGTGGTATTGTCCCAACAATGATTTTGTCATAAAACAATTATTTTAGCAGTTTAAAAAATGAAGTTTATCTTTTAGTTGTTGGAAAGAAAATTAAAATCTTGAGTTTGTCACAAAGGGGTGTCTACTCATAACATAACATCTATAATTTCTATATTTTCTTAACTTCTTAAAAATAAATTTACTTCTTAAAAATTTGGTTACTTAAGTTGTCTGCCAATTTTATTTCCTAAGTGAATTTTTAACTTATGAGTTGCTCTTAAACTTAGTTTAGAAAAATTGTCTTTCAGTGTTGGTATAAATCCGATAAATAAGTTCTTTAGAAAAATTTGCATAATGAAGAATTATTAACATTAAAATTTATAAAAATTTACTTTAACAATTTTGGTACTAATGTAGTCGAACCATTATCCTATGATTTAGTGAAAATTTCTCCTAACTGTTAAAATCATGTTTATTGAGAGTTTAGT
Organism: Combretum micranthum; assembly: GCA_024138025.1. Taxonomy (NCBI): domain Eukaryota; kingdom Viridiplantae; phylum Streptophyta; class Magnoliopsida; order Myrtales; family Combretaceae; genus Combretum; species Combretum micranthum. The sequence continues at coordinate 1,747,675 of JAMXBD010000135.1, forward strand.
TCTTATTTTTAAGTGGAAGTAAATAACTCCTTTTACTTTTTTGAAAACTTTATCAAGACAAAAACATTATAATCATGCATAAATATGAACTTTTAACTATGTAAAAGAATAACTCATATAGAAAATAAAAGATATAGAAAATTAAATAAGCATATAGACACACACACACACACAAAAACAAAAATTTGGAAATCTTAACTTGCATCAAGGCTTCTCGGAACTTAGATATGGACAAGTTCCATAAAAAGAAAAGAAAAACATAAGAAAGCTTAAAGGAAAAGAAAAAGAAGAAAATTATAGAAGTTTTAGATTTTTATTCAAGTCTTCTCGGGACTTAGAAATGGACAAGTCCCATAAAAAAAAGTAAGAAGAAAATAAGAAAATCGTGGGAGTCTTAAATTTATGTCAAGGCTCCCCAAACTTAGATTATGAATAAGTCATGAAGAAAAAAAAATAAAACGTTTTAACCTAATGAGGACAAGTCTAAAACTAGAATGATTAGTCTTAGTTATTTGCATGAAATAAATAAATACATGTGCAAGTAAATAGAAACATAAATAAAAAGTTAGATTAGTGAGCATCAGACTATAAGAATATATATAAACGTACTTATACTTAATAATATATATGAGTTAGATTAGGAGCAAAAATAAAATAAGAACATAATAACATTTATAAATAAGCATGGTGTTAAACAAGGCATGAACAAGTTGTTATTTTCATGATTTCTTTCCTTAATATAAAGCTCATGAGGTTTTAGAAATCAAAATAACAAGGTGTTCTTGTTATGTTAACATGAAGAAAAGAAATGATTTAGATTTTTACATAAGGTTTATGAGCATAGATGGTGGTGGATGATAGATGAATGAAATAAAAATTTATGGAAATTATGTGTGAATGCGGAAGAGAGGCTCACTGTCAAGAGGGGAGAAGAGAGAAGTTTTGAGAAATGAATTTAATAGAGTTTTGTTAAGGTTTATAAAGTGTGTAGAGAATGAAGGAGAAATGGGGCATTTATCGAGTTTTTGAGTGAAAATTAGAGTGAATAAAATTAATTGAAAAATAAAAAATAACAGATAGAGAGAGATAAAGCTGGCGTCAACCATAGGGAAAGAGAGGGAGAGAAATTGATTAAATTTGTATTTTTGTAAAGAAAAGTAAGTAATGTGTAATGTAAGTTATGTATAAAGTTTTTTGGGAAAATAAAATGTAAGAGATAGGTGTATAGATTGTAAGAATATATAGTAAGAAAAGGTAGAGATAGAGAAATAGTGTTAATACTAGTAAATAGTAACTTGAATAGAAAACAAGATAAATAAATTACTGGTAGTAAAGAAAATACGCGTAAAAAAACTATACATGATATTTTTAGAAACTGAAAATTTCTAAAACCGATATTTTATGAATCCTCATCTTATTATGAGTCTAAATATGTTATCAAATTATTTTCACCATTTCGCCTATTGGGACCCTATTTCCGAAAACTACTCTCGTTCAGGTCTGAAAAGAACAAATTTTTTATGAGTCTAATATTTTTAAGTTGATTATATTATTACAGACTATAATATAGGATTATCTTACTTTTATTGTTTTAGGGTTTCAAGTACGGGATTACCGAATCTAGACTCACTAGGATTTGTTATTAACCTAGTTGATTTTAAGGTTTTTGATTGACTTCCAATTATAGGGTTTTAGCATAAAATCTAGGGGTTTACAGTTCCTAATATTGATCTTTTCTTTTTCTCATTTGCTTGACCCAGATCAGAAGTTGACAAGCAAAGGCACTTGAGTGTAGCCATTGATTATCCAGCCCGATCCTTTTCCTTTTTGATGTTATTATTATTATTAACCTTTTCTTTGTTTTCTTTTTTAGGTTGAGAACGAAATTCCAAACTAATCATACATTATCAATTCTTTTGTTTATTCATTTGTTTTATTTTGTCGTTCATTCATTGTACAATATTAAATATTCCATGTGCATGTAACACAAAAAGAAAATAGTGGAAAATATAAAAAATATATATATATATATAATATCATATTATATGATATCGTATGGTAAACAATTTTATGCGGACTGTATGATAGGCACGAACATATATGATATGTAACACACGTATTATATATATATCATGTAGGTTTATGCTGCGAAATCAATTGTTGCATGCAATGCCTTCTTGTGATTAAACTGTTATGCCATGCTTAGATGATTTTCTATAGGATATGATTTGACTAAGTTTGTTAAATCTGTAAGTAAATTATGGAATATCAAATCATCAAAAATTTAGGATATAAACTTGCGAACAATTTTGGGAATTTAAAATTTAGGTGAATGCGGGTCTTAGGAATATAAAAAATATTAAATCTATTAGGATCTACAGATAAGTTCTAAATTATGAGTTAGTTGTAAACTTACATTTTGCTAGCTTTCATGTAAATATCATCATGATTTACCTGATTCTATTATGCGTTTGAATTATTGAATAATACTGATAAATGAATTGAATTGTATAGACTAGTATATAGTTTTACATGAATTTAAGTCACGATCTTCATGTTATTCTTGCCATACTTAAAATAATAAATCATCAATTTCCTTGCTTTAGAAATGGAGTTGATTGAGCTCTCTAGAATTAGTAAATAAAATTTTTTGTCAGTTGGCCTATATATACAATATTATCACTAGTTTATTTTCTAAAGTATGAGAATCAATAAATGGGTTTTTTTTTTTCTTCCTAAAGTTAGGAGCTTTGTTAGACTTTTTCAAACAATATGCAATAAAATTAGAATCTTTAAGGATTTTCAAGACAACAAAGTCCAAGCGGATAATCACTTTGGCGGTTTTTCATAAATTAAAAAGGACTAACATATTAAAATTTTACAAAAATTAAGATAAGCTATGAGAACTTGATTTCGACTAGCGAATACGTAGGTACCTAACGAGTGGTCACAAAATAAAAAAACTCTTAGGAAATTTTCAAAACAAAAACAAAAATATGTTTGCATATATATAAACTCTTTTTCAAAAATGACTAAAAATTAAAAAAATTGAAAAATCCAAATTAAACGTTTTTTTAATGAATTTTGGCTCATATGATCCAAGATTTCTAAAGCCCATCTAAAGCTTAGATAATCGTTTAAGTTAAATAGCAGCCCCTAACTCAACAATCTTTAGTTTTTCACGTGGACCAGTAGTCGAACGGGAAATCAAAGTACCAATTTAGTTTTTGGTTCACTCTTTTTCTAGCTTTAGGCGGAGGTGATTCCAAATCAAACAATTTAAAAAAAAAAAAAACTAGGCTTTAACAAAATCCTACTGGTTCCTTATTGCGTGTTCCATGTTAAATGGGCCAAGTTTGATACGGATCAACACCTTTAGGAGGATAGAAGCAAAATTTGGACTTGACGTTGTACTAATGTGTTTATGTTTTCTTTTCAAGTATACTCAATCTACATTAACTCTTGGCTATTTGAGCTGTCAAATGCTTCTCAACACAATTGTGTGTCCAAAAAAGGGTTCAATCGATGCCTTTTCCTTTCATTCTTGTATTTATAGATGCTTACATGATAGTTAGTTGATTGTTGTTTGGTTGCAATCAGATCTAACTAATTCTATTATGAAACAACTATTCATTACTAAAATCTGATCTATTTGTTTGGTTATTTGTCTTCTATTGTCTGGGTTGTAATAGGAACTTAAACGCATCCACACATGCTCTCAATTGTAATAAGTTTTCATTTCTCTTATGCAATAGCATCTATTTCCTTGATTAGTATTATACACATGCCACATCAATTTAAAGCATTTCCTAGATGCAAGGCACATGCATCATCCATACTATTTATCAAGGAAATAGATTTTATTGCATCCGAGAATTGCAAGCTTATTACAATTGAGAACATGCATGGATGCACTTGAACTTAAAGGCCAAGACTGAGATGGAGGTGGCTTCTTGATTATTATTGGACAAACAAACCACTTAGATCTTGTGGACCCTAACCTAACAAAGTCTCGAAATCTTAGCAACGAGATTGTTTTGGAGTCCCCAGCCCATAAATAAGGGCCGAAATTCTTGTTTATCTATGCAAGCATGTCAAGAGAGAAGGCGAGATTAGACTATAAGAAAATAGTGCCATCCATTTTAGTAAATGCTTGCTCAAAAATGCAGTCTCTATTATCCCCGATGAACATCCAGTGCTATACCCAGAAAATCCCAAATTTTCTTTTGGAGCAACCATACCAGCTCCAAAGACCCCTATTTCCATCATGAATAATAATAAGACACTGAAAACTTTAATGTTTCAAACAATTTAGCTATAGTGAAGCCTGCTAGCATTCATCAGGCCTTGCATCCAACAACATAGAGGGAAATGGAATCAAAACAAAAAGAAATCTATAAACATTGGCTTTATAAAGGTTTTTTCCATATGTAGTGCGGATGCACAAAAAGAAAAGAAGAGATCACACAAGGAGAGTAGAGAGAGGTTGAGCAAAAGGAAGCAAATGAATAACAACAAGGTAATTGATGTAAAAATTATGAAACATTGAAAAAAGGACAAACCAACGTGGTAAGGTCAGCACCGCTCAAACTTTCACAAGCATCCATTCGAGCAATAGCATGTGAGTCTACATCAGGATTATTGGTATCTTTCTGCTAAGAGCCTTCAAAGTTTGCCGAACCTTCCAGGTGATCCTCATTTCCCTAGCTCAGTACACGCTCCACAACCCATCCACCTTTAGTTCCTCGTTACTTCGTTATAGCATCAACCTATACATATGAAATCGACAAACGTGGCTCTGTTACATATCATTAAAATGATTAATCCCAGAAAAAGAAAATGTGAGCAGCATACCTCATCAAAGAAGAGTACGCAAGGAGAACATGTCCTAGCACGACTAAATAATGTCCAGATAGCCGACTCACTTTCTCTAGCATATTTATGTAAGAGTTCAGGACCCTAAGCAACAACCAAAAATATTGTTGAAATCAAAGTTTAAAAAAAAAAACCAATAAAAATATAAATAATAGATCATAGAGGACATTACCTCAAAGATAAATAGGTAGATATACTATATAAATAAAATTAACTCAGCCTTATTGCCAACAGCCTTGGCAATGAGCGTTTTACTGCATTTTGGAAGCCCAAAAAGCAAAATGCCTGTCTCTAGGTTGAATCGGCTAAGAAATAAAGAATGAGTTACTATAGTAAAAAGGAGAAAATACATTAAATATAAAAAATTCAGCATTGAAAAGAAACATATTGTGAAATACACAAACATAAGAATGACCTCCTCAACACAAAATAGCTACCATAGACATTCCTTTGGGTTGATTACCAATTGCTTTATTGCTCAAACATAAATGTAAATTATGGGACAAAGCATCTGAATATTAGAGTTTCTAAACCTGGCATGTCCAAATTCCAATCACAGTATAATAATTTGGCGATAGATGGAGCAGCAGATCTTTATTAAACAAGATAAAAACAATAAAAGAGAGTACAAATTTTAATTTCGATCAAAATTCTGCAAATGCATCCAGCTATCACTTATATTTCATTTAATAACTAATGCATTTTTTTCCTTCCAGTTGATAAATTCAAGTAGACAAACCTCTTAACAGATTAACTTTACACAGGTAATCCTAGGAAAAATAGTGATTGCAATCATAAGAAACTAAAAGCAATCAATGATAGGATCATTACAGTAGCATCCACAAACTACTTCTCAACAATTATTTTGATATTGCATTTATCGATTCCAATGATATCAAGGGCAAATCATTCCATCCAAGAAATAAAAGTAACGCACTCCACTAATTCCCCATTCGGTTACTGCCACTGAGTATGATCTGCAATTCGAAAGCTAGCAGTCCAATGCCAAGAGGTCAAATATTAATAACAAGCTGCATACAACAATTACCTCAATACTCCTTTGGAAATTTTATAAGCCTAACTACATGGTTCTCAAACACCTCCTAAGGGGAATCAAGGCCACCGCCATTTTCCTATGCAACATTAGGAATTGCAGAGAAACCTTCTCTTCGAGATGAAGGCTGTCATGCTTTCACTGCTTCCTGGAAAGCCCAACAGAGACATATGAAAGACAAAATTAGTGGGAAATTTGATCCAAAAAAATACAAGTGGGATATAAATAAATAAATAAAGTAAAATAAAAAATCACTAAAGTATGGTGACATAGCCCATGCCTTTTTTCCCGACTTAATCATAACACACAAATAGAAAAGAAAAAAAAATAAATAAATAAAAGGAAAAGACAAGGGCACTGAATTGGCCAAATCAGTGCCAAGTTGCAACAGTCATCTACAGCTCAAATCACCTCAAAGTCAGCCATTGTGATTGAATGCTTTTCACTAGTATCCACACTTCCAATTACTTGATGCAAGAGCATGAATCTTTTCAAAACCCCACTTGACATATTACAACCAAATTCAATTTACACACAGAGACAGCAACTACACTACTTAATCCAGTCATTACAATGCAAAGGGATGAAGCTATTGGAAAACTCATTAAATCAATTAGCTGATCAAGAATGTAGAATAGCTTGTTTAATTGAAACAACACTCATTATGACCAAATTTGAAACTAACTAGTGAGTGAGAGAGTGCAGTAAATACACTAGAGACAAGGCCATTAGCTAAGGCTAAGTGGTTTTCGTTATGACCCGAAATAGAAGACATCTGAGATGGCTAGACGAATATGTAGCATGGTATCGTATTGTGATATAGATAATTAATTTTTGGGTAAATTATACCAGTGGGTCACAATGTTTGAGGGTAAGTTTATTTAGGTTATAATGTTTGGGGGATAAGTTTATTTTGAATCACAACGTATGGAAAAGTCATTCAATCTAGATCATAATGGACACGTGTCAACAAAAGAAGGTGGCATGTGTCCGCCATGGCCCAAATTAAATTACTCTTCTAAATATTGTAACTTAAAATGAACTTATCCCGAAACGTTGTGATCCACTGGTATAATTTATCCATTAATTTTACACGAGAAAGAATGTGTACATGTATGTGTTTGTGTATATATTTAATTAAGAATCAATACCACAAATGATATCTGTATTTTGGCAAAATATGCAATTAATTACCTTAACTTTAAAATTAAATAATTTCATATCTAACTCAAATACTCGTGAACATTTATACTACCTAAGCTAAAAGGTGTTAACTCCAAATTGAACGATTTCTTTCATGATTCATCTTTTTGTGTATAATTTTACTACCAGAGCTAATGGTGTTAACTTCGTTAGTTGATGTGGTATTTTCAACTTGTAATAGCATGACATGTGTCGGTTGACGTGACAGCTTTATATATATTTTTTTATTTTTAATTATAGATCATGTTGTTTTATTATAATTAATATAACTTTATTTTTAAAAGAATTTTAAATTCATTTCTTAGTCCAAGCCTATATTCGAACCTTGGATTCCTTCAATCGAGAAATTACAATTCTCTTTTTGCTCATGTGTGTGCGCATTCTTTCGTTGCTATTTTGCTCTATGTTGATGACGTTATAATTACAAGAAATTATATGACTTTACTGATAATATCAAAAGACATCTTGATACTACCTTTAACATTAAAGATCTTAGCCTTCTAAAGTACTTCCTCGGCATTGGAGTAGCACGGAATAAAACGGGGATTGTGTTTAACCAACAAAAGTATGCATTGGATTTGTTGGATGAAACTGGCTTACCGGGAGCTAAACCAATATCTTTTCTTATGGATTCAAAGCATAGATCAAGTGTAAATTTAGGTGAACTAGTAGCAGATCTTAGTTAATATTGTCATCTTATTGGTAGACTTCGTTATCTGACTGTAACTTTTCTGGATATCGCATATCTAGTTCAAGTTCTTAGTCAATTCATGTAAGATCTGCACATCCCAGATATGAGTACATCACTTCAAGTTCTTAGATATGCGAAAAAGTTTCCTAGGCAAGGATTTTTCTCTCATCTTCTAATAGTTTTTGAACTATTTGCATATAGCGATTCAAATTGAGCAAGTTGTCCAACCTGATGTTCTACTACCATATATATTGTCTTCCTTGGGAGTAGTCCTATTAGTTGGAAATTAAAGAAACAACAAACTATTTCAAGATATTTTGTTGAATCTGAATATTGTGCCATGGCAAATGCAACAAGTGAGTTATTATGGGTTCGGTCTCTCTTATTTAACTTACATGTGAGGTTGTCTACACCAATGACACTATATTGTGACAATCAAGCAGCAATCTATATTGCATCCAATCCGATCTTCCACGAATGCACCAAACATATAAAGATAGATTGTTGTTTTTTTTATGATCGAAATTCCCAACAAACAGTCGTCTACTTCTCATATTCGCTCTACTGATCAAGTGGTTGACTTATTTACTAAAGCTCTTGTAAATGCACCTTTTCAGTATCTACTTGGCAAGTTGGGCATTAGTAAGATCCATGCTCTAACTTGAGGGAGACTTGTTAGAATATTATGTAATGTTTATTTGACTAAATACCATATACGAATAGATGTGATATTTATTTTATTTCTGTATTAGGCTACATACTATATACAAATAGATGTGCTTTTCAAGGTTTTTTTTCCTCTTCTCTAGAATCTTCATATCCATGCATATATACTCATGTATGGATTTATTTTGAATACATTAGAAGTTTTACCCAATATAAATTCTTTTGTTATAAAATAAATATCATAACTTATACCATATCTATAAGTTTAAGTTTTTACATTAAATAATCATGGTGCTAACCTTAACATGGTATCAGAGTAGGAGGTCGTGAGTTTGAATCCCTGCACACTTATTATAACTCTATTAAATTAAGTCATTCATTTGATGGACCTTAGTTAAAGTCAAAGTCAGGCCATAAGTGAGGGAGAGTGTTATAAAATAAATATCATAGCCCGCACCATATCTACAAGCTTAAGCTTTTAGATTAGATTATTGTGGTGCTAACCCTAACAAGAACTTTCTAATTAGGAGCAATACCATGAGTCTAACTGTTTCACATACCACCATTTGCTACAATGTACATTGACCATGGAATGTTGATAATTTTGTTACTCATATAAATGTGATGCTGATGAAAAATGAGTAATTTAGTATACTATACCTTTTATTCTCAGTTTATTAATGTAGTGATGGAGTTCATATTTCCTTTGTTTTGGAAGTGAATAACCATATAGCAGTTTTGTTGTGTATAGATCTGTAGCGTGCCTGTCAAAAGTTTTCTGGTCTTACTTCTGGCATAGATTTTCTTTAATATCTTCTAAAGAAGGGATAAAAAAATTCTTTCTAACATTATCATTCATCAATTCCTAACGTAGATCACGACCACGATTTAAGCCGTGATCTTCTCGCATCAAAATTCCAAGCACAAGAATGCCCATGATCAAACCATCATCCTATTGCTGTAAAATTCTTCCCTGTTGGTCACAACTGTGATTAAGGTTGTGATTTCCACTACGCTTTCTTCCTCTCCTTCAAATCACGGCCGTATCCACTTTTTATAAGTGACCAATAGAGAACACAAGGCTCATGATCTCCACTATATCACTATTTCTTCTTGATCACACCTATGATAGGTTATCTAATATGCACCTGAGACGATCATCGACCCTATCATGGGCATGATGTGACCTTGATGCCATTTTTACTTCCAATCTTGTCTAAATTTCATTCAATTTTTGATGTTTTTTCTTTTATACTTGAAATGAATATATTTATAATTTAAGTATCATATACTTTATTTTAAGTTGACATGAAAGCACAAATAACCAAAATTTCACCCTAGTTAAGTAGAGTAATTAGGCCCTATCAAACTTTCCCATACTTAAGCTTTGCTCGCCCTTAAGGAAACAAGTTGGTAAAAATTGAATAGAAATTAAAATGTAAACTCAATGTTAGGAAAAGCAATTAATAAATGGTGCATTATACAAAAAACTATGTATTCCCCATTGATATGAATATATTTCATTAAGTGACTTCATATACTAAATGCACTATTGTTCTACGTAACTACCATTGCATCTATCCCAATTAACCTTGCTAGAATTTCAAGACTAATCCAAGTAATCCAGCTTTACCCTCATCATTTAACAAGCTTTAAAGTTTCAAAAAATTAAATTCAAGAATCACCCAATAAAAGAGAGTCAGTTAATCCCAATCCCTGAACATGAAAGCATAGTGAGTCTTAATCATCTCTAAAGCCCAAAACGCTCAAGTAAGAGTGTACACATTTTTGCTTTTTCTCCCCCTTTTAGTTTTATGTAATTACATTTGTTTAGTTTGATGAATCCTATAAACCTATGTAGTAAGCTTTTAGTCGATAATCCCAGGCTCATCACCCAAGTTAATAGACGTTATTCCTCCTAAAAGGTATCCTGCAGGCTTAGTGACTCGAGTTACAAGACTTGCTGAACCTTATTCCTTTTGTTAAGTGACTTTCCTTGGTCGGCTGATCCTAAGCCAGATGACTTCAGGTGGCCAAGTTTTAAAGGGACTCGATCAAACCTCTACCATTTGCATATAAACTTTCCAATGAATGGCCTTTGAACTTGATTCATCACTCTCATGAATGTGCTGGGTGCATTGGACAATCCAAATGGCATGATCAGCCACTTATACAAACCCTTTCGTGTCTTTAAGGTTGTCTTCCATTCATCACCGACTTGAATGCGAATTTAGTGATACCCACTCTTCAAGTCCAACTTCGAGAATACCTTAGCACCACTCAACTGGTCAAGTAAATCATCTAAGTAGGGAATAGGAAAACGATACCTGATAGTAATCTTATTGATGGCCTAGCTATCCACACACATACACCAAGTGCCATCCTTCTTTGGAGTCAGAAGAGCTGGAACTGTGTATGGACTCAAACCCTTCCGAATAAAGCCTTTAGAAAGAAACTCTTTAACTTGCCTCCTCAACTTTTGATGTTCGGTAGGGTTCATTCGATAATGTGGCCTATTTGAAAGGTCTACACCAGACTTAAGATCAATCTAGTGTTAAATATCATGCAATGGTGGCAATCCATTCGACAACTCATTAGGAAATACGTCCCAGAACTCCTCCAACATTGAAGCCACCACTTTAGGTATTTCTACCTCCCTCTCAACTTCCTTACCTACCAGTGCAACGGCAACATCAAAACCCTGCATTTCTTCTTTAAACCTAGCCAAAGAAAACATGCTGGAACTCGTACTCTGCTTGTCATATTTGGTTCTGGTAGTGTCCCTATTAGGAACCGACATTATTTTTACCCCTATATACACAAAACTGTAGGTGTTAGCTCTCCCATCATGAGTTACACCCCTATCAAAAAGGCATCCCTAACAACAAATGGCACACATCCATCGTTACCACATCACACCAAACAGAGTCCTTATATCTAGAACCAATGGAAAATGTAATCAGTGCTTATTTAGAGACACTTACCTTGCTACCTTTCTTTAGACATGCCACCCTTCTGTGGACACAATGTTCTCACAGCTTCCTGAGTCAATCATGAATCGACACACTTTGCCCAAGATAGTACGAGTGGATTAGAAAATATTGTTGTTGAACCACTATTCCTCAATTGCTCTGGGAGTCAAACAGGATCTCCTAACTACCATATTCACTCTACCATCTCCCCTCACAAATTCTTCCTCATTATACTCAGTGTCGAAGGCTGGTCCACCATCACCCACAGCTTCAAATACAGCTTCATCATCCTCATTCTCCTCATTTTCAACAAAAAGTGCCTTCTTCTCAGCCTTCCTACATATCAGACTATTGGTGACTAGTTTCACCACTTTTGAAACACTTCAACCCACTACTACTCAATCTACTAGTACTAGTATTATTAAATTGCCCAATAGTGTTGCTACTAGTAGTTCCACCCCCTGTACGATTTACTCCATTACCACTACCCATCACACCACCACCATACATACCACTCCCATACCACTTCTACTATTTCTCAACAATCAACGCCCTCTGGTGCATTGCTAATACAATAATAGGATCAAATAAATTAACTATATCCTGAATCTGCATTCTTAACCCCTTAATGTATCTCACAACTAATTGATAATTTATTTCCTGAATTTCATTTGTGGCATCAATTGGTAAAATTCAAGGTATAATCATCAATTGACATATTGCCCCATTTCAGATTTTACAGCCTTTGGTACATGATGCATTGAAAGTTGTAGGGCAAAAATGCTGCTTATAGGTGCTTCTTCATCTTCTCCTACGAGGTGATTTTTGACTTCCCTAGCCTACTTATCAACTTTGTTTGTTGCCACCACGCCATGGCCCCACTAAAAAAATCTAGTTGCTACCAGTTGCACTCTTTTGTTTTTAGGGACCCCTATAAAGACCAGGATCTCCTTTACTATAGACAACCAATCTAAGAAATCCTCTGGCTGGAGGCTGCCAAGGAATTTTGGTATCTCTATCCTCATACCTAGCTCCGAACGCCTCTGGTCTTCATCTACACGAAGCCTACCATGGCTATGCGATAATTCATCATCTTGCTCGTCCTCCTCAACAGAAGAGGAGTTATCCTTTGTCTCATCCACATATGGCATCAAATTACGGTCTCATCCCCGTCTAGGGTTTTCATTCCTTTGGTTCCCCATCAATGCACCCAATCCTTCTGTCAATCGATCCGTAACCCCTCCAACCTACATTCCAACACCGCATCTAACCGCTCATTAATCATCTGTCCAATCCTTCGATCTAGATCATTGCGATCATACATCTCATCCATTGTAGCACGACGTTGATTAACTTGTCTATGAGGTGCCATTGTTAACAAGAGCGAACGCAACTTTGACACCAAACTGATGCAACAGCTAACATGAAATTGAATTGGGGTTTATATCACAAACTGTTGATTCTACGAATACCCAGAGTATGATCCTCAAATACCAATTGATTCTAAGAATTCCTACGTATTTTGACATCCAAATTCAAAGACTTATGCGAAATTCAAGAATTTTGGGAGAAAGAGGGCAAATACGACTTAAATATTGTATTTCTGAAATGATATGATATGTGACTGTCTATTTGCCCTATGGCATACAATATAACTGATTTAAAGATGCAAAAATGGAAACCTAAAAAAAAAATAAAAATAGAAAAGTCCTATTATTTTAGGGAAAAAAAGCATATGAAAAGACAAAACTAATATCATAGACGGCATTAAAAATAGATGTGCCTATGAAGAGTTATAATGAAATTAAAACTACCAGAAATACTAAAAATGGTCGTTTGAGGCCCTAAACGAAGAAATTTGGCCAAAAAAATGACCTAGTTCACCACCAAAGGCAACTACTTTTTTAAGTTAGCTCATTTCCTTCAAGATAGGATTTTTAGATCACCCAATGGTAATCGAACAATTTTTATCCCATTTCTCCAAGTACCCATTTGCCACTATTTCAACCTCATCACTGAGGCTTTCTCTCTTCTATAGCCATTACCCATTACACTAGGACATATGTATTAAGTTTCCATCCAAATGTGTAAAATTGGTCCATATGTAAAATAGGTTTGTTATGGTAATTTCGTTCAAATGTGATAAATTTGTCTATATATGTGAACTTGTGGTAAGTTTATTTATATGTACATAAGTCTTGATTTTAAATCTCAATAACATTTGCAAAAATTTTCATTTTGAATCATTATCTCAATGTTACTTATAGTACAGCTGTTGAGAGTATTATTAGCATGACAGGACTTTTTCCCTAAAATGAATCCTAAAGAATCTCTGCCCGAGTTCCCTATCTAAAGAAATGATTCATAGGAAAAAGATGAACAGTTAAAAGATACTTAAGAAGAGAGCAATGGAAGTTAAGTTTTCTGGAGAGCTTAAGAAAGGTCTATCGTCGACATTGTCGGACGATGAGAATAAAGCAATGAAGAAAGTAAACAATAAGGAGGACAAGGCAGGGGAGGATGTTCATGTTTTCTCCCTCAAAGAAAAGCTTTTGAAAAATGCAAGAGATATGATGGAAAATGGGAATTAGTTTTTGGATATCGAGATCAATGACGAAGATATCAAGGTGGTTTTGGAAAGCGACATGCCATCAATTTGTTTTTCTGATAGAGTCCGTAATCTGATGGAAAAACCTATGAAATAAACCGTGGTGGTAAAACTTCTTGGAAAGAGCATTGGTTATAGGATGCTTCATAATCAAATTAAGAATATGTGGAAGCCACAAGGAGAATTTCATATTGTGGATTTAAACAATGGATTCTTTCTGGTTAGACTTATGAGTGTAGATGATTATTCACGTGCTCTCCTTGGTGTTCCCTGGACTATAATGGACCATTATCTTATTGTTTAACCATGGAGTCATTCATTTAACCCTAAAGAGGAGAATCCTTCATTTGTTGCAACTTGGATTCATTTTCCTAGTATGCCTATACAATATTACTAGAAGAATGTCCTCAATGCCATTATGGGAACAATCAATAAATTTATTAAATTAAATACAATACGGCAGCATCTTAACGAGGAAAATTTGCTCAAATGGCTGCCCAATTGGACCTCAAGAAACCATTAGTTTCAAAAATCTCATTGATGGGAGAATTCAGGTGGTAGAGTATGAGGATTTACCCTATATCCGTTATAGATGTGGGATCTATGGTCATATTAGTGAGTCATGTATGACAAAGGAAGATAAGCATGAAAAAGAAGTTAACAACACTAGTAGCAAAGTCTGGAATACTAATCAAATGATGATGGAGTCGATGAAGAATTCAAATTTGCTAGGTCCTTGGATCCATGCAATAGAAAAAGGAAGGAGAATGATAAGGGAAACCTCAATAATGCTAGCAAATCAGTTAAAAGGAATTCTTTCCATACTCGGTTTAATATCTTAGCAAATCTTGAGGAGGGAGATGGGGAAAATAATAATGAAGAGAAATCGTTAAAGCTTAAATTGATGAATTCATTGATTATTAGAGAGTTGTAGTGGGGGATGCATCAAATAATAATAAGAAGAGTAGTAATGGGCCAAACCCCTTTAGGAAGTAACAAGCCCAAGGAACCTTGAAACAAACTATATTATCTTTCTCTCCATGAAGGAAAATCGAATCCAAATAGAAACATGCCCTTTATTGAAGTCAATCAAGTGAAGCCTAACTTGGTGCAAGATTTACAACTTGAAACATCTCCACTTTTAGCCCACCCTATGGAGAGTTCTATTCTAGACAAAAATTACCATACGGTGGTTGTACCGGAAAAACCAGCTCTGACGGGGAAAGAACCTATTTCACTTTCTCAAATTTCATAAGCCAATTGCTCCAATCTTTTAATACTGCATCGATCAGTAAGTAAGGGTAGGCCTCTAGATAAACAGATTCACTTCAATTTGAATAATAAAATTCAAATTCAAGAATAACCATGATAAGGGATTGAACAAAGTAAATTAACCTAGGAGTTAGCCAACTTAGATGATATCTTGAAGTTGATGTTAAGGAGATGCAATTCTATGACTTAAAGGAGTTTCAAGAAGTGGTGGTTGAAGCCACAAAATCATTTGGCTAGATATATTAAGCCTTTTTTTTTCCTGTTTCATAATTTTATTTCTTATGTGTTGGAATTGCCAAGGAGCATAAAAAATTTCGTTCAGTCTTATCGTCAAATCTCTCAGGGATCATATAAGTTTAGGTTTTTGGCATTAGTGGAGCCTCGTATTAGTGGTATTCAAGCAGAAAAAGCAATTAAGAGATTGGACTTTCCTTTCTTACACGGGATTGAAGCTTATGGTTATGCAGGTCGAATTTAGCTTCTTTAATATAACAATGGGAAAATTCAAATTATTTGTAATGACAGGCAATATACTCATGTGAAGTTGTGTTGGTAGAATATTTTTTCCTTTTTGTTAACTATCGTCTATGGAATTCCTAATGCTACTGTTAGGAGGACATTATGGGAAAAATTGTCGTCATTAGTTGCTAATGTTTCAGGTCCATGGCTTATTGTTGGTGACTTCAATGCCATTATGCATAAGGAAGAAAGGATAAGTAATGAGAGACAAAGGAATTTGGTTTGCAAGAAATTCAATAACTAGGTAAATGAGAATAGTTTGAAGGATACTGGATTCATAGGAACTAAATTCACTTAGTTTAAGGGGGTTTGTCATACTAGACTTGATCATGCTTTGGTTAATCGAGACTGGAATTTTGGTTTTGAAGATCCTTCGGTAAGTCATCTTTCTTGTGTAGGTTTTGACCATTCTACTTGCCTATCAAAATCTTTCCTAAGGATGCGGTGCTGGCTCCTGTAAAGAGATATCGTTATCTCATAGCCTGGGATGTCCATCCAGATTGGAAGGAATTTTTAAGCAATAATTGGAATAATCATATCCCATTTATGCAAATGATTTCTGAGTTAGCTAATAAGGCAGATACATGCAATAAGGAGATGTTCGATAATATATTTTAGAGGAAAAAATGGATACTAGCAAGACTGGATGGAATTCAAAAAGCTTAGGAATCTCATCCTATTGTCAATTTGCGCAGGATTGAGAAAGAATTCAAAGAAGATTAGATTCCAACCTAGTACCTACCCTTGCCAAAACCTCATTACATATATACAAGAAGATCAGATTCCATGAAATATATTAAACATGACCTTCTTCTATATCATAGTTATCCGAATAAAATTGATAATATTCTTCCCTACTTAACCACTTTCCCTTTCCTAGATCGTCATGCTAGGTAAAATGCAAGCGCCAATATCATTGCTGCAATGTCACTATGGTATGCAAAAAAGATGATGTTCACAATATAAACCTTGGGACTGCATAGCAAAAGAAGTGTGCTTAAAATATAAAATGCACAAGAAAACATAGATTTATCATAGTATTTAATAATATAAGAAATTAATGTATCCTCATCATATATCTAGTTTGGTATGTTTGTCTATATATACTTTAAAATATTACCTCTTTTTTTGTGGAAAATTTACTATCCTATGTTACTAGCATTATAACTCAATTAGATGTGATTTTGTATACACAAAAACAGATCCATTTCATCTTCTTTAGAAATTTAGTTGATTCTAAAATAGATTATGGGATAGAACTAATGTCATGTTTGGTATGAGGGAATAAATCTGGAATTGAATCATGATTCCGGCTTCTATTCCTATTCCTAGGTTGGTTGCATTTTTAAAAGTTGGAATCGCGATTCCTAGGAATCGATGATTCCGACATGTAAGAAAGATTTGAGATATTTGGAAATTTTAAAATTAAAATTAAGGTATTGACATCTCTACCTCAATTAAATCATTGACTAACCAATTACACCAGGTTATTATATTAGTTACCACAATTTATTCAATTTACCTAAGTTTGGTTATTAACTTAAATTCAAGTTGAAATTCAAAATGATTTATATTTTTATGACAATTAATTAAAACTAACCTAATTAAAGGCTAAGTCATAAGGATATTTAAAAACAAGAAAAAGAACAACTAAACCCTAACACGATATTGCCGAGACAGAAAGATGCGATGAAGGGATTGAAAAAGCAAGATAAGAATACCTTTGGAGTATGGAGATAATTTTATACGAATCAGAAGCTGTAAACCATATTAACATGAAGGGTACCAAGGTATCTTGTTGCATAGGCCTCCGGGAAGTGGGGAGAACAATTTAGTGTATGCATTTTCAAACGGCTACGAAGTTCCTATGGTTGAGCTTTTCATTCTACTATTGAGTCTGCAGTTCTAAGTTTAGTTTCATCTCCTTCTTCTTCTTTTTATGCTTCTTTTCCATAAATACTAAAAGAGGAAAAAAAAGTATAAACTAGCGTATGATTCTTAGAGTTACCAAAAACAAGTGAAGAAAAATTTTAGACCGATTACAACAAGAGTCGCAAACTAAGATAATGTAAGAGATATGAGAACCACGAATCATTGTCAAAGAATTTTTTTTTTTTTAAACAACTGAGGTCGGCTCTTGTTGTTGTTCCCTTGCATGTGTCATTAATTTAGCATCAATAAGGGCTTCAAAATCGTCTCATTATCTCCACAAAGTAATCATTTTTTGTTTATTTTTATTATTCTTCTTTCATTTTATATTGTATGGAAGTTTTATTGATCGCATGTTTAGTTGATTCATGACTACAATCTTAGTGTGCAACTTTTGTTTTAGAGATATATGGTGTTCGGTTATTACACTACCTCAATTACCATTTTTTTGAATTTTAAGTGGATTAGTGGCTAAAATTAAAGAGCGTTTTAATGATGTAGCAGCATGTGCACCTAACATACTGTTCATAAAAATATAGAATACATTACATCCGAGAGGCACACTTATCAAAACAAGAAAAAGAACACCCAAAACCTAATATTATGTTGCCGAAACTGAAAGATGCGATGAAGGGATTGAAAAAGGAAGATAAGAATACCTTTGGAATAGAGGGATCATTTTATGTGAATTAGAAGTTGTAAACCATGTTCACACGAGGTGTACTAAGGTATCTTGTTGCATGGCCTCTAGGATGTGGAGAGACCAATTTAGTGTACACATTTTCAAACGACTATGGAGTTCTTGTGGTTGAGCTTTTTCCGTCTACTATTAATTCTATAGTTCCAGGCTTAGTTTCATTTTCCTTCTTCTTCTTTTTCCATAAATACTAAAAGAGGAAAAAAAGTATAAACTAGTGTATGATGCTTAGAGTTACAAAAACAAGTGAAGAAAAAATTTAGACCGATTACAACAAGAGTTGCAAATCAAAGATAATGTGAGAGATATGGGAACCATGAATTATTGTCAAAGAATGTTTTCTTTTTTTAAGCAACCAAGGTCGACCTTTTTTGTTGTTTCTTCGTGTGTGTCATTAATTTAGTATCAATAAGGGCTTCAAAATTATCTCATTATCAACACAAAGCAATCATTTTTTGTTCATTTTTATTATTCTTCTTTCACTATTTTATTGTATGGAAGTTTTATTGATCGCATGTTTAGGTTATTCATGACTACAATCATGTTGTGAAAATTTTGTTTGAGCGATATATGGTGTTCGGTGATTACACTATCTTAATTACCATTTTTTCTAATTTCAAGTGGACCGATGGCTAAAATTCAATAGTGTTTTAATGATGTAACGGCACGTGCACCTAAGATACTATTCATAAAAAATATAGATTACATTACAACTTATCAAAACAAGAAAAACAACAACCAAACCCTAACACTATGTTGCTGAGATTGAAAGATGCGATAAAGAGATTGAAAAAGCAAAATAAGAATATCTTTGGAGTATAAGGATCATTTTACGAGAATCAGAAGTTGTAAACCATGTTCATATGAAGGGCACCAAGGTATCTTGTTGCACGGGACTCTAGAATGTGGAGAGACCAATTCAATGTATGCATTTGCAAACGACTGCGGAGTTTCTGTGGTTGAGCTTTTTCTTTCTACTATTGAATCTGTAGTTTTAAGTTTAGCTTCATTTCCTTGTTCTTCTTTTTCTTCTTCTTTTCCATAAATACTAAAAGAGTAGAAAAAAAAAAGAATATAAACTAGCGTATGATTTTTAGAGTTACCAAAAACAAGTGAAAAAAAATTTTAGACCAGCTACAACAAGAGTTGCAAACCAAGATAATGTGAGAGATATGAGAATCATGAATTATTGTCATATAATATATTATATATATATATATTTTAAGCTACTGAGGTCGATCTTTTGTTGTTCCCTCCCGTGTGTCATTAATTTAGCATCAATAAAGGCTTCAAAATCGTCTAATTATCGCTACAAAGTAATCATTTTTCCTTCATTTTTATTATTCTTTTTTTGCTATTCTATTGTATAGAAGTTTTATTGATCGTGTGTTTAGTTGATTCATGACTACAGTCATGGTGCGCAACTTTTGTTTGAGCAATATATAGTGTTACGTGATTACACTACCTCAAATACTTTTTTCTAAATTTCAAGTGGATCAATGGCTAAAATTCAAGAGCGTTTTAATGATATAGCAGTACTGCACCTAACATAGTGTTCATAAATATAGATTATATTACATCCGAGGTGCACA